>BLSH010334129.1:235082-265759 GCA_018402905.1 Glandirana rugosa | reverse complement strand
ACATTCTTCCCTGAGACGACCCCCCCATGGACACCCTTACACAGGTACCCCCCCAGCAGAGTCCCTTCTTACAAAGGTGTCCCCCAGCGGAGTCCCTCCTTACACAGGTGTCCCCCAGCAGAGTCCCTCCTTACACAGGTGTCCCCAAGCGGAGTCCCTCCTTACACAGGTGTCCCCCAGCGGAGTCCCTCCTTACACAGGTGTCCCCCAGCAGAGTCCCTCCTTACACAGGTGTCCCCCAGCAGAGTCCCTCCTTACACAGGTGTCCCCCAGTGGAGTGCCTCCTGTATGTCTCAAAGCAGGTGGAGAGCATGGGGGTGAGGGGGGCAAAGAAAATTTTTTTCCAGGGTCCAATCAATATTAACCTCCCTGGCGGTATGATTCTGTCTGGAATTTTGTTCCAAAAGTGGTACAATTATTTTGCATGAAAATTTGGCGTTTTATATTGTAGGCCTGTAATTCTTAGGAATAACTCACTTAAATCTGTCCAAACAAGAGTCTAGTAGACATCCCGGGTATGAAAAAGTTTGAAAAATGAAATCATAAATTATAATATAATAAATAACTAAAAATAAGCTCAGTTGCAGAATTGTCGCTATCGTCACTTTCAGTTGCTGATGATAAATTTCCCCAAAAATCAGTATCACTCAATTCTGCAAATCATTCTTATTTACTATCTGTGTTTTCTAGCTGATCAAAAACCACTTTTGACGCAAAGGGACACTTTTTGGTTGCTATGGACATTCTCAAGTTTCCTGGCAGAAAGAATGACATTTATTATATAAAAGTGCATGCAGGGCTCTGGGCAAACCACTAGGGACAAAGGGGGTGTGAAATGTTTTCATACAGTAATGTAATCTATAAGATTACAGTGTACTGTATGTGCTGTGTGTGTTTCACTTTTTGAATTTCCCGCCGGTCTCCATCCCCGTGCGACGCGACGCTCGCAGGGAACGGAGCCCGGCACACAGGAATCATCTGGCCGCGGGGAGACACGCTGACACCGCGGGAGGACATCGCTGGATCCAGGGGACAAGGTAAGAAACATTGCCTGGATCCAGCGATGCAATCCCGAGTGTGGCTCGGGGTTACCGCTCTTGGTGCTGAAATTCCACCCCGAGCCACACTCGGGAATACCGCTAGGAAGGTTAAAGATGGCCCTGATTGTCCGATTGGGACACATCCCCTCCTTTATTCTCCTCCACAGAGCAAAGTTCTTTTATAGCTTACACAGCCTATAACATAAATTGTGAATGAGATTAAGTCTGATCAGTTAGGGGATTCCCTTCCCCTTACACAAATCATGTTACAAGCAGTGGAATCAGTGAAATAACTTTTCTGAATAGAGGAGGAGGAAGGAAGGGCAAGTCCTTATTGGACCACCTGTACTCAGGGCTGGACTGGGACAACAATTTGGCCCTGGACTTCATCCAGACCGGCCCAGGGCACATCAGGGTACAGTGCACATCAGGGCAAAGGGCACAGGACACATCAGGGCACAGCACAACAGGGCACAGCACATCAGGGTACAGAGCACAGCGCACATCGGGGTACAGCGCACATCAGGGTACAGGGCACATCAGGGCACAGCACACATCACATCAGGGTACAGCACATCAGATTACAGGGCACAGCAAATGAGAGTATAGCACATCTGTGCACATCACATCCGGGCACAGCACATCAGGGTACAGCACATCAGGGCACAGCACATCAGATTACAGGGCACAGCAAATGAGAGTACAGCCCATCTGTGCACATCACATCCGGGTACAGCACATCAGGGCACAGGGCACAGCACATCAGGGCACAGCACATCAGGGCACAGGGCACAGCACATCAGGGTACAGTACATCAGGGAACATTAGGGCACATCAGGGCACATCAGGAACATTAGGGCACATCAGGCATATTAGGGCACATCAGGGAACATTAGGGCACATCAGGCGCATTAGGGCATAAGAGGGCAGATCAGGCACATTAGGGCACATCAGGCACATTAGGGCATGTCAGGGCACATCGGGGTACATTAGGGCACATCAGGGTACATTAGGGCACATTAGGGCACATCATGAACATTAGGGCACATTAGGGCACATCAGGGCACATTGGGCACATCAGGACACATTAGGCACATCAGGCACATTAGGACACATTAGGGCACATCAGGCACATTAGGGCACATCAGGCACATCAGGGTACATTAGGGCACGTTAGGGCACATCAGGAACATTAGGGCACATCAGGGCACATCAGGCAAGTTAGGGCACATCATGGCACATTAGGGCACATTAGGGTACATCAGGGCACATTAGGGCACATCATGGCACATCAGGGCACATTACGGCACATCATGGCACATCAGGCCACATTAGGGCACATCATGGCACATCAGGGCACATTAGGGCACATCATGGCACATTAGGGTACATTAGGGCACATCATGGAACATCAGGGAACATTATGGCACATTAGGGTACATTAGGGCACATCATGGAACATCAGGGAACATTATGGCACATTAGGGTATATCAGGGCAAAGTGTTACCAGTCTTTTTCTTGCAGAGAAGCGCAGGGAGCGGCTGTGTATGAAGTTCTCATTCATATGTCATGCTGCTGCCTGGCGGCCCCGCCCCCTCCTCTCTCCTCGTCCATCCCAGGTGATGTCACAAGCCAATTGGAATGGACGAGGAGAGAGGAGGGGCGGGGCCGCCAGGGAGCAGCATGACGTGAATGAGAACTTAAAGTGGTAGTAAACCCTCCTATCCTTTTCAGCCAAGAAAGCTGCCATCTTGGCCTCTGTTTAATCTACAACTGCACATGTGATCAGCTATGACACCAGCCATTGGATGGTTTGACAGTTTGGTTTAGAGCACAACCAATGGGAGTATTACATTTCCGGGACGTGATGGGAATGTAACTGGTTTTTAAACTGTTAAATGGATGGGTTTACTACTGCTTTAATACACAACCCCGCTCCCTGCGCTTCTCTGCAGTTGAATCCTGATCTACCCGTCACACGTCAGCTGACTGGGGGTGATTGACGTGTAGATCGCGGGGACCCCTGTGAGGATGAGGCCGGCCCACTGAGTCCCGATGACCAGTACAGGCCTGTCTGTACTGCTGTTCTTCCTTCTTCCTGAAGTTGTTAAAGGAAGAGGACAGGCATTCCTGCAGTGAAGATTTCTCCAAGATCAAGCTGCCTGCCTATTGTGGGACATACTTCAAGTAAGTGATATGACTAAATCAGTAGGGAAGCTTTAAATCTGTATTTAACCCAAAGGCAAACATTTTTTTATATTGCAGTTTACTAATTAGATGCGATGGCTGCATTGTATAAGTGCTAATTGACCATTTACCACACTTTAAAAAACGTAATCAATGAAAAACATATAAGTTATTCCGTGCTGATACCATTAACATATTAATAAATGAACATAGTCCATGAAAAATAAATAAGGTGCTCTGTGCTCAAGTGCCAACTAAACGAATCATGGTGCTCAGTGCCAGTCCCCTGTTGTGGCCCCACTCCCCAGAACAAATGGACCCCCAGCTTTTCAGTCTGGGGATCACAAAAAGCTTGGTCCTGGTGCAGGTCAGATGTAAGTATGGGTAATGGTGACGAGACCCCGCTCTTATTGGAACTGTATGTTAAAGACTCCACTTCTCCTCATATAGTTGGTAAAAAGGAGAAAAAGGCTTCCATAGTGAAATATCGGCAAACATTTATTATGCGCAAAACGAAAAAAACACTTACAAGAATTCAGTTGTACTCTCGCTTTGAAAGAAATCTCATTGTAGGCTGTGAGCGGCGTTGGTTGCGGCGTGCGTTCCACCACCGGCAGGATGTGACGTCAGCGGATGCGGAAGCGTCCATGATGACGTTTGTTTGAAAGCGAAACGCGTTGACTTAATTTCCGGCTCTCCGCATCCGCTGATGAAAAATTCTAGCGCAAGACCTCTAAGCTGGTAACCTGTAAAAAAAAGTAAAGCGTCGCCTATGGAGACTTTTAAGTTTGGCGCCATTCCACCCGTGTGCACAATTTTAAAGCGTGAGATGTTAAGTATCTATTTACTTGGCGTAACATCTTTCGCGTTATACAAAAAAATTAGCCTAACTTTACTGGGTTTATTTTTTCTGAAAAAAAAGTTTGAAAAATTCCTGCGCAAATACTGTGTAACATAAAACGTTGCATTAATCGCCATTTTATTCCCTAGAGTCTATGTTAAAAAAGGATATATAATGTTTGGGGATTCTGAGTAATTTTCTGGCAAAAAAATACTAATTTAAACTTGTAAACAAAATGTTCCATAAAAGGCCCGGTATGGAAGTGGTTAATGCAAGACATGTGTTACTGGCCTGATCACCAGGTGAAAAAAGGGGAAAAAGCCTAAAAAAATAAAACTAATGCAGCCATCACATCTATTAATTGGTAAACAGCAACATATTTGATTTTTATTTTTGGGTTTATTTCCGCTTAGAATACGGGTGGAGAAGGGTGAGCAGGTTGCTTCAGTGTCAGGGAATGTAGTGACTGTTAGGGGAGCTTCACAATTTTCATTTGCTCTTTGCACTGATAGCCCGACCACAAAAACTTCTAGCATCAAACGACCAGTGCTGAAAACTAATGTATTGGGTGTTCTTTGCTAGTTTTTGAAAAACAGTCCTTTCCTTGCCAGACACCATTTAAAGAATCTCCATGACTAAGCTCCCGGGGGCGGAGTGAAACACATTGGGGGAGTGGCATGGAGTCCAGGCTGAGGTTGCCACTCTATTCACCTTTCCAGGATTTAGGCAACTTTTAGGGGTCACCCTATTGTTCTCTGACCACTTAAAGAATCCATAGACCGGCAGAGCTGTGCATTCCAGGGCAGCAAAATAGATTGCAACAGGGCAGCAAGAGCATGTCTAGTAGGCATCAGCCATGAACATGTGTGTCCTTTTAGGGGGTAAAATTATTTTAAAGTGTAATCTGCTGTTCAGTGAACATTTTTAAGCTTTCCATCAAAAAATGTTTATAGAAGACCATTTTACACTATAAATAATTCTATATACAGTATACTATATGTGTAAAAACACCAAGACGTGCATTATTAAAGTTAACCACAAGGTGGTGCTTACATCCCATACAGTTCTAGCATTTTTATGGCAATCCCTAACAGGATAAAAGTCACAGTCAGCGATCAACAAAACACAGCAGCACCGCACCAGTAATACTTTATTTGCTTTAGCTTTGGTATGCAAGTTTTCCTTTTATCACAAATCAGATACATTCTTGTTTAAGAAGCTTATGATGTGATTTTTATCTGGTTTATTGGAGCATGGTTTTTTTTTCCTTTTGTTTTTAGCACGCCTTACCTTGAAAGTTGTAAACAGTAAGTGCTGGAGTAAGAATAGATTACTGGGGAATTGCTTATTATATTGTGCTCAGTGTTTTAAGATAAAGAATTCTGAAACTGCTTTAACCGCTTCCGGGCCACTTTCCACACATTTAGTACGGCAAGGCGGCCCGGCTGTGCGAAACGATGTACCTGTACGTCGCTTTGCCAAGTAGCCTCTGGGGGTGAGCGCTGATTGGACAGAGGCGGTGCCAATCAGCGGTTCTGGTGAAAGTGATGCCCGCCAGTCACCCAGGATTGTTCCCCAGAGAGGCAGAACGGCGGTCTTCCTAAGCAGGAGCACAGATCTCTGTTTCCCCAGTCAGAGCAACCCCCACACAGTTAGCAAGCACCCCCTAGGGACACACTTAGCCCTTTGATTGCCCCTGGTGTTAACCCTTTCCCTGCCCGTGTCGTTAGTAGAGTGACAGTCCATATTTTTTAGCACTGATCACTGTATTCGTTTCACCGGTCCCCAAAAAAGTGTCAGTTAGGTGTCCTATTTGTTTGCTGCAATGTCACAGTCCCACTAAAAAACGCTGATCCCTGCCATTACTAGTAAAAATATAAATAAATAAAAAGAAATAAATAAAAATTCCATAAAAATATCCCTTAGTTTGAAGACGCTATAACTTTGCGCAAACCAATCAATGTAAGCTTATTGGGATTTTTTTTACCAAAAATATGTAGCAGAATATATATTGGCCTAAATTGATAATGTATTATAGCAGAAAGTAAACAAAATATTGTTTTTTTTAAAAAAATTATGCTTTTTTTGTTTATAGTGCAAAAAAAAACAAACTGCAGAGGTGTTTAAATACCACCAAAAGAAAGTTCTATTTGCGAGAAAAAAAGGACAAATATTATTTGGGTACAGCGACGTGCCACGTCGCAATTGTCAGTTAATGTAACGCAATGTCATATCGCAAAAAATGGCCTGGTCACAGAGGAGGTAAAACCTGAAGTGGTTAAGGTGGTATTAGGGTATTTTTTGGAGTGTTATGGGCTTATAGCAGAAGTCCTTTTGACTATCCTGGACCTGTTTGTGCCACAAACTTTAGCCTCATTGTTTTCATTTTTTTTAAAGAACAGAAAAAAGAAACACAGTAAAAAAAGGAAAATAAGTAAAATAAAAAGGTATCTGGCCAAGGGGATAAAATAGTATAAATTGGACCTTGTGTGTCACCCCTTATATTCTAAATTGTTAGGACTACTGGCACTGCACCACTATTCTGAAAAAAATATTTTTACCAAAATATGATTCATTCATCAAAAACCATTTATATTTACAATTTTTTATGCATTGGTAGTCTGTAAATAAATGCTTTTGGGAGAACTTTGGTTTTGACTTTGCCCTACACATGATCTAAAACGAAAATGCTGCATAAAGTTTCCCCTTCACATTACAATCTAATGACACATTCACACCAGGTGCAGTAGAACTGCATTGGGCGGCTATTCCAGTGCAGTCTCACCACAAGACAAGGTAAAATGCTTTGTCTCCTACCTGGCCTGTTCATACCACTGAATTGCAGTGCTGTGCACTATGAATATTATCCACATTATTTTTAACCCCCCCCCCCCCAAAATCCATACTAGACTTTTATTCGGGCAAGCAGCAACGGAAGGCCAGGAAGGGGGGGGGACGAGCAAGCACCCCCCCTCCTGACCAATACCAGGTCACATGCACACAACATGGGGGGGGGGGCTTTGGGGCAGGAGGGGCTCTGCCCCGCCAAAGCACCTTGCCCCCACAAGGACCTGTTCCCCACAACCCTGGTCTGAAGGCGGGGGGCTTATCAGAAGCTGGAAGCCCCCTTTAACCGATTGCCGACCGTATTGTGTATATATACGATGGCAAGGCGGCTCTCCTGTGCAAAATCACATACCTCTACGTGATTTTGTTCTTCTGGGGCGTGGATGTGTTTTATAGCAGAAAGTAAAGAATATTGTTTTTTTTCTTTCAAAATTGTTGGTCTTTTTTTGTTTATAGCACAAAAAATAAAATCAGCAAAGGTGATCAAATACCAGCAAAAGAAAGCCCTATTTGTGGGAAAAAGGACATTGATCCTGCCCCACCATGTAAATGAGTCATACTCATTTATAAAGTGTAAAATGTAAATAAAAAAAAAATCCTCAATGACATCACAAGGGGGTGGTGCCACTCGGTGATGTCACCTGGTGGCCTCGCCCATTAGTTATTAAAGAGCTGTCAGAAGACTTTGCTGGCAGATGGCAGGAGCCTTCGTTGGGGCCGGAGGTTTTCACTTTTTTCAGGTCAGCGGTGGTGGCGCATGGTGTGATTGATGGATCTACATCGGGGGACATTTTTTACATTTTTTTAAATAAAGGAATTGTCAAAAACTGCCTACTCTAATTTTTTACACTACACTTTTTTATGACTGGGTAGGGGGTACTATGATCTGTGGCCCCCTTGTTAAAGGTGGCCTCCAGATTCTGAAAAAGCCCCCTGCCCGCAGACCCCCACAACCACAGGCCAGGGTTGTGGGGAAGAGGCCCTTATCTCCATTAACATGGGACAAGATGCTTGGGGGACCCAAAAGCACCCCTTCATGTTTAATGCATGCAACCTAGTGGGGCGCGGGGGGGGGGCACTCGCTCAGATTATTGTCACTTTACTGTGAAGATCTTGACTTCTTAACCTCATGTCCTCCCAGAAAGTAGCTTCATGCGTGCCCCAGGGGCCACTCTGCAGTGTGATCTGTCACAGGCACGGTACTCCGGTAGCATGTGATTGCTGTGACCAATCACAGAAGATCTCATGACAATTGAAAACAATGGATGGCTTTCTTTTTATACCATTCATTGTGTACAATTGTGTTGCTAGCTGTGATTGGCCACAATTATCACTTGGTAAAGACAGGGCCAATCACAACCCATCAGTACCATTTGATTAGCTGTGGCCAATCACAACAAACACACTGAATGAAAAAAAAATTAATGAAATAAAAAAATAGAAAAAATATATTAACTTTTTTTTTTTTCTTCTTTTCTTTGCATACCGTCATCAGTCAGTGTCCCCGATCACTGCCACACCACTTACAATATAATGCTGTACTGCACGGGTAACAGTATGTAAAAAAAAAAATGTAATACATTTTTGTATTTTTTTATACAATTTCTTCATTTTCCAAAAAATTGTGACAAAAAATGACAACTTCAAAAAATTTGCCATGCCTCTTAAATATCTTGGTCTACTTTCCAAAAAGGGGTCATTTTGTGAATATTTGTACTATCCTGGCCTTTTTTTAGGGCCTCAAGAAGTGAGATAGGCGATCAGTACATCAGGATTGGTTGATTTTCAGATATACTGTATATACCATAGTTTGTGTACTTTTATATCAGAAACAAAGTAAAACACGTTTTTTTGGGGGTATTTTTAATGTTCCTGCCTTATTTCATTTATTTAGGAAGACATTAAAAAAAGCCAGTGGTGATTAAATACCACCAAAACAAACCTCTACCTGTGTGAATAAAAATGTCATATGGGTACAGCGTTGCATGACCGCGCACTTGTCATTCAAAATGCAACATCGCTGAAACCTGAAAACTGGCCTGGGCAGGAAGTGGGTAAAAGTGTGCGGTATTGAAGTGTTTAAATGAGACTAATAAAGGCACTTGCTCTGAAGAGATGGATGGCGATTTTATAGAGATTAGTATTGTGGGTGGGCAGGGATTTGGCTACCTGTCAAGAAGGTCAAGGTGACATAATAAAGTACCAATTGTGCGTGTGGGGAAGGGAAAGACAAGACAGGTTATAGAAGGCATCCTTTTTCATGGATGACGTGGGCAGCAGCGTATATACTGCATATCTCCTAAACTGTGCAAGTTTAGGAGATATTTACAGTATCTACAGGTAAGCCTTATTACAGGCTTACCTGTAGATACAAGTGATGTAACAGAGTTTACAACCACTTTAACATATTCGTTTTTCTTTTTAAGTTCCCTCCCCATGTAACAGTTTTATTACTTGATCCTGCCAGTAAATCATTTATTTCCTGATGGCTCCATCTCAGCACAGCTGGGTATAGGCTCCGCTACTTCCCATGCCTCCAGGACTTAACTCATTTCAATTTGAACCCACCTACAGCCTAGGTGGTCTTCTTTTTTTCTCCTATGCGCAGGAACTTGGTGTGCGCCTCTACCTGGCTGGCCGTCCATCCATGCATGTGGATTTGGCTGGACGCTGTCCCTGGTGTCTCAGCTAAATGACCCATAATCCAGGGAGCCCTGCTGCTGGTATTCAGGATGGCTTATATCATGGCTATCAGCCTTGTCTGGGGTCCGTTGGGTTCATGGTAAGTGGACAGCGGCGTCGGCAGAGTCTCCTCTAGGCACACGCACCTGTACTGTGCCGGTGTTACAGTCGGATGGTGGAGATTGGGGGAGCTAAAGTTTAAAATACTTTGTATCCAAATGAATGCTGCATTGATGGGTATTATTTTTCCTTGCACCCTGCAGCTACTGTGCATACCCTGAGCTCGGCAGGGAGTACTCTGCATAACAGGTGCATAAAGTAATACTTTCTCTGTTCACACACGGCATTATCCCATTGGTGGCTTCTCCTGTTTGCTTTACTATTGTGCCAACCCTTTCAAAGACCAGCATTCTCAAGAAAGGTAGAGGAGCCACCTGTGGATGACTACTGTAGCCAGCTATTGCCTGTTGAAATATAGGACATCCTTCTACATTTGTTTGCGCTCTTCAGTTTTTCACCAAAAAAAAAGAGGGGGAGAAGCATGCTTTTATAATGTCTACTATTCCCTTGGGTGGTTTGTGTACATCGCAGAATATTGTTGTAAATCTGTTGCAAAGCCCTACCTTTTTGTTGCTGCTCTGAACAAAACTCTTTTTCATTATGTCCTGATTCCTGGCAGGGCAAAGTTTAGCTCATTAACCACTTGGTAATCGGGGCTGTAGCTGAAAGCTCAGTCTCCCTCTAGCTGTGGTTAACCTTCGAGGTCCCTTTCACACTTGTTCGACCCGATTTTACCGCATTTTTTGTCGCAATTTAATCACGATTTTGGTGCAACTTTGGCTCAGTGAAAACATATTACAAAGTTGTACAGAAGTAGTACAGAAATGGCATCTATATTATTGAGGTGCGATTTGCATGAGACTTTGAGGGTTTAACATTGAAGTCTATGGACTTCAACTTGCATCAAAGTTGGACCAAAGTAATGCAGGGATAACTTTAAGGTCGGCACAACTTGGAAGTCATACAGATATGAATGGTACTCATTGGAAATAATGGGGAACGACTTGTCATGTGACTTTGCAGTCCCAAATCGCAGGACAACTCGCACGAGTGTGAAAGGGGTTTTAGGGTTTGTTACTAAGTAAACTATTTTACTTTAATTTTCTGGGCTATTTTGTTAACCACTTGTCAACCGCCTCGCATACATTTACTGTGGCAAGTTGGCTCTGCTGCGCAGATTGCCATCTATAAACGGCGATCCGTGCAGCCGCAGTTGCAGGCGGGAACGCACCCTCTCATGCACACCGCACTCTGCGTGAATGTGGCTGCGGGTCAGGTGGACTTGATGTCTGCTGGCGACCTGCGATCGTCTTCTACAGAGGTAGTACGGGGAACCGCTGATGTAAACACAGTGGTTCCCCATTCTATCAGTGGGCATGACAGTGATCTACTGATCCCTGTCGTCAGGATCAATTAGATCTGTCATGTCCCTGCCAGCCCAGCCCCCTACGGTTAGAACACACATAGGGAACTCAGTTTACCCCTTGATTGCCCCCTGCAGGTTAATCCCTTCCCTGCCAGTGACATTTATACAGTAATCAGTGACTATTTTTAGATCTGATTGCTGTATAAATGTCAGTGGTCCCAAAAAAGTGTCAAAAGTGTCCGACATGTCTGCCCCAATATCGCAGTCATGATAAAAACCACAGATCGTCGCCATTACCAGTAAAAAAACGCTGCAACTTTTGCGCAAACCAATCAATAAACGCTTTTTGCGATTTTATTTATCAAAAATATGAGGAAGAATAAACTGATAAATATTTTTTTTTTATATATATATATATTTTTTGGATATGTGTTATAGCAAAAAGTAAAAAATTTTTTTTTTCAAAATTGTCGCCATTTTTTTGTTTATAGCGCAAAAAATAAAAAACGCAGAGGTGATCAAATACCACCAAAAGAAGGCTCTATTTGTGGGGAAGAAAATGAAATCAATTTTGTCTGGGTACAGCATTGCATGACTGCGCAATTGTCAGTTAAAGTGACGCAGTGCCAAATCGCAAAAAGTGCTCTGGTCAGGAAGGGGGTAAATCCTTCCGGGGCTGAAGTGGTTAAGTGGCACGCAAAACCCTGTGAAAGGGTTATCTATATTGGTAATGAACAGTCTCAGAGCTCTCCCAAGCACAACAGCCCTCTCAGGCTCTTCATTAAAGAAGACAGGGATTAGATTGTAAGCTCTAACGAGCAGGGCCCTCTGATTCCTACTGTATTTAAGTGATTGTATTTGTACTGTCTACCCTCAAATTGTAAAGCACTGCGTAAACTGTTGGTGCTATATAAATCCTGTATAATAATATGACTGTATGAATCTTGCTTTGTTCAAGCAACCAGAGATGAGGATGATGATACCTAACAGGTTGTCACATTTATTAAACAAGTGGCAAATACACTTAGGAGTGTTTCCACTCACCCTGTGAAGAGTTTTATATGTTTTGACAATGACCTCATAGCCGGGTGCAGGGGCGGTGGGCCGCACCCGGGTGACACCCGCCAGAGGGGTGAAACCCATTGGCAGCAGCACAGCTACATCGCACTGTCCGCACCTGCCCCCTCCACCACTCTGTCTGTCTCTCCCTCGGCGGCTCCGGGTTTGTGCACTCAGCGTATGTTTGACATGTGGAGGGGGGTGTCTGCACAAGGGGGGGGGGGTGTCTGCATTAATGGGGTGTCTGTACTGAGGGGGGGTGTCTGTACTGAGGGGGGTGTCTGTACTGAGGGGGAAGGGTCTGTACTGTAGGAGGGGGTGTCTGTACTTAGGGGGTCTATACTTAGTGGGGGGGGTCTATACTAAGGAGGGGGGTCTCTGTCTAGAGGGGGTCTATACTAAGCATATGGGTCTATACTTAGTGGGGGTCTATACTGACGAAGGGGGGGTCTATACTTAATGAGAGAGATCTATACTGTGGGGGGTCTATATTACGAGATGTGGGTCTGTAGTAAGTGGAGGAGGGTCTGTACTGAGGGAGGGGGGTGGCACCAATTTTCTCTGCACCGGGTGACACCAACCCTAGTGACGCCACTGCTCATAGCTTTCTGAGGCAAAACAGCCTCTTCAGACTCTCCAAAGGGGAAGATATGGAGGAACATGACTGTATGAATCTTGCTTTGTTTAAGCAGCCAGAGATGAGGATGATGATACTGAACAGGTGGTCTCATTCAGTAAACAAGTGGCCAATGCACTCAAAGAGTTATTTCCACTTACCCTGTGAAGGGGTTATATGCTCTAGCAATGAGCAGTCTCCTATCTTTCCCAGCTTTCCCAAGCAAAACATCCCTCTTCAGACTCTATAAGAGGAAGACGTGGATGGGTATGACAGTGTGTGTCCAACAGCTCAAGCAGCCAGGGATAGCGATGATGACACCTAATAGGATTCCACATCCCATAAGCACATTGACAATACACTCTAAAGGAGTGGTTTCTGTTCACCATTTTAAAGAGTTTTCTGCTCTGGCAATGAGAAGCTGCCTAGCCATATCAGCCGAAAGAGCCCGTTTTCTGAGTTTCCGGATGGTCATGACTGCATGAATACTGTTTTCTTCAAGCAACCATGTATAAGACCAATAACAGATTGTCACATGAGGCTAATACACTCTAAATGAGTGTTTTTATTCACCCCATGAAAGGGTTATCTTTTCTATCAGTGAGCAACCTCTTAGCCTCCCAGGCAAACCATCTTCTTTGGACTTTTCCAAAAAGAAGGGATGGATGAGCATGACTTTATAAGCCCTGCTGGTTCAAGCAGCCAGGCATAAAGATGTCCACACCTGTCAGATTGTCATATTCAATGAACACGTGGTCAATACATTCTAAAAAGGAGTTGCTTCCACTCACTCTGTAAAGGGGTCATATATTGTGCCAATGAGCAGTCCCAGAACCTCCTCAGGCAAATTAACCCTTGTCAGATTCTTCCCAAGAAGATGTGAATGAATATGTGATTCCCACTTTGTTCAGGCAGTGATTAAGATGATGGCGACCAAGTTGTCACAATTAATTAAGCATGTGGTCAAGACACAAATGAATTGCTGAATTCATCTTCTGCAAGGGTCTATCTATTCTGGCAATGCCCAGTCTTCCTTTTAGGGACATTAAAACTGATCTCAAATCCTTCTCAAGCCAATCAATCCTCTTCAGTCTCTTCTGAACAGGAAGATGAGGTCTACTTTTGTCCAGAATTTTTTATTCCTCATTTTGTAAGGTTGGTGAAATGCCTTTAAATAGAAGCAAAGCTGTGGAAATTTTTCAAGTACCTCCAGAGGACAACTTAACAATTCCCTTATGGTGGCTGAATTAAGTGCTCGTTCTAAAAGATTGGAGCATGTTGTCACTAAAGGATGTCAGTTATGCCCTTTTGAACATAAAGATGTCCAGGTTTTGGGATCATCCCTTTGGTCAGGGCGTGTCCCTTGTGGGACTGACCAGATACAAGCCTAAATTTAATAGTTGGCTTCCTGCCTCAAGATGAATGTCTGTTGCGTTAAGAAGACTGAATGTCACGTACCTGATGGTGGAGTCTGACTTATGCAGTAGGCAACCTGCTCTTACGGCCCTGGTTTCAAAACCCCTGATAGAGCAGACAGGGAGCACTGGAGCACAGGGGGGCACGAGGGCTGGATTTGACACAGGTGATGGTAAGATGTCGTCCAGAAGTCTGTGCTAGATTGAAGAATAGTGGTGCAGGCTGGGTCAGTAACTTGCAGTCAAAGCAGTACAGGAGGAGCAGGCAGTCGGATGGTCGGGTAGGTTGAGGTACACAGGGATCAGACAGAAGTGTGCTCGTAGGCAAGCCGGGGGTCAGTGCAGGCAGAGTTCAAGCAGATGCGGATTCAGGCCGGGTAACGGGAAGCTCAGAGCGAATCGCTCAGGAACGTGGAACACTGTAGAACGGACAGCACCGCTTGCAAGGTGCTGACAGCTTAAATGGCTGTCTGGGGACCGTGGCAGTGCATACGCGCGCGCAAACGCTATGTGCGCTGGGACATGGGTCTCCTGGCCCGGATTTCAGAGGCGGAAGTGGTCTCCTGACATTGCCCCACACCCAAGGGGCAGCCTCCGGATGCCCAAATGGGCTCTCAGCTCTGGGTGTCTAATCCAAAAGGCCTTGACAAGCTCTTCAGCATGGATGTGGTCTTCGGGTTCCCATGAACTTTCTTCGGGCCCGTTCCCCTTCCACTTAATCAGGAACTGGGTGGATCCACCCCTTCTCCTGCAGTCAAGGACGGCTTCCACTTCAAATTCCTCTTCGCCATCCACAAGAATTGGTTCAGGCGGGGCTGACTTCCAACCCGGGAAGGGGTCCTGTGTTACGTGTTTCAGGAAAGTGACGTGGAAGACCGGGTGCACTCGCAGGGAAGGAGGAAGCTCCAACTCGTATGCCACCCTGTTGATCTTCCTCCTCACAGGGAAAGGACAGATGAACCTTGGACCTAACTTCCTGGAAGGGTATGACAACCTCAAGTTCTTGGTTGCCAACCAAACTCGTCACCCGGTTGCAGGACCAGTTCCCCACATCTCCCCTTATCGAATGTCCTCTTGTTGCATTCCTGCGTCCGAGCTAGGGTTTCCTGTAACAACTTACTATTCCTTGTCAGGAATTCCACAGTCTTCTGTACCGCAGGTACCTCACTTTCCGGAACCAGGTTGGGTATAAATGTAGGGTGGTACCCCCAGTTTGCCCAGAACGGGGACTGCTTAGTGGCTGAATGCTCGGTGTTGTTTTCAGCGAATTCAACCATAGGTAGCAGCGAGACCCAGTCATCTTGGGCAAAGGAAGAGTAGCATCGGATATATTCTAGGGTCTGGTTAGTCCTCTCGGTCTGACCATTTGTCTGGGGATGATGAGCAGAGGAGAATGACAGTTCAATGTTTAGTGCAGAACACAAGGCTTTCCAGACCCGGGAAGTGAACTGTACCCCGTGATCCGAGACAATGTTGACAGGGAGCCTGTGCAGTCGGACCACTACCTTAATGAATGCCCCAGCAGTCTCTGTTGCGGTGGGGGTGCCCTTCATCAGGGTGAAGTGGGCCATTTTAGTGAGACGATACACAATTACAAAGATGGTGTTAAAGCCTTCTGACAGGGGTAACTCCACTACAAAGTTCATTGATATGTGCGACCATGGCTGCTCTGGAATGGGAAGCGGGTTCAGCAGGCCCCATGCTTTTGCCTGGCTGGTCTTGTGTTGGGCACAGACTGGACAAGCGCTGACATACTCCCGACAGTCCTTGTCAGTGGTGGGCCACCAAAAGGAGCGTGATAGCAGCTCCGCAGTCTTTCGACCACCAAAGTGCCCGACCAATTGGTGGTCATGGCAAAGTTACAACACAGTCGCTGCTCCGGGATGTAGAGTTTGTCTTGGAACCACCATAGTCTATCTTTCATTGCCAGTCTAGGGTCAGGGGGCATGGTAGACCCGGCCAGGGATCGTTTAACCCAGGACAGCAGATCTTCCTGCATCAGCAAGAAGCTCTGGGATGGGAGGATGGTATCTGGTGGCGTGGAGCCGCCAGGCTCACTAAACATCCTGGACAGAGCGTCCGGCTTAACATTCTTCGACCCAGGTCTGTAAGTGATGTGCAAGTTAAAGCGAGAGAAAAACAGAGCACATCGTGTCTGGCGTGGCTTCAGCCTCTTAGCTTTGCGCAGGTACTCTAAGTTCTTATGGACTGTGAAGACCATGACAGGGTGTAGAGCTCCTTCCAGCAGGTACCGCCATTCCTCCAGGGTGGACTTGATTTCCAGGAGTTCCCGGTCTCCTACATCATCATTTTTCTCAGGCACGGTAAGTTTGCGAGAGAAAAAGGCGATGGGGTGTAGCGAGGCCTTTGGACCTTGTCTCTGGGACAGGACTGCTGCCACTGCTGTCTCCGAAGCATCCACCTCTGGCATGTAAGGCAGAGCGGAGTCTGGGTGCTTAAGAACATGTGCCGTAGTAAACAGTTTTTTGAGTTACAGAAAGGCCGTTTGGGCCTCGGGGGACCAGAGGAAGCAGGAACCCTGCTTAGTGAGTTGAGTGATGGGAGAAATCACTGCAGAAAATCCTTTAAACTTCCTATAGAAGTTGGCGAAGCCTATGAACCGTTGGACCCCTTTCCTGTCAACGGGAGCTGGCCAGTCTATGATTGCAGAGACCTTCTGAGGATCCATGGTGACTCCGGTGACTGAAATGTCGAAGCCCAGGAACGAGATACTGGAACACTTGAAGGCATATTTTTCGGCTTTAGCATAGAGTCCATGCTGACGTAGGGGCTGTAAGACGCACCCAACGTGCCTGCAATGTTCTTCCAGAGAGGCCGAAAAGATGAGAATGTCATTGAGGTAAATGATGAGGAACTGGTCCAGGTAGTCACGAAACACATCCTTTACCAGGTGCTGAAATGTTGCTGGAGCATTGAAGAGCCCGAAGGGCATCACTAAGTATTCATAATGCCCGAACCGTGTCCGGAAGGCAGTCTTCCATTCGTCATCCTCCCAAATGCGAATGAGATTATAAGCTCCACGCACATCCAGCTTGGTAAACACAGCAGCTGTTCTGAGTCTTTGAAACAGTTCAGGAACTAGTGGCAAAGGGTACCGTTTTTTAACAGTAATTTTATTAAGGTCTCGATAGTCTATGCAGGGTCTGAGAGTGTGGTCTTTCTTCTACACGAAGAATATTCCGGCCCCTGCAGGTGAAGTAGAGAGCCGAATGAAAACTTTCTTAAGGTTGTCATCAAGGTAAGCCTTTCAGTTCCAACTCAGAGCGGGTAGATTCGGCCAAAAGGTACTTCTGCCCCTGGTAGCAGTTCTATAGGGCAGTCGTATGACCTATGAGGTGGAAGAGTATCTGCCTCCTTCTTACTGAACACATCCAAAAACTCATGGTAGACAGATGGAACAGCGATACGGGTTTCTGGATCAGAGTTCGGACTAAGCACTACAGCGGGGAATTCTGGAGCCGGTGGCAGACAGTTGTGCTGGCAGTAAGGGGATAGAAACTGTACTTCTCCAGTGGACGAGTCAATGGTGGGACAGTGTGCCCAGAGCCATGGTATACCCAGAATGACTGGGAAGAGAGGGGACGCTATGGCGTCCAATGACAGGTGTTCCAGGGGGCCGCCCATTGTCTAGGCAAGAAGAGGAACTGTCTCGTGGGTGACTGCTCTGGACTTAATGGAGGACCCATCAGCCAAGCGGAGGGCCTTAGGCTTAAGTGGGATCTGATGCTGAGCTGCAAAGGCCAGGTCAACGAAGCGGCTACAGGCTCCAGGAGTCCAAGACAGATGGGACCTGGATATTCCCATCAGGGAGCTGGAGATGCAGAGGCAGAACAAGATGGTTGGGTAGGTCAGGCAAAGATAGAAGTCTTCCTGGGGTAGCGTAAAGCCTGTTTTCCGGCTTAACCAGACAGGGCTTGACAAGGTGTCCGGCACCACCACAGTAGAGGCAGAGGCTGTGGGTCAGGCGTCTGTGTCTCTCTTCAGAGGAGAGGGACGAATATAGAGGTCCAGGTTGCGTCTGGACGGGACGAACCAAACCTGCGGCTAGTTTGGTTCTACGCTCCCACAGGCATCGGTCAACCTGGATGGCCAAGTTGATCAGGGCTTCCAGTGTCTGTGGGACACCCACACGGGCCAGCTCGTCCTTTAAGGGGCTCCGAGAGCCCCAATCGGAACTGGTGATGGAGTGCAGCATTGTTCCAGGGGGCCTTGCTGGAGTGCGTGGAGAGCAGCCTCGGCTGTGGCAACCTGATGGGGATCCTCATACAGCCAAGCCATGGACTGAAAGAAAAGGACAAGGTTGGTGGTTTCAGGAGCCCTTTGTTCCAGCAGTCAATGAGCCCATGCTTGTGGTGCATCCCGTAGTAGCGAGATGACCAATCCCACTTTAGTGGTCTCTAGCGAGAAGGTGCGGGGTTGCAGAAGGAAATACAACTCGCATGCGCTGCGAAAGGCCTGAAACTTCCGGCGGTCCCCCATGAACCACTCGGGCAAAGGTACCTTGGGCTCACTAGGTAGGGCCAGCGTGTTGTGGGCATCCTGCAGGCTGGTACTGGGAGAGGTTGACAAAGAGAATTCCAGGATTCGGTTTTCCAACCGGGTGTATTCTCCCTGTAACTCCTTCACCACCTAGGTGAGCCCGGATAAGTGTATACTCAGATCCTCCATAGGAGAGGGCCACTACGCAGACTCGGACTGGCTGTCCGTTGCTGTCGCATACCTGATGGTGTAGTCTGACTTATGCAGTAGGCCACATCTCTTACGGCCCTGGTTCCAGAACCCCTGATAGAGCAGACAGGGAGCGCTGGAGCACAGGGGGGCACAAGGGCTGGATTTGACACAGGTGATGGTAAGATGTCATCCAGAAGTCCGTGCTAGTTTGAAGAGTAGTGATGCAGGCCGGGTCAGTAATTTGCTGTCAAAGCAGTACAGGAGGAGCAGGCAGTTGGATGGTCGGGTGCAGGCAGGGTCGTTGGCAGGCAGGTTGAGGTACACAGGGATCAGACAGAAGTGTGGTCGTAGGCAAGCCGGGGGTCAGTGCAGGCAGAGTTCAAGCAGATGTGGATTCAGGCTGGGTCACAGGTAACAGGAAGCTCAGAACGAATCGCTCAGGAACATGGAATGCTTTAGAATGGACAGCACCGCTTGCAAGGTGCTGACAGCTTAAATGGCCGCCTGGGGACCGTGCTGGCGCTCATGCCCGCGCACATGTGCACAAACGCTACGTGCACCCGTGCATGGGTCTTCTGGACTGGATTTCAGAGGCGGAAGTGGTCTCCTGACACTGAAGCTCAAAAGTCAGTTTCCACACTCACTCCAGAGAGGTTAGCTTCTGAATTTCTGGCTGAGAGTCCAGGAAAAACTGGTAAGCCAGCACATAATCCAATAAGTCAGCAAAGAGCCCCATGTCAGGATGTTTCTGGTATTTTTGGGTTTGTGCTACCCATACATGCCTTATTAGCTACTTTGTAGCTCTTCTGCGGACATGGGTAAAGCTTTGGTGGTGGACACTTAGTCCCTTAAGGCAAGCATTTAGGCCATATTTGGAGATCTTTCACCCTTCATGTCACAGATTGAGCCATAGAAATAGCCTCACTCCAGCAGCTCAGGTAGGCTCAATTGAACTCTCGCCCCCGTTCAAGTCGAGTTTCTGAATCGGTGGCCTAAACTTGTGGTTGTCTGCAATTTCATTCCCTTCGCATGATCTAGTGGCTGGTGGTGAATTCAAACATGAGTAAAGTAGAAGAGGATCCCTACTTCAAGAGCAATGGGCTCAGGGTCAATGGTCTTTTTCAAGGGTCAATATGGTGTCCAACATCCTGGAGTTGAGAGCAGCATTTCAGGCTCCTAGCCTTCAGTCACCTCATCCGGAGTGAACCTGTCATGGTGAAGTTAGACAGAGCAACGACTTTGGCCTACATCTGAAAACAAGGCTCAGTCTCTCCCTCCTGAAGGAGGTTTCTTTGTTTCTAGAATCTGCTCAAGTCAATTGTCTGCAGCTATCTGTGGCCTATGAGCCTGATCAGAAGAATCTTCAGGCAAACTTTTTATCCAGGACAAGTCTGGATGACAATGGATGGTCCAGACTACTGCGAGTCTTTCAAAAACTAACAGAGCTTGCTATTTTCTTTCAGAGACGGACCCGCTCACATCCCCAGTCAATACTAAGTTGCTGAAGTTCTATTCCAGGGTCCAGAATCCGCAAGCAATCAGGGAGAAGGTGCTGATCGCAGAGTGGATCTCCAAAACAATGCATACCTTTCTGACGCTCCCTCTGATTCTCAGCTTCCAGTTAATGCTGTGGCGGTAGAAGGTGACAGTTCTGGTAATCCCAGATTGGCCAAAGGGGCCTTGGTACCCTCTGTTCCTCCTAATGAAGGTCAACGATTGACTCCCTCTGCCTGTAAGATCAAATCTTCTCTAAATTCCCATTTGTCCAGCATACAACAGGCTCAGGCTGATGGCTTGGGTCTCGAGAGGCAGAGGCTAATGGATCTCGAATGCTCTGTAAAGGTTGTGAATACTCTTATGAAAACAGTGCTTATAGTAGAATATGGCATAAATTCGCAATTTGGTTAAAACCTCAAATTGTTTCCAAAATGGCATCTCCTATCGGTGTTGGATGTTTTCTGCATCAGATGCCTTCAATCACCCTGTGGTACCTCCCTCACTGAAAACTGTTTTACTGGTGGCAATTACATCAGCCAGGAGAGTCAGCATTGGCAGCCTTGGGATTTAAAGAACCCATACACTCGTACTTCCCAGACAGGGTGGTACTCATGCCAATGCTCGAATTAGTGCCTGAACTGACCTTCAGAGTCCATATCGCACAAGAGGTTGTCCTTCCTACGTTCCTTTTGGGGAGTCACTTCTGCCATCAGCTAGTCGCAGAATCTGTTTGTCATTCCAGGTGGAACACATAATGATTTCACAGCTTTCAACAAAATTATTGCCTCTTGCTTGGTAAAGCTCATGTCCTTGGCCTAGAAGTTGAAAGGGTTGGCCGTGCCAGGAGAATCACGACACTCTTCACTAGAAAGGTCTTGACTTTGAGAGTAGCAGCAGGCTCAGCGTTTGAGACTATCTGCAAGGCAGCTACGTGGGCACCAAAATATATATGTTCAAGGCTCATTACAGTATAAAAGAAGCCTTAATGACAGTTGAGTTTGGCAGAGGTATCCTGGCTTCTGTTTTTAACCAGAATTGAGGAGTGTGTAGCATTATCCCTCCCCCTGTTGGCTAGTTAGTTCCCAGCTGTGCTGATATGGAGCCGTTAAGAAAATGGAAAATTGAATTCAAATATTTACCA
Source organism: Glandirana rugosa (assembly GCA_018402905.1). Taxonomy (NCBI): domain Eukaryota; kingdom Metazoa; phylum Chordata; class Amphibia; order Anura; family Ranidae; genus Glandirana; species Glandirana rugosa. Next base: position 244,315 of record BLSH010334129.1, on the reverse strand, counting down.
TAACTTTTCTTTCCTGAGAGCTCCATGGCAGCACAGATCCCACCCAGCTTGGCAGGACTAGTTTACAGAATGCCGAGGCTGCAGGTGGGCTCAAATTTATATGAGTTAAGTCTTGGGGGCATGGGGCGTGGAACCTATACTCAGCTGTGCTGCCATGGAGCTTGTCAGGAAAGGAAAATTACGGTAAGTATTTGAATTCAATTTTCCATCTTTTCCACTTTGCAACTCTGACACCCTGTAGCATTGACACCCTGTAGACGGGGTAGTCTTAGACAGACATGTCCTAAAATGGATTTTATGTAAATGACAAACATAATGAAACTCCACACCGGCTAACACTTTTTTTAAACAGTTGCAGCATTTTTTTTTCTTCAGGTTGAAAGGTTTAAGCAATATCAGTGAACACAGCAAAAGAAAAAAAATAAAGGCAGTGACTTTCTATGGCTTCATGCACACAGCCACAAGAGGGCGCACAGAATGCATGGAGTGTAAGTAGATGTCATAAAGGCACCACAGGGGGGCGTGGCCAGACAAGGCATTTGAGGAGACGCACTTCACGGAGCTCCCGTAGCTGATCTTATAGTGATCCGTCCCTCGGCGGCGATCCTGCTTGAAATTTGGTTCCACACACACAGAACCGGACACCCCACAGCCTCTGGACAGCTCTGCTGGGGGATCGGCACCCATGATGACCCGCAAAGGCAAGGAAGACGCCGAGGCCTCGGCAGCCCCAGCACTCTAATGTGGCGCTGGCGTGTCACAGCCACAGCGCGCACAGCGGAACACACAGCAGGCTAAAGAACAGAGGGGTAAGTCACATAAAACTAAGGAGGTCACTAAGGAGCAGCCCAAAGACATGCTGTACTACGCCCAAAAGCTTACAGGCTCAGCGGGACCCCCTGCCCTGGAGCCCCCAGAACACACACACTATCCGGAGTGGGAAGGCCCTGGGGGGGCAGACCTGATGGACGACACCCTGCCGCTGGAGACTCTCCCCGACACGGTTCCAGACCCATTCGACCTATCAGCCGAGGAAACCACACAGCCCACTCTGACAGAAATCCTTCATGCATGAACAGGATCTGGGACAGTGCAACCATGCAGCAGAGGAGGAATAAACAGCCACGGACACTGGCCACCCCCCCTCCCCCCTTTTGGGGGGGGGGCGATGAAAGACTCTTCAGTACCCGGTATGTGAACCTATGCACTACTTGAGCCGAGGTTCAATCTAAACCGACCTTTACTACGATGCTCAACATTTTTTGGAAAGCGCACACCCTTCCTTTGGGTGAATCGACAGACAAATTGTTTGGCTGACTTTATTGGGAAGCCTATTGTTGTGGATTTCTACACCTAGTTACCAGTGCCCAGTTGGCGAATTCTGTGTTGTGCGACTTGTCTCTACATCCGAAAGGATTTCAGCATCCAGTACCACCCACCTCCCGGTTTGTTCCATGGAAAGATCTTTGCCAATTACTTTACCTGCACTGACTTCCCCCACCAAGACCTGGTCCCTGCATCTAGCCCTTCGGGGCCTGATTCAATTGAGCTCTTCAGGATGCCTCCTATCCCTCTAAACTCCTGGAATGTCAGTGGAGTGCATGATCCACTGAAACACACCATGATCTCAGGATGCCTACGGAAATTTCACCCGGCCATAGTGGGACTACAGGAAACTCCTCTCACTCTAGGAACAGTAAGATGCATGGACTACTCCTGGGTTGGTAAGAAGTATCACTCGACGCACACCTCCTTTTCCATATGCGCTAGCATATCAGGAACTGGACTCAATGATAGATGTATCAGGTAGATTTGTATTTTTACATTGCAAACTGTTCATACCCCCACTGCTTTCAAGGGAAGTGCTTCAAATGCTGTTGGCATATTTAGCATCGAAGCCTGACCTACCGGTGCTGATTCTGGGAGACTTTAATGGGTACCTGGATCCACGGTTGGACCGTCATCCGCCGGCCTCTCCACCAGCGGGGGCCAGGGGCACGGCTCAGGGGCGCCTGCTGGGGGAAATAGGGTGGCTGGATGTGTGGCGATTTCGCTACCCCAATGTGAAGCATTTTTCATGTTTTTCTAAGACCCACGGGTCCCTGTCAAGAATTGACCTATGTGTGGGCTCCCCGCATGCTATCTCACTGGTTCATAAAATTGAATATTACCCTAGGGGGGTGTCGGACCACTCGTCTATAGCAGTGTGGCTGGCTGCCCAGCCTGATTCCAGTCTGCCAAGGTCCCTGTGGAAGTTAAATGCTTTCTGGCTTAAATTATTCCCATCCCAGGATCGCATAGTAAACCAAATTACACATTTCTTCTGTTCCCATGGGCAAGATACCAATTTGATACAACGGTGGGAGGCCTTAAAAGCATACCTTAGGGGGGTGTTCATAGTGGAAATTCAGGCAGTGAAATCCAACTCGGCGGCCCTGCTCTCCCAGCTGGAGGATCAGGTTGGGCGGCTGGAGTTGGCATACGTGTCTGACTCAGAGGAGTCCACGAGGGAGACATGGATAGCGGCTCAGGAATCACTGGATTGCTTAAGAGCCTCCACTGTGGAACATAAGAGATTCTTTGCCAAGCAGGCTTTCTATGAGGAAGGGGAAAATATGGGTCACCTGCTGGCCAAAATAGTCAAATCACAACAACAGTCCCCAGTGATTGGAGCCATACGCTCGCACACTGGGCGGGTTATTAATGACCCGGAACACATTGTCACAGAGCTGGCATCCTTCTATGCGGATTTATATGGGGCATGGGATGATTATCCCACCCAGGCCCTTGATGACTACCTTGCTAGTATCACATTACCAGCTCTGTCAAGTAATGACAGTTCAAATTTAGATGCTCCTCTTACCCAGGAGGAGTTTCAAAAGGCGGCCTGTTCACGGGCAAATATTATCCTTCTACTCAAATCTGGCAAAGATCGGCTTGACCCCGGCTCCTATAGGCCAACATCATTGCTCCAGAGCGACGTTCAACTTCTAGCCAAGGTACTGGCCAATAGGGTCAATAGGATCATAGCTTCCATAATTCACCCCGACCAAGCGGGCTTCATGCCCCAAAAATCAACGGTCACAAATCTCAGAAGGCTCTTTTTAAACATGCAGACTCCAGCAGATAATAGAGGTCACCGAGCGCTGCTATCTCCCGACACCAATAAGGCATTCGATAGCATCAATTGGAGGTACCTATGGGCAGTGCTCTCCAAATTTGGGTTTGGCCCACGCTTTATAGCGTGGGTAAGGCTACTATGCAGCTCCCCGAAGGTGGCTATCAGAGTGTCGGATAGGATGTCGAGAGCTTTTGTGTTGGGCAGGGGGACCAGGCAGAGCTGTCCCATCTCCCCTGATTATCGCGATTGAACCGCTGGCGGCCCTGATACGTGATAGTCCGCGCATTGAGGGCTTTAGGTATGGCGATCTGCATGGAAAGATCATGCTTTATGCAGACGACATGCTGCTCCTCCTGGGGGATACGTCCTCTTCCCTAACCGAAGTAATGTCCATCATTTCGGAGTTTGGTAGGTATTCGGGACTCACAATCAACTGGACAAAGTCAGCCCTGATAATGCTGGATGGAAGGCCAGGGGATCCGCTGCCCACTCCCTGCCCTGTTCCCAACGTGCCCTCCTTTAGATACCTAGGTATTTAGATTACCCCTATAATTACAGACTATGGTAAACACAACATTAACCCCTTACTGTCACGATTTAGGAACAAAATTAACACGTGGAACAAACTGAAAATTTCACTGGCAGGCAAAACGAACCTGATCAAAATTATACTGATGCCCCAGTTATTATACACAACTCCCCAATTATGATCACGCTGAAAACGTTCTGAGTGGTTAACACACTTTTCCGCCAGCTGCTTTGGAACAAAGGCTCCCCGAGAGTCAAGCTGGAGCAGTTACAGTATCCCAAGGATGGGGGAGGCCTGGCACTATATTATATCGCAGCCCAGTTGCAGCATCTGGTGGGAACCATGGGCCCACACCCACCTGGCTCGGCAGCACGCCTCCTATTGAGGGACACCACATCAGGCGCTGTTGTGGAGGGACTGGAAGCCCAACGTTTTCAAAAACCCAACAAAAAGATACCCACTTATGCATTTATCCAGAAAGTATGGAACAAATGTAGACAGCTGCAGTGGGTGCAGGGATTCACTTCTTACAGCCCGATATGGCACAGTAAGATGTAGACCGAGCTAGCCAAGTTGGACCAGGGACCCAGGTGGCGCCTCTTCGGAGTGACCCTTCTGTGTCACATATTTAAACAAGGGAAATTTCTGTCGTTTCCCGAATACCAATCTAAATTTTCCCTCCCAGCCTCGATGCGCTTTCAAAACTCCCAGTTAAAACATGCGGTAAGGGCTCAGAGGGATGCGGGTGAATGGGTGCACTTGCCAACCCCAGTGTTCCACCTACTGTATAACCGTACTGACACTAAGGGACTCCTCTACCAATGTTACTCCCTGTTACTCACAGAATATCTGAAGGCACACCCCACGGGGGGGGGGGGGTGCACCCAGTGGGTGCACACCCCACGGGGGGGGGGGGGGCGTGCACCCAGTGGGAGGCAGATGTCGGACCATTGACTGGGGATCAATGGGAGGAGGCGCTCCTGTCAGTATCCATGAGTTCCCTAAACATTTTACAAAGAGTGTCTCAACTCTATATACTACTAGTTGTCAGACCCTCTGTGTGGAAAGTGTGGGCGAGCACCGGGGGATCTCATCCACTTGCTGTGGAGATGTCCAAAGCTCCACCGCTACTGGAGTGGGGTCCTGTCAACACTTAACAGAGTCTTTCAGACTAAAGTTTCACTTGCCCCGACAAGTTGTCTCCTGGGCATACTGGAGGAGGGGATCCTGGAGGAGGGGACGAGAGCGGCCTTCTCCCGGGCCTTGTTCCAGGCCAGGAAGGTAATACTGCTTGGCTGGAAATCCTCCACTTCACCCAGTGTGGCCACCTGGGTGACACATATGGGCAATACCCTAATAATGCAGAAATACATATACCAGCACAGGGGTACTGAGAGCAAGTTTGAGAAACTGTGGGCACCATGGTTGGACACCCCAGGTTTGAGTCCTAGGGAACTAGTGATGACGAGACTGCTACGGGATCCCACATGATATTTAACATGTTATACTGTTGAACAACTAGGGTATTGTGCGGGATAGATGTCCGCGGGTTCGCAGCCCACCTCCTAACAGTTATCTAGGTGCGAGCGTAAGGATAGCACTTCTCTGGGAGGAGGCGAAATGGAAGAGGATTGTCAAATTAATGGCCAGGGGAGGTCAATGGTGCAATACAGTTAAAAGTATATGCTCTTTGAGATGTCCATGTGTATAATCTGTAAAGATGGAATAACGGGAATGTATTCTATGTACTGGATATTGTTAATTTTTTCAATAAAGCCTTTCTTGATTTAAAAAAAATAAAGGCACCACAGGTGTAGCATACAGCCTCATATTGCAATGAAAGGCTGTATGCAGTTGTGCACTTGTCAGGCAATTTCATAGGTCAAATCACATGAAAAGTCGCACCCTATTGGCAATGGAAATGTTCAAATAGGTGTGATGCTGACTTAGCGGCACTGATTTGTAAAAGCAGTTCCAGCGCTACTTTTGGGGACTTGCAAAGACATTTGTGCATGAAGTCAGATGTCAGCCAAGTCACATCTGCAGTCGCACTGACATGCGCCTTTGAAGTGAAGTTGTACAGTTAAAAGCCGCATTCAGTGTGAACCTAGACTAACATGAAGACTTATGCATACACTTGTGTAAAATTGCACATGAACACGAGACTACAATCTTGGACATAGATTGTTAGCATGAGCTTATGCAAGCATGCCATTCATTCTTTTTATTTACAAATACTTTAAAATAATGTTAATGTTATGGGAGTAGAGAAGGTATGAACTATGCAGCATATACTGTAAGTCAACTTAAAAAGTAATATTAAAGTGATACTAAACACACTGTTTAATGTACATTGTCCCTTCTATTTCTGTATGTGGATGATGGCACTATAATTGTTTTAATAAAAAAACATCGAAGTACCTTTTTTTCCTAGTCGATATACAGTGGTCACATGACCCGGATTTTTCCCAGCCTGTCTGCGGGGTAACGTAAGCAGGAGGAGCTTCTAATACTCTGCTCTGGTCACATGTTCAAAATAAACATCCTTTGGAATACAGAGTAAAATTAAATATATAACAATAAACTGTTTTAAATTGCCAGACAAATATATATTTGAAATCAAACCTTTTTTATTTTTTGGCAAGCACATGGTGTGGGTGGATTACTGCCAGTCACAGGCTGTGTCGCGCACCTCCAGCCTGTGTCTTTGAATAAGAGGGAGGTGAAGCCTCTATTAATCTACACGTAATTTCCCACCCCCATTGTGTTTAGATGGTTAGTGGACATGGAGGAGGAGGGTGGGAGTGAGCTGTCATTTACCACTGTGCATACTCCCTCATTTGTGACTATAGTAAAATGGGCTGCTCAGATGTGTCAGGGAGGAAATTCCCAGCATAGAAACTCAATGAAAACAGAGCATGTGCAGAGTTGCCACCACAGCTGCAAAATCCTTAGCTCAATTTGGGACATGGATAGAAGGTGGAGACAGATGGCCGCAGGATCAGACCGTTTTTTTTGCAGAATACATGAAATGAATCTGATAGCAACTAAGTGTGTATGAACAGCATGTAATACACCATTTATTGATTGTTTTTATGATGTGGGTTTAGTGACACTTTAATCTAGCCTCCTGCAAAATGCAAAATTGTTAAAAAAAAAAAAAAGACAAAGAACAGATGATTGCAACTCAAATCCACATGGAGTTTGTATGCTCTTCCTTTTTTCATGTGGGTTTTCTCCGGATACTCCAATTTCTTCCCACACTCCAAAGTCATGTTGGTTGAATAACTAACTCCTGTGTAATTTGGTCTGAATATGTGTATACAAATTGGCCATGCACATCTGTTATCTTGTTCTTCATGCTGGTCACATATATACAGAATATACTGTACAAATGAACTAAAAGATGCCAGTGTCATGCATGTATTTAGCCACATGGTGGCGATCAAATATCATATCCGATTTTTTAAGTCACTGTTCTATTGTCTAATAAAGTATCCAAAATACTTCACCACATTACAGTATTTTAGACATAATTTTCAAAACATTAGCAGTATTGTGTTATATAACATAGTATACAACCAGTTAGGCTTCAGAGCCCTTAAACTATGAGATTATGTATTCAGCAATCATTTTATTTTAAGGACAATGAACTGATACAAATAAATATTTTTAGTGGTGGTATTGTATTTCAAGAGTTACTTAATTTCCCTTATAAAATATATGCAAAAAAGTATAAAAAAATGTATAACTTCCTTTTTTTTTTTTTTTTTTTTCTTTCTTAAATTTACATTTAATAGCGCTCACGCACCATTATCCACAGAGGAGCAGCAATGTCACACTAGGACTGGGACCTAGTTCAGTGAGGGGAAGCATGCAGGACCATGGAGTAAAGTGAATAATTCACCTTATTCATCATCCCCTACATGAAACAAACATTTAACCCATACATTGTGTGCGGGTGCTGGGGAGGGGGGCACGCTGCAAAGGTAAAATTGACTGCAGGGGCTTTAATAGACCAAAGGGGAACAAATAAGGGAAACCAATGTAATATATATATATATATATACATATATATACTGTGTGTATAGATACAGTGTATATATACATATATATGTTTTATTTTTGCCAGCATTTTAAAAAATCAGCAAAAATATAAGCTTTGAGTAAGGCATTGTAATAACATGGTATCTAAGGATCAAAAGATGAGTTATTTTAACTACATTCTGTATTCTTGTGTTTTATCATATGTATTCCCTGTTATCCTGATTATTTCTTGTGTTTTCCTTGTAAAGCGCTTTGAGAAGCCACCTTTAAAGGCGCTATATAAAATAAAGTTTATTATTATTGTTTTTTACTTTGTAATTTTCTTATAAAACAATGGTAGTGGTTCAGTTTGGGGGTTCTAAGTCATTTTATAGCAAAAAAAAATGGTTTTAACTTGTAAACACCGAGCTACAAAAAGAGTCTCTGTCTTGAAGTGGTTAAGCAGGGTGCTAGTCTGTACATTGCTCTCTATGTGAAAGTACCCGTTTCTGTTACATGAGCTCAGATAATACCACAGTAGTCAAGAGCGTCTTCCTGTGTAAGTTCACTGCACTCTAGAACACTACATATAATTATTCTTATTTAAAGTTATTCAGAAGTGCATTAGCATGAATTTTGTTGTGACGTTGGTGAGCAATAAAGCATACAAAGGAAAATTCAAATTTTACTTGTACGTGGGAATGTGAAGAAACATAATAATAATACAACTACTTCAGTGTGAGCTGATGTAAGCTGCTAGGAGCATGCTAATAGCAGGGTGGCAGGGTTTAAGTGGAACTAAACCCTCCTATCCTTTACAGCCAAAGAAGCTACCATCTTAGCCCCCGTTTCATCTTCTGTTGCTAAGGTGCTGCACATGTGATCAGTTATGACACCAGGCATTTGATGGCTTGACAGTTCTGTCAAGTTAGCATGAGCACACTAGTGATTCTAACAGTTTTCATTTAAGGAAGGCCGAAACTAGGGGGGGGGGGGGCATATGCCCCGGCGTGACATTGAGGGGGGGCACCACAGCTGGAACCAATCCTCCTGCTTCTCCACCTCTACCTCCCGCTAGCAGACTGCCGCCTCCCCCCGCTTCTCTGGTCCCCCCTAGCAGTGCTCATCATCTCCTCTCCCTGGCTAGGTGTGCAGTGCAGGCTGAATAAAGACATGATTGGCACTGAGAAGCTCATCAGACGATCGGGAAGACAGGCAGCCACACACAGTTGTAACATAACCTTCCTCGGCACTCGTTCTCCTGGTCTTTCCTTCTCCCGCTCTCCATCCTGTCTACTGCCACGGGGAATCTAGATGGAGAGTGGGGGAAGGAAAGACCAGAAGAACTAGTGCCAAGGAAGGTTATGTTACAACTGTGTGTAGTTGCCTGTCTTCCCAATTGTATGATGAGCTTCTCAGTGCCGGCTCCTGAGGATCATGTCTTTATTCAGGCCACACTGCAAAACTAGCCAGGGAGAGATGAGAGCTGCGGGGGGGGTATTTCTGTACTAGGAGTCCTCGGCCGTGACTCTTCGAGTAGTATGTTAACCCTTCTGT
>BLSH010334129.1:177019-205573 GCA_018402905.1 Glandirana rugosa | reverse complement strand
CCCCAGTGTGTTTCAGTTCCCTGCAGTTCTATCCAGTCCCGCCCCCCCAGTTTGCTCCAGCACCGCCTGTGCTCTCTGGCCCCAATAGTGTTCTTATTAATTCTATCATGTCTGCAGTCTCTGACCATCTTTTGTATCATGTCCTCAGTCTCTGACCATCTCCTGTATCACGTTTGCAGTCTCTAGCCATGTCCTGTACCATGTCCTCAGTCTCTGACCATCTCCTGTATCATATCCTCATTCCCTGACCATCTCCTGTATCATGTCCTCAGTCTCGGACCATCTCCTCTATCACATCTGCAGTCTTTAACCATCTCCTATATTATGTCTGCAGTCTGACATCTCCTGTATTATGTCTGCAGTCTCTGACCATCTCCTGTACTGTGTCTGCAGTCTCTGACCATCCCTTGTATCTCTTGAGGGATGCAGAAAATTCTGTGCGGGTAGGGGATATATTGTGGAGAGGGATGGAGGATTCTGTGTGGGGATGGGGATACATTGTTGAGAGGGATGCAGATAATTCTGCGAGGGGATGGTGATACATTGTGGAGAGGGATGGATGATGTGGTGAGGGATGGGTGATTTTGTGTGGAGAGGGATGCAGATAATTCTGGGAGGGGATGGGGATACATTGTGGAAAGGGATGCGGATAATTCTAGGCAGGGATGGGGATACATTTATTTTTGAGGTAGGGAGGTAATCTTGGGTGAGTTCCCACACTTTTTTTCCCAGGACTTGACCCCTGCGACCAAGCAATGACATTCTACCCAGCAATGAGGAAACAGCAAAAGTACTACAAGAAGATCTTCAGGCATTTTCTTGAGCAATGCTTGTGGAATAGAAACATAGAAACATAGAAAAGTGATGGCAGAAAAAGACTGAGTAGTCCATCGAGTCTGCCCCTTTTTATTTATTTTTTTTTTTGCCTACATTCTGCTCAAAAAAGTGTGACAAGGCTGTGATTCATTCTGACTTAATTTGGAAAGTTGCAGAATGTATCTTTGTGAACCACCAAACACCATCAATGGCTGTGAATAGAGCTGGACGTCGTGCTGTTGGTGTTGTCAACCCGGAACGCCTGACTGGTCATCACTTTGTGGACTACATCCCACCAACCGAGAAAGTCAGCACCTACAAGGATGTGAGTGGTTTGTTGCTCAAAGCAAGATGACAATGGAAAGAAAATCCGAAAGGAAACCAGGTTCCATTATCCTGATTGTGGTGTCAGACTTTGTGCAGTCCCATGTTTCACAATTTATCATACCCGGGATGTTTACTAAACCAATATGCAGTGTCTAGTATTACAGTGACTAGTAATATTGCACCCTTGTTTGGACAAATGTCAGTGTTTTTTGGCTTGATTACATCATTCCATTAAATGTATTATTATATTAGTTTTTGTAATTTATTTATAATTGATTATATTATAATTTATGATTTTGTGTTTCAAACTTTATCATACCCGGGATGTCTAATAGACTTTTGGACAGATTTAAGTGAGTTATTCCTAAGAATTACAGGCCTACAATATAAAACAACAAATTTACATGCAAAACAATGTACCTCTTTGACATTCAAAATATTGACATAATCATACTGCCAGGGTATCATCCAGTTTTTATTCCTGATCTCCTCCCTATCTCAGGGAAATTCAGGAGTAGTTGAGGTTTTGAGGGAGGCTCAGGAATGTTATAAGAAGGCTGCTGATAGACATCGCAGATCACATCCTACCTTTCATGTGAGTGACAAAGTTTGGTTATCAACCAAAAATTTGAAGGTCCATGTTCCAATTGAAAAGTTGGACCAAAAGTTTCTGACACCTTTTCAGATTTCTGCTCAAATAAATCCAGTCACCTTCTGCTTAAAATGTCCAAACAGTATGAAGATTCACCTTATTTTTCACACATCACTACTCAAACCATTTTGTGAAAATCCTTTTTCTGAAAAAATTCTTCCACCTCCTCCACCTGTTGAGGTTCAGGGTGAAGAATTTGTGATGGAGAAAAATTCTTGATTCCAGGATCTTTAAGAGCAAATTACAATAACTGGTCAAATGGCAAGGATATGGGCCAGAAGAAAATTCTTTGGAACCTCAGGAGAACGTTCATGCCTCTAGATTAACAAGAGAAATCCACAAGAGGTTTCCTCGCCTTTAGACGTCTAGGGGACATCCTGGGAGAAGGAGAGTACTGTCAGGGCCTAGACTTGAACCTGGGACCTCTGCTGTGTCTGGCATTGACTCTTCTTGTCTTGCTAAGCTACCTGAGGTGCTGGATTCATTGGAGAGCCATGCCTTGTGCCTTGACTTGAACATTGAACTCTTTGCTCCTCCCATGAACTTCCTGATTTAAGCCATGTCTCTGCACTTCCTGTTTGCCAGATTATTGTGCTCTCTCCAGCCAGTATCTCACTTTTGTCTTTCCTGCTGCCGTTCATATCTTTACTACCACTCGTTTCTGACCCTTGGCTTGTTCTTTGATTATGCTTCAGCTTGATTCTAACCTGCAAATACTTGTTACTGACCTTTGGATTTTTTACTGACTATGCTTCGGTTTGATCCTTACCTGCTATATCCACTACTGGACCCCGGCTTGCTCCCCTCCTGGTGGGGTGACCCTGAGGACCGAAACCTGGTACTAACAAGCAGTTAAACCCATCTTCACCATCAGGAGCTCTGGTGAACATGGGTTAGTACTTTGACTCCGCACCTCAGATGATTTGCAAGGGTGACCTGCTTGTATACTAATCCTGCTGGTCGGTGGGAGTCCCTCTGCTATAGCTACTGGTCTCTGAGCCGGACCCCTGGCCATGACAGGTTGAGAGTTTTCTCTTCTCCACTGATTGGCCAGGTATATATTTTCTATAGTTTTTGGCTTTGTTTATGTATAGCTGGATTATAAGTTAATAGATTGGCCCTTTTCATAATATTATCTGTTTAAAATAAATGCTCCTTTTTTCTTTTCTTTTGTATATTTTACAAAGATTTTTTTCATACCTTTATTAAGGCCATTCCCAGTGCCCATCTTGTAGCCACATAAGGACCCCTGCAGGGTGTTGCAGTTGTTTGGACCAAAGTCACTTTGATATCTGTGTTGTGTTGATTTTATATTGAACCATTTGAGAAGCTGGTCATCACATTTTAAGTAAATATTTTGTGATTTTGTAACATTTTGTTTATATATAATACTTGTTGACATTCAAATACTTTTTATGTTCCTTTCTTTATTTTTTATTTTATGCATTTCTTTATTTAGATTCTTTATGATGCATCATGTATGCTTTGTTATAACATCCTGAAGAAGCCATATTTATGATGAAACATGTTGAAATAATTTCTTCAAGAAACATACTCATGGCAATGTTCTAATGAATATCCTGCATCATTTAAAAGTACAAACCATGTGATTTAAAAAATGATCTCTTTTTAGATGTTCTTTTAATGAATGTTTTCAATTTTTATTGAGATATCCAATAAAATTGTTAAGCGTTTCAAACAATAAATATATTTTCTCGATTATTGACATCCCAAATAAAAATGCAATTTTTCCCTTTGTAAATTTATGGGGATGTGGGGCCCTTGGCTTCCTCTCTCACAAACACTCTTTTCCTACTAATTTCTCATATACATAACAGGGCTTTTTATTAACAGTTGTTATTTGGACTTTATATCCTTGACAAAAGGCAGCGAGAAGCTTGTGTGTGATCTTACATAAGTAAAAGGACATAAATGAAGAAGTAGAGTGCTGCAGTAATTTCTTTTTGTACATACAGTATGTATGGAATTTGAGGGCAGGCTTTAGTTGCTCATCACACCATTACTTCTTATGGGCCTCCCTCTGGCAGTTTCTGTTTTTTTCAGACAAGTATTTCATTTGTCCTAAAATTTTCTTTCGCTACTGGCTCAGCACTTTTTTTTCCCACTGTTTAAGGAGAAACACACACTGTTACCTCATACAATTGCAAGAAAAAAAATAGTGAATCATTAGGAATTACATAGAAACAAAGAAACATGGAAGATTGATGGAAACAAAGCCTGAAACGTGTTTTCATTTGAGTTTAGATCCATGTTTGTCCCAAGCATGTTTAAATAAAGGTTTCAATCATGTTTTTCTTTTCTCTTCTTTTCTCAAGGCTATACAAATGAATGTTGCCCATCATTCTATCATATCAACATATTTTTGTGAGGTCTTCAGAACTGGAAACATTATTATAAATCATGTTTAACTAAAAATCTATATAGAGGAATCTGGACCTCCTTCCTCCTGCATGTGATCCCTTAGTGATGTACCCCACTTTTCCCACTGCCGGTCACACTGTTTGCTCATTTTCCCATCATCTGAAATAAGCAACCCATAAATCTTTTTGTATGTACTCTGACCATTTCTGCAGGAATGGGTACTAAAAATTCTATGATCTTAATCTAAATTACATAACAGTTTTATTTGACAATACCACAAAACATTTTGAATTGTTTTATCTTTTAGTTAGAAATTAGTTAAAATAGCCAAGATCCTCCATAGAAATAAATAAAATCCTCTAGGATAACAATGTCTTGAAAAAGTAATTATACCTAGCTACAGTTCCTTTAACTCTTGTCTGCAGAAAAGGAAAGGAGGAAAAAACCACCAAACCCCATTCCAACTTAAAAGCATTATGGGGGAACATTTAAATATGTGTGCTACTTTGTGGATCTCCGAGCTCAGAAGGCTTACTTTTATTAACTAGTTGGCGACCAGCCGCCGCAGTTGCACTGCTGCAGGTCGGCTCAGCTGCGCAAACCGCCGTCATTGTACATCAGTCGTGCGCACGGGGTGGGGGGGGGCACGCGCATGCTCCCGCCATCCCCGACATGATCAGATTCATTCCAGAATCGTTCAGTCTCCAAGCCCAAACCAATGATTTCTGGTATGGACCTGCTGATTGGTTCTGGTGAATGAAATGTAAACACAGGCAGAGGAAGTGATGCAATCTCCCCTCCTGGAGCCCTTTTCGGTTCCAGCGCGGGGAGAGACAGCATCAACTGTGAGTACACAACACTACACTGACACCAGTACACGTTAGGCACACAATTAACCCCTTGATCGCCCCCTGATCACCCCCCCCCCCAGTTAACCCCTTCACTCCTGTCACTGTGATCAGATTTTTCACCTATCACTGTACATGTGTCACTTGTGACACTAAAACACCTTAAGGTAAGTAGTGGTAGGTTGAAGTAGGCCCAGGTGCCCCCCCTTAACCCCCCTAATAAAGGTTTTACCTCCTTGATCCCCTGGTGGGTGACATCAGTTAGGTTTTATCATCAGTTAGGGTCAGCATTAATACCAGGCAGGGTCTCTAACATGCGCACACACACACACTAGATAGGTCCATTACTAGTATAGTATCTGAATGGATTAATATCTGTGATCTGATCAGATCTATACTACCGTCCCCAGTTCTTTAGTGTTCCTAAAAACGTGGCATTAGTGGGATCAGCCCAGATACCTGCTAGCACCTGCGTTTAGCCCCTCTGCCCAGCCCAGCCCGCCTCACCCAAGTTCAGTATAAAATAGATTACTAACACTTACAAAACACAACACACATAACTGCAGTGTTTTAGAGTCATGCCTGATCCCTGTGAACGCTAACAGTTATTTTGGTAGTTATTGAACCAGGCTCTGACAACCAGGTGCTCTTTTTGCCTGTAAGTTGCACTAGTTGTACCGTAAAATTTTGAGGCCAACATGTCCAATCAGAGGTACACTAGTGAAGAGGCCTACACATTGCTAAGCATTACAGATGAGAGCGAAGGGAAGCCTTACTGTCAGAATCAGGCTCAGTATACAAACTAGCAGAGAGCTGCGGCACCCTGACAGATGGCTCTGATGGAGTAGTGGTCCCTGCTAAGGTCAGGCATACCCAATCCCGTTCTGCTGTTGTTGAGGTGCAAGAACCGCAGGGCTCTCGTATGGAGCAGAGAGCCAGTATTAGTGCAGCTCATCCTTCTGGTGAACTGGAAACCACCAGTGGCCTAGTATACCCTGGTTGTAGACAAACCAGCACTGCAGTAACACGTGGTGATGTGGCAAGTATCATAAGTGTAGTTCAAGCTGGTGCGGTGGCTAGCACAAGTAGTGTCCCGCAACCACCAAGAAGGCAAAGACAGGCTTCCATTGGCCATAGTGCCCTTACCACTCTGCATATGCTAACCCTGACTGGCAGCCCACCACTTCTGCAGTGCCCGTACATTCCCCATTCACTGGCCAACCCAGCATTCAGGTGGAAACAATTGATTTTACATCACTTGATTTTTATTCACTGTTTGTCACGGAAGATCTCTTTACATCTATTGTGGACCAAAGCAATTTGTATGCTGGTCAATTCATCGCTGCTAATCCCCAATTGTCACTTGCCAGAGACTGGAAACCTATTCTAGTTCCAGAATTTAAGACCTTTCTGGGCCTTTTCCCTCCTCATAAGCAAATGTAAAAAATCTGAGTTTTGGTCATATTGGTCCACTGACCCAATTCACCATATGCCTGTGTTCTCTGCTTCCATGACCAGGGCGCAGTATGAGCAGATCTTGCGATTCATGCATTTTAATGACCATGAACTCTGTCGTCCTTGGGGTGACCCTGAATTTGATTTGCTCCACAAAATTCGGCCCCTCATAAACCACTTCAGCCAACAATTCACAGCCTTGTTTATTCCTGATCAAGTTGTCTGTGTAGATGAGTCCCTGATTAAATTTTTTGTCCGTCTTGCTTTCAAACAGTACCTCCCCAGCAAGCGTGCCAGATACGGGGTCAAAATGTATAAGCTCTGTGACAGGGCCAGAGGCTATACATATAGTTTTATGGTTTACGAGGGTAAAGATAGTGGCGTGGAGCCCCAACTGCCCAGACTACATAGGGAGCGCAGGCATGATTGTTTGGGGACTTGGTGTCACCCTTATTCGGAAAGGGGTACCACTTGTACGTGGACAATTATTACACAAGCGTGCCACATTTTAGTCACATTTTGATCATGAAATTCACGCATGTGGTACCATGCGATCCAATCCAATCTTCCCCCAACGGCTTGTAGAATCCCGACTTAGACAAAGGGAGAGAGCCTACTTGAGAAGTAATAATTTGCAGTGAAGTGGAGGGAAAAATGGAATGTTTTCCTTCTGTTCTCCCTTCACACAGATATGACAGTCCAAATTCCAACGGCGACTGGTGTTGTGGAGAAGCCCCTCTGGGCCCACGAATACAACCTTAAAGCGGAGTTCCACCTAAAAGTGGAACTTCCGCTTTAAGGGGAGGTGACCCCCTGACATGCCATAATTGGCATGTCATTTTTTTGTGGCGGGGGGGCCGTGGACCCTGTTTTCACAGGGTCCCTGGTCCACTTCCTCCCCTGGCGCCGAAGAGCCAGAAGGAAGTTCACGTTCCCTCCCTCCCACCCAGCAATCTTCTGGGACACGTCACAGGTCCCAACAGATGCATCGAGCCATTCACAAGCCGCAGCGCGACTCGCACATGCGCAGTGAGTGCCCAGCTTTGAAGCCAAAGCTGGGTGCCCACAGTTATGATGCCGGCGCCACCAAGGGGAGGGGGAGATGAGCGAGCCATTGGGCGGCCGCATCGCTGGAGCGAGGGACAGGTGAGTAGCCGATTGTTAAAATTCAGCAGCTATACTTTTGATAGCTGCTGACTTTTAACAGGGTGGAACTCAGCTTTAATTTGAGAGGGGTGGACCTCAACAACCAGTTATTGGCACCATACTTAATTGCCCGCAAGGCCAGACGCTGGAATTCAAAAATGTCTATATATTTATTCTGATTGGCCCTGCTGAACGCTTATGTGCTATACAAAGCATCAGGACGGACTGGATCCTTCCTTAAATTCCAGGAAGAGATGGTCACAGCCCTTCTGTTTCCAGACGGTGCTGTTCCCCAACTTCCCAATGCAAATGCAGTGAGCCGGCTGCATGAGAGGCACTTCCCAGAAGTCCTCCATGGTACCTCTACCTAACGAGCACCCCAAAGAAGATGCTGTGTCTGCAGACATGGATATAGGCATGACACCCATTATTATTGTCCCTCCTGTCCTGACTAGCCTGGTCTTTGCATCTGTGAATGTTTCCATCGCTACCACACACTAGTGGATTATTAGCATAGGATACAGTACTACACAGGCTTAGGGCACACTTTCATAGGGTTACAGTTAGGGTTTACAGTTACAAAAAAAGCCAAAAAATAAAAAAAACATTTTTAAAACCACAAAAAAAGTTAAAAAAACAAAAAAATTAAATAAAAAAGCCAAAAATATTTGCCATTTTCTTGTTCTCTCTATTGGTTTCTATGCTTTCCTGTAATGCTTTATAGTTACTATGTTTTATTACGTTTGCTTTGCAGGTATGTAATTATACTTTTATATGTTACTGTTTATTGTGTTATATTGTTAATCCTTATTTGTTTTTCAGGTACACCATTCAGCTGCAGCACTGATTTATTCATCCTGACAGCAACAGCGTTTGCTCCCACCATACGTATATCAGCGAATCCAGCGCTGTATGAGGTGATTTCACCACCACAGTTAAAAAAGAGCATATATGCTGAAGCATAGGAGCAGAGGTGGACATTGGGGTGGAATGGCCCTATGCTTCGGCATATATTTTTAGAACAGTGCTATGCTCATCATTAGAAGTGGGTGGATGCAGGGTGATTTTCTAATGGTGGGTGTACCACTGATTGATTCTTTTTTTCATTTAACTCACAGGCTGCATGGAAAAAAAAGAACATTACAACATATGCCCAACAAGGACCAGCGACGTACTGGTATGTTGCTGGACTTTGAGTGGTTATATCGGAATGATGCCTGCAGGTATAGGTGGCTTGGTATCATTCTTTTCAGCCGGCGGTCGGCTTTCATGTAAAAGCAATCCTAGTGGCTAATTGGTAGCTAGACTGCTTTTACAAGAAGTCGGAAGGAATGCCTCCCCTCGCACCATCTTCCATGGCTTTCTCGGGCTCTCCCGTCCCACCAGGGAACCCGAGAATGCAGCCGACGGTTCCGCCAGCTGACCATAGAGCTGATCGAAGACTAGAATGGCTCCAATCATCTCTATGGCCTAAGAAACCAGAAGCTACGAGCATTTCATGACTTCAGTTTCGCTGATATAAACAGCGCCACTGGGAAAGCATCTTATCACGTCGATCTTGGTGTCGTAAGATGCTTTAAGGGCTGAGGAGAGATCTAGAGTCTAATAGACCGCAAATTAAAAAAAAAAATACCTGTCACTACCTATTGCTATCATAGTAGCGAAAAGGTACTCCCCCAGTACATATAGCGGGACTTTAAAGGCAGTACAATGAAATTATAAAAAATACATTTTATTCCAGAAACAGGAAGAACACAGAATTACAAGCATGTGTCAAATCACATATATTGATAAAATCATCAAGACCAAAGTTGTTTCATTCCAGAGCTGGTACATGAAAGCGGTGTGGTTCATGTGTAGAGATGGAATCCTGATGGGTAAAGGCCCGACATGTTTCGGGATGGACTACCCTTCTTCAGGGGCCAATTAGTAACCCATGTACATATTCTGAAAGACCTCATATCATTATACACTGGTATTACATGCGACAGGGTTGGGGGTATGGGAACAAAGTCATGGAGGGCAAGTCACCCCACACCAGAAGTAGAGGTCATACCGCATATCCAGAGCCACCTCTGAAAGGATGAGAGAGAAGCAGAATCCCCATATGATGTTAGGAGAGCAGGGAACAGGGAGACCCCCACCGATCAGGCGCCACCCCGAGGGTTCCGGGTGCCACAAGGGCCCCCTGCATATGGCAAAGCCGAAAAGCAGGAGAGACCCTCTATTGGGCAGACACCACAAGGCCTGGGAACGGAGCAAAAAAAGGAAATGAGGAACAGGAATCCAAAAATAGCCATTGGGCGATGCAACGGTGGGAGATGAGGGGGACCACCAATTGGATCCACATAATTCCCATCGTGCATAGCCATCCCGAAAAGTGACCGATCATTGCACATATAATGCATGATGGTCAGTTCGGGGCAAAAGAGTACATGTCCAGAAGGATATTTAAAGAGAGTTTTTACCTGTGGGTGGATGGGTGATAACGTGGTCCGAGCTGCTGCAGAGGCGGTGGCTACTGAATTCATTGCCACCACCTCTTTTTATCAGGGATTTTGGCGCCAAAAAGTTCAATCATGTGACCCCTCTGCGCCCATGGATGACCTCACGGTGTCGGCGCACGACTGATGATGTCATGGAGCACACAGTGAAGTAAATCCATGAAGGGCCAGTGGTTTGCTATAGGTCTAGTCTATCACATTGGGAGTCAGCAGGAAAAAATCATGCTCACTCCCCCCGGTGGGCAAATAGAAGAACGCGCACCAGAGGCATCAACGGCCAGTGAATCATATCTGAAAACAGATAGCAATGGACAAAAAAAAAAAAGGGGAAGCAGGGGGGAACCACATCCCAATTGTACCCAAAGGAATACTCAATGTTCCCAATCCCGTGCGGTCAGCCAAAAGAGGGTTCTCAAAATGGGCCCCCAGGGGCCTCTCTGCACGGCGCCGCCCCGGACCGAGGCCACGAGTGCGTCATGCGGAGAGGTCCCACCGACGCTGACGGGGAGATCAAGGTCCCCCCGAGAAACACAGGCCCCCCGCCCAGGGGGCATGGGGGCCTGTGTGCGCCGGGCGGCAATCCACATCTTCCCCAGGGCACGCGGACAGGAGGAGCCTCCGAGATCCCGCAATCCACATCTAGGGAAGGAAATGGTAGTAAAGGAGAAAAAAGAAGAGAAAGAAAAGAAAACAAGAGAGGGGGCAATGAAGCTGCGGTCAATGAGCTCGTTCCAAATTGTATGCAATAACATTATCATTATGAGAACAGTGTAAAGCAACATGGCAACAGAACACATCATACATTGCATCATTCTAAATATTATACAGACATTTCAAAACATTGCATTGTCACACATATAGTATTAGCATATGGGTTCCCTCACATTGCATCGCTGTAAATAAAATTAGACATTTTCCCTATCCCAGCCCCCCGAGACAAAGCCCTCCAAGAAAGGTCTAAAACTAAGATGTTCATTGATCCCAGGAGGAGATGTGGCCTGGAGGGCCGCTATCCAACGAGATTCTTTTTGCAACAATATCTTGTCCCAGTCGCCCCCCCTAGGGTTGGGATGTACTCGGTCAAGGATAGTGAATGAAAATTTTGGGCAGCGACCAGAGTGGTGCTGGCTAACATGGCGACCCAGGGGAGCTTCAGGGTTCGCCACTCTCATATTGGCAATGTGTCTCAGGGCTCGTCTAGAGAAGGGTTGTATGGTCTTCCCAATATAGAAGCCCCCACATTGACAGACCAGCAGGTATACCACATATGGGGTAGCACAGTTGGCAAAGTGGGAGGGCCTATATGGGGTTCCATTGGGCAAAATGGTTGAACTTGAAGTGTTCATGAATCTGCATATGGAGCACCCTCCACATGTGTAGGTGCCTTTCCTTTTGTATGGATCACCACTAAAGGAGCCTCGAAACTCACTCTGGACCAATTGGTCGTGAATGGATTGAGCTCTTTTATAGGTGATGGCTGGAGTGGAGGGTATATAGGGTTTTAGTGTTGGATCATTGGTTAGAAGATGCCAATGTCGTTGTAAGATGGATCTGATAAGTCCATGTTGCCTGCTGTATTTGGTGATAATTCTTAGTGTGTTGGGGTTCTCTTTTTTAGAACGATGAGGTGAGAACAAAAGCTCATGACGTGTGTTATTGATTAGGTTGGGGTTATTTTCATAAATATTGCTATCATAGGGGATATTTAAATTCACTGTGATAACAATAAAAATGGTTTAAAAAAAATGGTAAAAAAAAAATGAAAGGGACAGTGTAAATATAAAATAAAAAGCAAAATGAATAATAAAAAAGCCTCTGCTTTAAAAAATATATAATGTTTGGAGGTTCAAACTAATTTTATAGCAAAAAAAAAAAGTTTTATGTAAACAAAAAGTGTCAGAAAGGAGTGGACTTGGAGGTTCAAGTGGTTAGAAGAGTGGATGATGTGGGGAATAAAATGCCAGGACTTTTCAAACCCCCCCCCCCCCCCAAATGACCCCTTTTTGGAAAGTAGACACCCCAAGCTATCTGTTAAGAGGCATGCTGAGTCCATTGAATATTTTATATTTTGTCAAGTTTTTTTCTTTGCACAAAGTTGTTACTAAATGATATAATGGCAAACATGCCATGGGTATATGTGTAATTAGACCCCAAAATACATTCTGCTGCTTCTCCTGAGTATGGGGATACCACAGGTGTGGGACTTTATGGGAGCCTAGCCATGTACAGGACCCCTAAAACTCACCGCCTTCAGGATTTCTAAGGGCGCAAAATGGTGATTTCACTTCGTCACTACCTATCACAGTTTTTCGGAGGCCCTGAAATGTCAAGCTAGCACAACCCCCCCCCCCCCCCCCTGACACCCTTGTTGGAAAGTAGAAATCCCAAACTATTTACTAAGAGGCATGGTGAGTATTTTGCAGCTCTCATTTGTTTTGGAAAAAGAAGAAAGAAAAGGAAAATGTAATTTTGTTTTCTTCTTTAAATTTTCAAAACTTTGTGACAAAAATCGAGATCTGCAAATTACTCAACATCCCACTCAGCACATAGCTTGGGGTGTCTACTTTCCAAAATGGGGTCATTTGGGGGTTGTTTTGTGCTATCTGGGCATTTCATGGCCTCCGAAACTGTGATAGGTAGTGAAGAGTGAAATCAAATTTACGCCCTTAGAAAGCCTGAACGCGGTGCTTGGTTTTCGGGGTCCTGTACGCAAGTAGAGTGGCAAAAAGTCTTACATATGTGGTATCCCCGTACTCTGGAGAAGCAGCAGAATGTATTTTGGTGTGTAATTCCACATATACCCATGGAATGTGTGAGCAATATAGCATTTCAGTGACAACTTTGTGTATTTTTTTTTTTGCCATTTTTCAATCACTGACAAAAAAATAAAATATTCAATGTGCTCAACATGCCTCTGAGCAAATTCCTTGGGGTGTCTACTTTTTAAAATGTGGTCATTTTGGAGGGTTTTGTACTGCCCTTCCATTATAGCACCTCAGGAAATGAGATAGGCAGTCATAAACTAAAAGCTGCGTAAATTCCAGAAAATGTACCCTAGTTGTAGACGCTATAAATTTTGCGCAAACCAATAAATATACGCTTATTGACTTTTTTTACTCGTAGCATGTGGCTGAATTCATTTTGGCAAAAATGTATGACTAAAATTGAGTTTATTGTATTTTTTAATAACAAAAAGTTGAAAATATCATTTTTTTTTCAAAATGTTTGGTCTTTTTTCGTTTATATCGCAAAAAATAAAAAATGCAGAGGTGATCAAATACCACCAAAAGAAAGCTCTACTTGTGGGAAAAAAGGATGCAAATTGTGTTTGGGTACAGCATTGCATGACCGTGCAATTACCAGTTAAAGCAGCGCAGTGCCAAATTGTAAAAAGTGCTCTAGTCATTAAGGGGGTAAATCCTTCCGGGGCTGAAGTGGTTAAGGGGTAATTAATACAATCTGGAAGTAGTTTGATAAAATTTGCTGACAATTGAATAGCAAATCAAAGCAACTCAAGTGAAAGTCACTTTGGAAAGGGATAGGCTGATTTACTAACTGATGTTCACGCAATAAAATGTGTGAAAATTCACTTCAATTATCCAATTATGTGAAAAGAAAATCCCTATTTACTTACTTTTCTGCACTATTGGATAAGTTTAACTTTGCAAAGTTTATTTTGTGAACATTCTCAAATCCTTTAGTAAATCAGCCTCGCTATGTTCACTTTGAAAAGTGGATGTTAGTATATAAAGTAAAGCTGTGTTCAGTTTGAAAATCCAACCATGTGCCAGCATTTTTTCCACAAATAACTTTTTATTAGAGGGAGAATATAGTCAGATGGTTTCTGAATGATGCATTGTCTTGTTACTGAAATACACTTTCATGCAAATACTTTTTACTAGTGAACAGCCTCTACCCCTCTAGTAAACCAACCTGAAGTATACTTACATCTGGGTTTGGAACCAATCTACACAATCCTCTAGTTAGACATGAGTATAGTGTATAGGAGTGATAGGGAAAGGCTCACACACTCCCTAAATAAGCTTCTGTCTCCCTTATCTGAATAGCAGTAATCAGGGACTTTGAAAGAGACTGGCATGTGATTAGAGGAAAGGCAACAGCTAAATTATGCTTATGACTCATGAGATATAGAGTCTCAGATCACTTCAGATTATGTTTTTAATGTTTTACTCACTGACTGAAGACTTTTCAAAGAGAGGGGAAAAGTTTCCCAAACCTGTTGTGGCAATTAACACACACATTAAATAGTAAATGTACCCTGCGCTACTTAAAACACAAAAAACAAAAACTCTACACTTATCCAGCTGCTGATCTATAATAAGTGTGCAAAAATAAAGTGTATAGTATGTATAGCAAAAACTTTGTTTTTGGGGTTTTTTGTTTGTTTGTGTGTATAGACTAGAGAAAGGGTTAAACTTTGTTTTGCCCTCTGTGTCGTGTTGGGGAGATATGTCCCCATTTCCTGTCCCAGAGATGCAACATGGACTGAGAGGACAGTATGTAAGCAGCTGGTTTGCCAACAATTTAAGGGGGAGAGACAGGGCAAGTTAAATAAAAATGACAGCGTATTTTCTGAGTGAAAATAGCCAGGAATACTTTATAGGAATATATAGAGTATGCAAGCAGCTTGGTTAAGCAGCAATTTGGAGACAAGACATGCTTTTTTCTTGGCATACACATTAGAATGTATTATCTGAAAGACAATAGCAAAAAATATTTTGTCTATACAACATGTAGGCATTTTGACTGGGCTGCAATTTAAGAGGGAGAAAAAGTCAGTTTTTTATTGACATACAAATCAAAGTGTAGTATCTGGGAGTCAATAGCCAACAATATTTTATAGTGGCTGTAGAGTATGTAATCAGCTTGGTTAGGCTGTAACTTTGGAGGGAGAGATATGTAAAGTTTTATTGTAAATGTAGATTCAAGCGTATTATCTGAGAGACAATAGCAAATTCGATTTTGAAATCGCAGGACAATATGTAAGAAACTTGGCTAGGCTGCAATTTAAGAGGAAGAAACTAGACAGATTGCATATTGAAATATATATTCGAATGTATTAGTTTAATGACCATAGTCAAGCCAAGAATAATTTAGATTGTCATAACAGTATGTAAACAACTTGATTAGGCCACAATTTAAGGTATAGAGACAAGGAAAGGTTGTGATACAAACTAGAGTGTTTATCAGAGAGGTACCAAGCAGCTTGGTTAGGCCACTGTTTAAGGATAAGATACAAGCCAGGGTTTATCTTTAGAGTGTATTTTCTGAAAGAAAATAGCCAGGAATATTTTACTGATTGGACAATATGTATCAGCTTGGTTAGTGCACAATGTGAAGAGAGTACAAGGCACATTTTGTCTTTAAATAAAAATATAGAGTTTATTTTCTAAGATGAAATAGCCAAGAATATTTAAGTCTGGTAGGACAATGTATAGGCACCAGAGCATCAGAAAAGGCTGCAAACTTTGAGGCACATCACAGGATTTACTCTGAAACAAACATTACAAATTTTGCAGCTGAAGCCAAACTGTGGAAGCATTGTGGAATAACTTTTAAATGCCAGAGCACCAGAGTAGGCTACACGTTTAAACCACAATGTAGGATGTATCCTGCAACAAGCATTAGAAATATTACATAAGAAGGCAAGTTGGAGAAACATTGTACCCAAGCACTGAAATAGACTGAAAAATTAGTGATACAATGCAAGAGGGATTGAACATTGTTCAGTACCTTTAGAGTGCCAGAACCCAGCAATAGTCTTCATACTTGCAGACACAACACTGAATTTACCCTGCAGCATGCTCTAGAAATAATTGCAACCAAAGTTAAGCTGTGAAACAATTGTGTGGCATCTACAGTTAGATTAGGGTGCAAATTTTGAGTCCCAAACCAGTGTTTGCCCTGTTTGCAGCCAAAATCAAGCTTTGGAAAAACTCTTCCACATCCTTACAGTAAAGCACTGTAATAGGCCTGGAGAGGTGGCAGGAACCAGTAATGGTGGCAGATATCATTTTTTTGGGGCTAGATGACATTTACACAGGGGCGTAACGATAGGGGTTGCAGGGGTTGCAATTGCAACCGGGCCCCATGGTCCAGGGGGCCCATGTGCCTCCCTTGTACACCTGAATAGGAGGGATGGCGGGGGTGGCATTTAGAGGACCCAATCTCCTCCATTTTCCTCTATCCAGTTTACTTGTCTTCTGCTGTTCCCAGGGCCCCTGTGTGCTTCCCTGGGGCCTGCTGCAGAACTTGTGAAAGGGCCCCACTGCAGTATCATAATAAAGGGACCCATGATAGGCGTAAAGGGCCCCAGGATCAGTGGGAAGAGGAAAGGGCCCTGGCCAGGGGTCAGGGGGCCCTTCATAATTTCTTGCACCGGGGCCCTGAAGGTTCTAGTTACGCCTCTGCATTTACAGTTCTAGTCTTTAGCATCAACAGTTTTGAGGTCATCAGTCTTCCATGGACTGCCTTATATTTATTAAGATGAACCATCCTGCTAGGGGATAGGCAGATTTTCTTTCTCTGTAACTAAACCTCTGCTGCATTGTAGGTCTTTGGACAACACACTGGCTGCAAAGCAAGCCAGAAGCCCAGTGCAAACTGTGCAAGTTCTGGCCAGTGGTCCACCTGGGACACCTTCACTTTACCTTTGTATCTGGGATCTAATAAGATTGGCACTAAATAGTGGTCACTCTCTTTGATGATCCGATGAGACCTTATGCTAGGTTTGAGCATACAAGCCCTTTATGTTGCAAAATTGTTGTGGCCCAGACCACCAAAATTCTGGGTTGTCTGACCACAGCAGGAATGCTTGTAGGGTCTTTAGAGGGTGAACTGTGAGGTAAATGTGCATGTGTTGTAAAGATTTTTTTTGTTTTTGTATTTATAAAAAACAAGCAGGACAAATGTAACTATGCAAATACCATACATATAGGATCCCTCTAGAGTCTGGAAATTGCTGTAATAGACACCGCTACTCCAGTGATCTGCACTAGCCTCTGATTCCTGTGCCGAATGGCCGCTCAGCGCACACCATTGAGATCACTTTGTATTTTCAAATGAATGCAAAGCATTCTCTGATTGGACTAGGTGGAAAAGTTGGAGCTGTGATGTCATGCTCTCCACCTCGCCCAATCAGAGAATGCTTTGGCCTCTGGGTATTTTCTCAATGAATGCAATCTCCTGTGTTCACAAGGCAGTAGGGCAACCACTCGGTATGAGACCCAGAAGCTAGTGGAGATCATAGCAGCAGGGGTACCTACTACAGCAATTTTCTGCCTCTAGAGAAATCCCACACATATCATATATACAAACGGGTCCAATCTATCTATGTAAAAATATATTGTACTAGAAGATTCACTGAAGCTGTTCACCACACATGTTGGATATGTGAAATATTCATACCTCTAATTCTTTTTTAACCTCTTCCCGCCTGCCGTATAGACAAATGTCAGCGGGTGGGATCCCCTCTCAATCTGGGACAATATCATATGGGGGCAGGGCATGTGGAAATCGCGGGCACACCGTGTCAACTGTGACATGGCGCAACCCCGATCTCGGTAAAGAGCCAATGACGTGTCTCTTTTCCCAAGGGGTCAGTTGTGTCCAATCACAGCCGATCACATATAAACACGGAAGTGCAGTATATCGGCTCTCCTCGCCTCACACTGACAGAGTATGAGGAGAGACGATCAGTGGCATTTACTCATAGGGGAGACCTGGTTATTGATCATCAGTGCCTTGATTATCTGTGCAGTCCCAACACTGCCCAGCAGTGATGCCAATCAGTGCCCATCAGAATTGCCAGTCAGTGCTGCCTTTCAGTGTCCATCTGTGCCTGCTCATCAGTGCCGCCCGTCAGTGACCATCAGTACTGCCTGTCCATGCTGCTTATCATTGCCCATAAGTGCTGCCTATCAATGCCCATCACTGTCACCTATCAGTGCCCATCACTGCCACCTATAATTGCCACCTATCAGTGCTGCATATTAGTGCCCCCTCATCAGTGCCCATACGTGCCACCTTATCATTGCCCATCAGTGCAGCCTATCAATGCCCATCAAGGCAGCCTCATTAGCACACATGAGTGAAAGAGGAAAATTACTTATTCACAAACTATTCTGGCAGAAGCTAAAGAAATGTTTTTTTTTCAAATGTTTTTGTTCTTTTTCCGTTTTTTGGCAAAAAAATTAAACCCAGCGGTGATTAATTATAACCAAAAGAAAGCTCTATTTGTGTGGAAAAAGTAATAAAAATGTCATATGGGTACAGTGCTGCATGACCGCACAATTGTCATTCAGTGCTGAAAGCTGAAAATTGGCCTGGGCAGGAAGGGGGTAAAAATGCCCAGTATTGAAGTGGTTAAGTACCCGGGAGTTTTTGCGGCTAATTTTCCACTAACATTTACTTTTCTTAGTATCATAACTAACCAATGCAGTAATCTGATTATTGACTGAAAAATGTAGTCCAATATCAAAAACTTTAGCAGTGAAATGTTTTTTTTTTTATTTTTTATTTTAATACAGATTTCTACACATAGGCTAAAAGAGGAGGGATTTGAGGAGAAAATAGGAACAGGACAGGGATTGGTTTCCAAAAGAAACCATCCTTCTAAACAAGGGTCAGTTGGGAACAATGCTGAACATACTTTATTTTATAGGAGACAGCCTAATGTGCAATAGATGTGCATGCCATATTCCTACTGATCCACTTGATAAACTTCCCTAATGCCTCAGTTTTACATTTTGTAGGCTATTTGCGTATATCTTCAAATCCCCGTAATTATAAACAAGAAATAGTTTCCACTCTAGGCTAGCGGGGAAAAATATAAGCACACCTCTATTTTCCTGTGGTTAGAGAAGCTGAGAATTTCTGCCTCTCAAAGATTTAATTTCTGTAGTGTTTGAGTGCATCATATGGAATCCTGGTGATGGCTGTGTTAATGCACCATTAGCTGGAACAGCAGGTTGTTTTAAGTGGCTATAGGATCACAGGTTGCCATCCTCTTTTAAGCTATGTAATCACATTATTGGGAACTATTTAGTGACGTAAGAGCAGTTGGTACTTTTGCAGTTTTCCTATTCCATTGTAGAGTGCAATGATGACCAGTATCCACAGCAACTAGAATACTTTACATTTCCATTAGTTGGGCTCAGAGAGAACAGTGAAGGGTTCTAATTGGTTTTTAAAGTGAACCTGCTTTGGTGAAGTACAGTGACTGCCAATGCATACGTCACTTTCTTTCTGATGTTTGTTGCTTGGCTGTCATGTTTATCCAACTGCTTAAAAATGTTCAGAGTCCCCTTACTTTGATTTTCCTGATCTGCATGCTTGTTCCAGGTCAGTGGCTCAGAGCGTACTGAAGTTATCAAATCAGCAAGGCAGCCAGGCAATTAGAGCTTTCAGTAGGTTAGCATTGGCAGCCTCTGCATTTCTCTCAGCATAGATTAAAGTGGTTGTCAAGTCAGTCTTGCAAAAAAAAAAAAAAAACACCTGCAAGAGAAAGGCATAATGAGCTAGTATGCATCGCATACTAGCTCATTATGAAATGTTTACCCTAGATCGACGCCGTTGCAGCAGTCCCGGATCACCACTGTGACCAGCGTCATGTTGTGTCCGTTGTCTCCCAGGATCCCGGGCTCCAACCAATCACAGCGCGGACTCCAGCGCTGTGATTGGCAGGAGCCGCGCTGACGTCACTCCCGTGCTTGCGCACAGGAGCTGTCATTTACGGCGCACTTAGTGAAGAAATGGCCCAGTCGGGCTGTTTCTTCACTGTGCATGTGCCGATGAGGTCAACACACGCAGATACAGGGAATATCTCCTATCGGAATTCCTTCCTAATATTGTAGCATTTGCCCTCGAAGGAGCCACTGTTTCCCAGGTCCCCTGTTCCTGTGCCCACAACTCTGCAAGTACCACTGCACACGCTGATGCACAAGGGCTGAGGGGGAATATTTATTAAAAAAAAGGAAAAAAAAAAAAAAAGAATATGATCAAAAAGCTAATTTATTTCAGTAAATCAATTCAAAAAGTGAAACTTATATATTATATAGAGTCATTACACACAGAGTGATATATTTCAAGCATTTCTTTCTTTTAATTTTGTTGATTATGGCTTACAGCTAGTGAAAACCCAAATTTCAGTATCTCAGAAAAGTAGAATACTCCATAAGACCAATAAAAAAAAAGATTTTTAATACAGAAGTGTTGGCTTACTGAAAAGTATGTCCATGTACAGTATAGTATGCACTCAATACTTGGTCGGGGCTCCTTTTGCATGAATTACTGCATCAATGCAGCGTAGTATGGAGACGATCAGCCTGTGTTATGGAAGCCCAGGTTGCTTTGATATCAGCCTTCAGCTTGTCTGCATTGTTGGGTCTGGTGTCTCTCATCTTCCTCTTAA
The DNA here is from genome assembly GCA_018402905.1 of Glandirana rugosa. Lineage (NCBI taxonomy): Eukaryota > Metazoa > Chordata > Amphibia > Anura > Ranidae > Glandirana > Glandirana rugosa. The sequence goes on along the minus strand of BLSH010334129.1, from coordinate 185,011 downwards.
TACCCCACAGATTCTCTATGGGGTTTAGGTCAAGAGTTTAGGATCATTAAACCAGGTATTGGTACTTTTGGCAGTGTGGGCGGTGCCAAGTCCTGCTGGAAAATGAAATCCACGTCTCCATAAAGCTGGTTAGCAGAGGAAAGCATGAAGTGCTCTAAAATTTCCCGGTAGAGGGCTGTGTTGACTTTGGACTTGATAAAACATAGTAGACCGACACCAGCAGATGACATGGCTTCCCAAATCATCACTGACACGTAAAACTTCAAACTGGACCTCGTGCAACTTGGATTCAGTGCCTTTCCACTCTTCCTTTAGACTCTGGGACCTTGATTTCTAAATGAAATGCAAAATTTACTTTCATCCGAAAAGATGACTTTGGACCACCAAGCAACAATCCAGTCCTTTTTCTCCACGGCCCAGGTAAGAAGCTTCTGATGTTGTCTCTTGTTCAGGAGTGGCTTGACACAAGGAAAGCAGCAGTTGTAGTCCATGTCCTGTATACATCTGTGTGTGGTGGCTCTTGAAGCACTGACACCAGCCGTAGAGTCTAGACCACTCCCCCAAATTCTTCAAAAGCCTTTGCGTCATTATCCTCTCAAGGCTGTGGTTATCCCTGTTGCTTGTGCACCTTTTTCTACCACTCTCTTTCCTTCCACTCAGCCAGCTTCTTTAGCAATGACCTAAAGGTCCAATTTAAAATGGTTTAACCACTTGCTTACTAGGCACTTAAACCCCCCTCTTGCCCAGACCGATTTTCGGCTTTCAGCGCTGTTGCATTTTGAATGACAATTGCGCGGTCGAGCAACGTTGTACCCAAACAAAATTTTTATAATTTTTTTTACCACAAATAGAGCTTTCTTTTGGTGGTATTTGATCACCTCTGCGTTTTTTATTTTTTGCTCTATAAACAAACAAATGTGACAATTTTGAAAAAAGAACAATATTTTTTACTTTTTGCTATAATACAAATCCAAACAAACATAAAAAAAAAAATGATTCATCGGGTTTGGCCGATATATATTCTTCTACATATTTTAAAAATTGCAATCAGCGTATATTGATTGGTTTGTGCAAAAGTTATCACATCTATAAACTATGGGAATTGATTTATGGTGTTTTTATTATTATTTTTTTTTTTTACTAGTAATGGCTGCGATCTGCGATTTTTATCGGGACTTTGATATTGGGGCGGACATGCCGGACATTTTTGACACTTTTTTGGAACCAATTACATTTATACAGCAATCAGAAATTTAAATATCCACGGATTACTGTATAAATGTCACTGGCAGGGAAGGGGTTAACAATAAGGGGGCAGTGAAGGGATTCACTGTGTTCCCTCATTGTGTTCTAACTGTATGGGGGCTGGGCTGGCCGGGACATAACAAATCTCACTGATCCCGATCACAGGGATCAGTAAATCTGTTATGTCCCCCTTCACAGAACGGAGAACCGCCGTGTTTACATCGGCGATTCCCCGTTCTGCAGCCCTGACAGGCGATCGTGGGTCATGAGCATTCATCGAGCCAGCCCGACCCGCGGGCAGGCCCACGTAGCGTGAGTGCACGCCGGGAGCGTGCACAGTGGACGGCGTCCATGGACATTCATATCCGCGCTGGAGCCGTACTTCGGCAATAGGCAGAATCTTTTTTATCTTAATGTACTCTATCTATTACGATAAAAAGCCTTCTGTGTGCAGTAGCCCCCCTCTGCCCCCTAATACTTACCTGAGCCCCAGCTATAGCCCGGGATCCCCCTCCTCATTGGCTGAGACAGCAGTGTGGCACCACTTTTGTTGTTGTCAATCAGTCAGTCAGCCAATGAGGAGAGAAAGGGGGCAGGGCTGCGGCTCTGTGTCTGAATGGATACAGGGATCTACAGCTCGGCTTGGTTGCCCCCATAGCAAGCTGCTTGCTGTGGGGGCACTCAACAGGAGGGAGGGGCACCGAAGAGGGACCTGAGAAGAGGACGATCTGGGCGGCTCTGTGCAAAACCACTGCACAGGGCTGGTAATTATAACACGTTTGTTATGTTTAACTAAAAAGAAACAAGACTTTAAAATCACTTTAATGTCAGAGGGTCAGCACCACCCCCAACCTAGGATGGTAGAGTGCAGGAGCAGAAGTGTCTTCTATCTCATTCTGTCGGTACCTTCCCTATAAGCACATGTGTATGCAGGAAAGCCTGATTGTCCCCCAGTGCAGCCTCAACCTCTCCCAGTCTCCCAGAATTCTACTGTACCTGGGTTAGAAGAGGCTATTACTAAGTCAAAATCAGGTAGTACACTAGTTACATTTACAATACATTCACAGTAATTGATGTTTGATAAACACATAAGTGAATTAGTTGGTGGTTTATAGCTTTAATGGACAGTACCTGCCATGATCTCAGTCATGACTTCATTGATGTTTCTGTAGTTGGACACATGGCACTAGATCATATTCCTAGTTTCTCACGTACAGTACAAGCACAGTCAGATAAAATAACATAACAGACCAGCTGCCAGCATTTGAGAAATGTTTGCTATGTGTAACAGATTAACATGCAGCATATATACAAGTGGGAATACAGAGGATGGCCAGCCTTGTAGGGCAGTTTTTAGACCTGTGAGAAAATCTATCTTAGCAGGAAGCTACATTTTTCTATATAAAGTGTCCGCTCCCTTGGAGGTTTACATGTTTTCTTGTCTTAGAACATAAATCACACTGGATTTAATGTTGTTTTTGACATTGATCAATAGACTCAGATCCTTTAGGTTCAACATAAAAGCAGATCTCTTTGTAAGTTAATTTAACGTGTGTCCATACCCAAAAACAAACATTTATTATATTGATCCTTACCAGTCCTTAGATGGGGTGTCACCTACCTGATAGGAGACTGAAGGGGTGGCCTCTCTTGTATTTCCTGCCCAAGCACCCCTGGAAATGGAACAGACAGTGCCAAGGGACAGGAGGAGCACAAGCACCAGAAGATGTTGATTGCCTAACCTTCGCACTCGAAATGCTGAACAGGAAGATCAGTTGAGAGATCAGCAGAACAATGAACCAGAAAGGTGAGCTCCAGTTGGAGGACAGGTTTAGGATGCCAAAGTCCACCAGTGATCAGGCAGGTGACAAGAATACCCATAGACAACCATAGTTGGTTCTAGAGGAGACCAGCGCTGGCACTAGGTGATTGCATGAAACAGAATCAGAGACAGTAACAGAGTCACAGAGAAAGCTGGGTTAGTAACGAGCAGACATCACAGTGCAAAATCACAAGCCATATCAGGGTTGTGGATGAAGCCAAGTTCAGGAACAAGTAGGCAGCAGTACAGAGCAGGATCCGAAATCAGGTCACGGAAGTGTCAAGTCAGTTACATTAATCATATGCAAGACACAAGTAAGAACACAAAGAATAAACTGAAGTCCAGTCAACAGTGATAGCATCCCTTAACCACTTCAATACTGGGCACTTTCACCCTCTTCCTTCCCAGACCTATTTTCAGCTTTCATCGCTGTCACATTTTGAATGACAATTGTGCAGTCATGCAACACTAGACCCAAATTAAATTTTTATCATTTTTTTCACACAAATAGAGCTTTCTTTTGGTGGTATATAATCACCACTGTGGTTTCTATTTTTCAGGCTTCAAATGAAAAAAAACGAAAATTTTAAAAAAATGCATTTTTCTTAGTTTCTGTTATAAAATTTTGCAAATAAGTAATTTCTCTTCATAAATGTTGACCAAAAATGATACTGCTACATTTCTTTGGTAAAAATAACCCAAAGCAGGGTTTATTTGGTGTTGGTGGTGATGAGGGACAGACAGATGTTTTGTGCACTGGTACAGATGTGATGGGGCAGACAGATTCTTTGTGCACTGGTACAGATGTAATGGGGGAAGACAGATGTTTTGTGCACTAGTACAGATGTGATGGGGCAGACAGATGTTTTGTGCACTGGTACAAATGTGATGGGGGAAAGACAGATGTTTTGTGCACTGTGGCAGATGTTTTATGGGACACCGACATGTGCATGGGGACAGGGGTGACAGTGGTACTTGGTGTACTTCTTGTGGGGGGATCTATGACAGCTCTCTGTATAAAATCATCCTCAGATCTGTCATAGAGCTGCAGATTGCCCCTCTCCCTCCCTCCCGCACTGAGCTCACACTGAGCTTGGCGGGGAGAGAACTGTTACAGACACGTGTCTCTGTTTACATTGTGAGAGCTGTGATTGGACACAGCCATCACGTGGTTGGGAGGGCCAGTCACAGCATCCATATTCCAATCTCTCTCAGCTGCAAGCTCTCATTCTGAGGGACATTCCTGAACGTCCACCCAGCCATTTATGTACAGGCCAGGTGGGAGGTGGTTAAATAGGCCATCTGATGACAACACTGGCCATCATTGTATATGCAGAGATTGAGTAAAGATATGCGAATTCCCAAGTTTCTGAGGCAGCTAGCTAATAGTATTTCCTTGATAGGGTGGCTGCATTCATTTTTTTCAGGCTGTTTTTCCTTTATTTTCACTAGGTAATTATAAGAAAAAAACAATTCCTGTCCTTGGGAGGCCAAGCTCACTCATTCAATAGTATCAATGGAGAGACTTCCTGATGAAGCCATGTGGTTTAGTGGCATTTTGCGTGGATGCAGAGCCAGGTGACGTCAGTCCTGGACCTAGTGTTATTGGAACCTTACTTGTGAGCGCCGTATTGGCACTTTTTGAAAAGCTTTTTATACATTAATAAAATGTGAGTATTTTACCTCAGTAGTGGTCGTGTAATATGTGATTGTTAGAACATACTACACGATATGTGGACGTTTTCTTTCTATATATACTGCAAAGCGTATGGGGATACAACCTGCTGAGATCGGCACATGCAGCTAGGAGCCATACTTTGTGTATGAGACCAGATGATCATCATACCTATAGAAGGATTGTTGTCCTAAAAGCCTGTTTGATCTGCATTCATTTACAGATCAACATGCAAGGTGAGCAAGCATTTTAGCTGGTGGTTGAGCACCTGTGTGACTGTGGAGCACATAATTTATAAGGGTAAAGAGTACAGTTGAGCGAACCCGAACTGTAATGTTCAGGTTCATACCGGACTTTAGGGTGTCCATGTCCCGAACCCGGACATTTGAGAAAAAGTTTGGGTTTGGGTATTTTTTCACGCCTTTTGAATAGCTGCAGGGCAGCCAATCAACAAGCGTTTCACTCATTTGCCCTTGGAAGCCATCCCAGCCATGCCTACTAATGGCATGGCTGTGATTGGCCAGTGCATCATGTGACCCAGCCTCGATTTGAGCTGGAGTCACGTAGCGCTGCATGTCACATGCTCTAAGGCTAGTGTAGGGAGAAGATGCTGCCGCCGCTGTGACGGACATTATAAAATCATCTCATACTGGTATAGGGAGAGGTTTCTGCCACTGGTGTGAGGGACAGATTAGCGTTATAAAATCATCTCATACTAGTATAGGGAGAGGTTCCTGCTGCTGGTGTGAGGGGCAGATTAGCGTTATAAAATCATCTCATACTGGTATAGGGAGAGGTTCCTGCTGCTGCTGTGAGGGACAGATTACTGTTATAAAATCATCTCATACTGGTATAGGGAGAGGTTCCTGCTGCTGGTGTGAGCGACAGATTACCATTATAAAATCATCTCATACTGGTGTAGAGAGAGGTTCCTGCTGCTGGAGTGAGGGACAGATTAGCGTTATAAAAAATAATATAAATTTGTGCTAAATAGTACATTTCCGTCCAGAATGAGGAGAGTGTCAAATAAGGGACGTGGCCGTGGTGCTGCTGGTGTTGGTGGTGTTGGTGAAGCTCCTGTTGCAAGGAGAGGACGTGGTCGATCTGTGCCAGCTACACGCACAAGTGAAACACCTTCCTCGGGTGCAAGTAGCGGACAGAACCTTCAACGTTATATGGTAGGCCCGAATGCTGCTCAACGAGGCCAGAACAAGTACAGGTGATAGTAGATTGGGTGGCAGATAATGCCTCCAGTTCCTTCACATTGTCTCCCACCCGGTCCCTTGCTGAAAGCTCAGAGTTGGCACCTGAACCCCATGGCCATCTGTCTTTCACCTCAGTCCCTTGTAAATCAGCCAAGCAGTCTGAGCCCCAAGTCATGCAGCAGTCTCTTATGCTTTTTGATGACTCTGCTGGTGTGCATTCCATGGACCATTCACATAGCCCTGCCCCAGAAGTGGAAGACATTGAGTGCACCGATGCCCAACCACTTCTGTTTCAGGATGAGGACATGGAAACACCACCGCAGCGCGTCTCTGATGATGACGAAACTGCTGCGGCTTTCTACAGTGTGCAGACTGACAAGGAGGGCAGTGGTGAAGAGTGGGTGGAAGATGATGTGGAGGATGATGAGGTCCTAGACCCCACATGGAATGAAGGTCATGCGAGTGATGTGTGCAGTTTGGAGGAAGGGGTGGTGGTCGCACAGAGGCACCAGCACAGCAAAAGAGGAAGCAGGTTGCAAAAGCGGAGCAACCGTCCCCTAGACAGTATGCCTGCTACTACTCACCGCACCCAGGGACCTAGCACACCAAAGGCAGCTGAAAGGAGTTCCCTGGCCTGGCAGTTCTTCAGACAATGTGCTGACGACAAGACACGAGTGGTTTGCACGCTGTGCAATCAGAGCCTGAAGCGAGGCATAAATCTTCTAAGCCTGAGCACAACCTGCATGACCAGGCATCTACATGCAAAGCACGAGCTGCAGTGGAATAAGTACCTCAAAATCCTAGAAAGGTCTCGGCCTCCTCCTGCTTCCTCTTCTGCTGCTGCCTCGGCCTCTTCCTCCACCTCTACAGTGTCACCTGCCACCCAGCAAACAGACGATGTGACAGCAACGCCACCATGTCTGCCACCGTCCCCAAGCATTTCCACACCATGGTCCCATGGAAGCTTACATCTGTCCATCTCCCAAACACTGGAGAGAAAGAGGAAGTAGCCCCCTACCCACTCGCGATCCCTGGCCCTGAATTCCAGCATTTCAAAATTCCTGGCCTTTGAAATGCTGTCATTCCATCTGGTGGACACAGACAGTTTTAAAAACCTGATGGCGGTGGCTGTCCCACAGTACATGGTTCCCAGCCGCCACTACTTTTTCCAGGAGAGCAATCCCTTCCCTGCACAAAGAAGTCGGGGACAAGATCAGGTGTGCACTGCGCAACGCCATCTGTGGCAAGGTCCACATAACCAATGATACGTGGACCAGTAAGCACAGGCAGGGATGCTATATCTTGCTAACTGCACACTGGGCAAATGTAGTGGCGGGTGGGCCTGAGGCGGATAGCAGTTTGGTGCATGTCCTTCCGCCACCGAGGATTGCAGGGCATTTCTCTTTGGCTCCTGTGGCCTCCTCCTCCTACTCCACTTCCTCCTCCTCTACCACCTCCTCATGCGGTCAGCGTAACACCTTCGCCACCAATTTCAGCACATCCAGGGGGAAACGAGAGCAAGCTGTTTTAAAACGGATATGTTTGGGGCATAAACCCCACACTGCGCAGGAGCTGTGGATTGGCATTGAACAACAGACCAATGAGTGGTTGTTGCCACTGAGCCTCAAGCCCGGCCTGGTGATGTGCGATAATGGGCAAAATCTCGTAGCAGCTCTGGGCCTAGCCGGTTTGACGCACATCCCTTGCCTGGCGCATGTGCTGAATTTGGTGGTGCAGAAATTTCTAAAAAACTACTCAGATATGTCAGAGCTGCTGCAGAAAGTGCGGGCTGTCTGTGCGTGCTTTCGGCATTCTCACCTTGCTGCTGCTCACCTGTCTGCGCTGCAGCGGAACTTCGGCCTTCCCGCTTACCGCCTCCTATGCGATGTGCCCACAAGGTGGAACTCCACCTTGCACATACTGGAGAGACTGTGCGAGCAGCAGCAGGCAATAGTGGAGTTTTAGCTGCAGCACACATGGGTCAGTCGCTCTGCGGAACAGCACCACTTCACCACCAACCACGCAGTTTGGCCGATCCGGGTCTC
>BLSH010334129.1:162853-177009 GCA_018402905.1 Glandirana rugosa | reverse complement strand
TCCTCCTCCTTCGCGTCATCCTCCTCCTCCGTTGTCCTCCGTTTCTCTTTACGGGACGTTAGGAGCCACCGCCTTCCTGTACGCGGTTTGACGATAGGTGGAGTCCGGGTGGGCCGTGATGTAAACGGGTCACACGTCAATCGTTCTATATCGCAGGGACGGGCACGAATGACCAGGTGCATAGTCACCAATATACCTGGAACGGTGTCTACCGCAACGCGTCACGTGTGAACTAGAACAGGGGTCGAGCGGACCTTTTAATACCGCCGACCCTTGGTACATGACACCCTGGCGCATGTCCTTCCGCCACCGAGGATTGCAGGGCATTTCTCTTTGCCTCCTGTTGCCTCCTCCTCCTACTGCGCTTCCTCCTCCTCTACCACCTCCTCATCCGGTCAGCATAACACCTTCACCACCAACTTCAGCACATCCAGCGGGAAACGACAACAGGCTGTTTTAAAACTGATATGTTTGGGGGATAAACCTCACACTGAGCAGGAGCTGTGGATGGGCATTGAACAACAGACCGATGAGTGGTCACTGAGCCTCAAGTCCAGCCTGGTGGTGTACGATAATGGGCAAAATCTCGTAGCAGCTCTGGGCCTAGCCGGTTTGACGCACATCCCTTGCCTGGCGCATGTGCTGAATTTGGTGGTGCAGAAATTTCTAAAAAACTACTCAGATATGTCAGAGCTGCTGCAGAAAGTGCGGGCTGTCTGTGCGTGCTTTCGGCATTCTCACCTTGCTGCTGCTCACCTGTCTGCGCTGCAGCGGAACTTCGGCCTTCCCGCTTACCGCCTCCTATGCGATGTGCCCACAAGGTGGAACTCCACCTTGCACATACTGGAGAGACTGTGCGAGCAGCAGCAGGCAATAGTGGAGTTTTAGCTGCAGCACACATGGGTCAGTCGCTCTGCGGAACAGCACCACTTCACCACCAACGAGTGGGCCTCCATGCGAGACCTGTGTAGCGTATTGCGGTGTTTCGAGTACTCCACCAACATGGCCAGTGCCGATGATGCTGTTCTCAATGTTACTATCCCACTTCTATCTCTCCTTGAAAAAACACTTCGGGCGATTATGGAAGAGGATGTGGCACAGGAGGAGGAGGAAGAGGGGTCATTTCCACAGTTATCAGACCAGTCATTCACAAGTGGCTCAGAGGGTGGGTTCCTGCACCAGCATAGGCCAGGTAAAACATTTTCAAGCCTGGGCACAGTTCTGGAGGATGAGGATGATGATGAGGAGGAGGAACGTGTTCACAGCAGGATGGCACCCAGCGCAGTTCGTGGGCATCACTGGAGCGTGGCTGGGGGGATACGGAGGACACAGATGATACACATCCCACAGAGGACAGCTTGTCTTTGCCTCTGGGCAGCCTGGCACACATGAGTGATTACATGCTGCAGTGCGAAGTGGCACCACCAGCACCTCAGAAGGCAGGGTTAGCATGGCCGAAATGTGGAAAAGCTTTGTCAGCAGCCCGCCACAACAAACAGCGCCACCAGCTGATAGGCAATGTCTTAGCAGGAGGCAGCATTTCAGCAACATGGTGGAACAGTATGTGCGCACATGCCTACACGTACTGACTGATGGGTCTGCCCCATTCAACCTCTGGGTCTCCAAATTGGGCAGATGGTCTGAGCTTGCCCTTTATGCCTTGGAGGTGCTGGCCTGCCCTGCAGCCAGTGTATTGTCTGAACGTGTGTTTAGCACGCCAGGAGGCGTTATCACAGACAAGTGCAGCCGCTTGTCCGCAGCCAATGTGGACAAGCTAACCTTTATTAAAATGAACCAGGCATGGATCCCACAAGACTTGTCTGTACCTTGTGCAGAATAGCCATTTATACCGGCCTCACACAGCCATTAGTATACTTAAGTTAACGTATCCTTTTTTTTTTTAATATGTCTCAATATTTTGGGGGCTACAACAATTAGAAAAAAAAACAAACAAACAAGAAACAGTGTTGGCTACCTCCTCCTCCACCACCACTTCCACCACCTACACCGCCATGGTCACGGCCTCCTCAACCTCCTACTTCACATCCACCTCCTCCTCCATTTTTTATTTTTTTATGTGATTTTAAGGTATTTCCCTATCCACATTTGTTTGCAGGGTACTTGTCCTACTCTTACCCCCATTTTGCTTCCTTTTGCAGCCCTCTAGCCCTTTCCAGGACTTATTTAGAGCCATTTTTGTGCCAAAAAGTTCGGATCACCATTGGCTTCAATGGGGTTCGGGGTCAAGTTCGGGGCCGAACTCAAACTTTTTTGCGAAGTTTGGCTGAACCCGAACATCCAGGCGTCCGCTCAACTCTAGTGAAGAGCCCTCAACACTTGCACCTTCTTTTTTTTGGGATATAAACTGTAGACTATTTGGAAGCTTTTTGCAGTGAAGCACATCATTTTTAAGGGTGAAGGGACCTAAACACTGACACTTGTTTGAAATTTAGTACATAGTTTATGAGGGAGTGCAACTTTCAATTCATTGCTGTTGTTCATGTTTTGGCAGTGCCTGTGTGGCAGTGGAGCACATAGTTTAGAAGGGTGAATATTGTTTTTTTTTTCATTTTCTCTCTTTCCCTCTTTCTCTCTCCTTTTCTTCCTCTGGACCTCCTGGTCTCCCTCTTTATCCTTCTATACTTTTCCTTCTTCTCCTTGAAATATGTTTAAAGTGAGTTGGGCAGGCCTTGTTTCTTACGGTGTCCAGTTTTACGATAAGTCCAGGTTCTATATAGTGAGTTGTTTATGCCTGATAGGTATAATCTACAAGCTCAGCAACCCATTTTGATGTCTTGATGCCATCTATTTTCTTGATGTACTTAAGCCATGTATACTGGTTTACCTATATGTTACTGTCTTGTTGCCATGAAACTGCCTTTCTATTGAAAATAAAATATTTGAAAAAGAAAAAACCTTCTGCTTTTAGAACCACTTTAACCATTAAAAAAGAAGGGTCCCAAGTAGGCCAGAATACAGTGTTTCATATTATATCTACTACTTTAAAGTGTATTAAAAGCCAATGTTCTTTTATATAGTTTTTAGTTTTGGACAGAGAAAAGAAAGGTTAGAAACCTCTTTATTTGTCCTGACGACCATTTTCACTGGTACACAAATTTATGGAAAATCTAACATTTTGAGTTGTCACAAGAAACAGGAATAGTAGTTAAAGAGGTATTTCAGCCTTTCCCCTCCCCCTTAATATTTGTTCCCCCCTGCTTACCCGATACTGTGTCCTGCACAGTAAGAATACTCACCTAGCCAGTGGATCCAGTTTGAGCTGCTGGGATTTCTTCTCTGAAGCCACTGCATGAGTCCAGGGCTGCCATGTTTCCTCCTGACAGCTAACAGCTCTACCGGGTGTAGGCACAGTAGTCCTGCCCCCTCCTCCTTACTGAATGGGACTGCACGTCATGCATCCCTGGAGGCACCGGGGCATCGGCGTCATTCTACATAGATCTACAGTATCTCACAAAAGTAAGTACACCCCTCGCATTTTTGTAAATATTTTATTCTATCTTTTCATGTGACAACCCTGAAGAAATTACACTTTGCTACAATGTAAAGTAGTGAGTGTACAGCTTGCATAACAGTGTAAATTTGCTGTCCCCTCAAAATAACTCAACACACAGCCATTAATGCCTAAACCACTGGCAACAAAAGTGAGTACTCCCCTAAGTGAAAATGTCCAATTTGGGCCCAATTAGCAATTTTCCCACCCAGGTGTCATGTGACTCGTTAGTGTTACAAGGTCTCGGGGGTAAATGGGGAGCAGGTGTGGTAAGTTTTTTGTGTTATCGCTCTCACTCTCTTATACTGGTCACTGGAAGCGCAACATGGCACCTCATGGCAAAGAACTCTCTGAGGATCTGAAAAAAAAAAGAATTGTTGCTCTACATAAAGATGGCCTAGGCTATAAGAAGTTTGCCAAGACCCTGAAACTGAGCTACAGCACGGTGGCCCAGGTCACACAGCGGTTTAACAGGACAGGTTCCACTCAGAACAGACCTCGCCATAGTCGACCAAAGAAGTTGATTGCATATGATCAGCGCCATATCCAGAGGTTGTCTTTGGGAAATAGATGTATGAGTGCTGCCAGCATTGCTTCAGAGGTTGAGGGGGTGGGGGGTCAGCTTGTCAGTGCTCAGACCATATGCCACACACTGCATCAAATTGGTCTGCATGGCTGTTGTCCCAGAAGGAAGCCTCTTCTAAAGATGATGCACAAGAAAGCCAACAAACAGTTTGCTGAAGACAAGCAGACTAAGGACATGGATTACTGGAACCATGTCCTGTGGTCTGATGAGATCAAAATAAACTTATTTGGTTCAGATGGTGTCAAGCGTGTGTGGCGGCAACCAGGTGGGGAGTAAAAAAGGGTGTCTTGCCTACAGTCAAGCATGGTGGTGGGAATGTTGTGGTCTGGGGCTGCATGAATGCTGCCAACACTAGGGAGCTACAGTTCATTGAGGGGAACATTAATGCCAACATGTACTGTGACATACTGAAGCAGAGTATGATCCCCTCCCTGTGGAGACTGGGCCACAAGGCAGTATTCCAAACTTGATAATGACCCCAAACACACCTCCAAGGTGACCACTGCCTTGCTATAGAAGCTGAGGGTAAAGGTGATGGACTGGCCAAGCATGTCTCCAGACCTAAACCCTATCGAGCATCTGTGGGTCATCCTCAAATGGAAGGTGGAAGAGTGCAACATCCACCAGCTCTGTGATGTCATCATGGAGGATTGGAAGAGGACTCCAGTGGTAACCCGTGAAGCTCTGGTGAACTCCATGCCCAAGAGGGTTAATGCAGTGCTGGAAAATAATGGTGGCTACACAAAATATTGACACTTTGGGCCCAATTTGGACATTTTAACTTAGGGGTGTACTCACTTTTGTTGCCAGCAGTTTAGACATTAATGGTTGTGTGTTGAGTTATTTTGAGAAGACAGCAAATGTACACTATTATACAAGCTGTACACTCACTACTTTATATTGTATCAAAGTGTAATTTCTTCAGTGTTGTCACATGAAAAGACATAATAAAATATTTACAAGAATGTTAGGGGTGTACTCACTTTTGTGAGATACTGTATATCTCTCCTATAGTTATATAGTCAATACTCTTCTGTTGCCAAATATCACCTTGACCAACAGCTCTTATACAGAGAAGGTCTGCTTACAGATTTTATATTGCTTTCAAAACAGAAAAATATAGCTCCTGACCTGTCATTTATTAAAAATAAGTGAGCCAACATGTAGGCACATGTGCACAAGAGGCTAATGCTCCTGCCTGTGTAAACACTTGTTTTCCTGTGGCTTAGCTAATTTCCTCATGTTAGCTGAGCCAGCCAAGTGCCAAATGTTACAATGTTTATATGCTTCCTGTGTCCTCAGGCTGACTGGAGAGCTAGGGGTAACTAATCTGTAAGGGTTAATGTTTTTTCCCACCATTTTTAGCCAGGCTACCGCCCCTACAGGTCAACTGACATAAAAGGGGATGCCTCCAAGCCCCTGGAGTAATTCTGCAAAAATATAGCTGGATACTCTACTAGAGTGATCACCCCCCTTTGGGGAGTTATAGGAGCCTAATCAAGATTCTGCAGAGGGTCTCATGCCTGGGGACCTTATGGACTTGTAGCTTTTAATCATGGACTTACTGCTTTTGTGGATTACTGACAATCATGTTCTCAAGATTTGCAGTGCCTCCTGTGGATTATTGCCTTAATGGACTTTTGTCTTAAAAGGGATTGCTTTCTGGTCTTGCCTTCTGTATAAGGCACACTCTATGGATTGTTAAAATAGCTCTGTACAGGAATATTGTCCAAAATCCTTTTTGAGAACTGTACTGTTATCGGCAACTACCTCAGTAAAGGATCTTGTTTGTTTACTTGCTTTGCTACTTGTTCTCCACTTTTTGGAACTGGAATCATGGCACAGAGTGTCTAGGGACCAACCTGGAGTTATGGGAGGATGAGATGCTGAGGGGCCCTGGGAGAGAGATCATTTCCTGTATCCCACAGCAACTGTGGGATGTTTTACTGGGAGAGGTGACATGTACTGCTGGATTTGTGGAGCCCGGTGCAGGCTCAACAATGCCAAGCTCAAAATAGTGCACACCGGGAGGAGATGTTCTCTATGCAAAAGAGTGCTTAAAGGGTAAGTTCATCTTTACAGAAAAATCTGGTGAACTTACACAGAACCCTCTCCTCACCCCCGTCCCGTCCCACTGACCGGGAGTGTGGCGATCTCCCGTTCGGAGCCCTGCTATAGCCACATCACCACTCCGGGGCTTAGAAATCCCCTTGGCTTAATCTCCAAAATGTCTCCTGTCAGGAGGTAAGTTTGTAGCATTCTAATTGGTCGGCACCATCACATGGGCGGAGCTGACCAATCAGAACCCGTGTAGCCTATCCAGTCAGCAGGGAAGAAAAAGAGAGAAAGCCGAGGGAATTTATAAGACCCAGTCTGGTGACACATGTATAGCAGGGATCAGAATGGAGTTAACTGTGCTCCAGGTCAGCGGGATGGGGGGGGGGTGTCAAAGTTCACCTTACAGATTTTTCTGTAAATGTGAACTTGCACTTTAATTGTCATCAGTGTAATGAAGTCAGCGCAGAGAGCAGGGAGTTAACAGTGTCATTGCAGCTCACTTCTAAGCCTGGGAGACCTGCCTTAATGTTAACTGTCAGATGACCGTAACTTCCAGCCTGAAGTTCAGACATTAGTTAGTGCAGTTCCACTTGTCCCCACATGGGCGCCTAAGCCCCGCCCACAGGTATACCATTATAATACGCCGTCATATAGGAATACAATAATAAGATAATATAAGTAGGCGCATGGTATTGAGCACTAAAAACATATGCAATAAAAAAACATTAAAAAAACATTATTAAGCTGTTGGACTCAAATCAACAAACACTATCTCTCAAGTCCAGACAAGTCCAGACCTATATATACAGTATCAGATGTACAGATACAATTATGCAATTTATGCCAGAGTCCCTTTAATACACCACGTGAAAACTGTGTGTAATGAATTGGTTCTTCTTGTCCAATGAATAAGTACTCCTTCCACACCCCAGGTGATATGTACACTTACCAGGAGCAAGTGTTAAACAGGTGACCCATGCACTATGATCCATGCTTTGTGATCCATGCTTTGTGATCCACTTTGTGATCCACTTTGTGATCCACGCTCCACTTCTATTATCCCAGCCTTGGAGTCACCATGGCATTCTCATACCAACATAATGGGGGTAAAGAATGCCAGGAAATAGATGATGCAGTATGGTTTATTACTTAAAAATGCAAACAAAAATATAAAAGAACACTACTCACATATTGTGGGTGCTTGCAAGACACCAACACATGCAGCTCAGCTATATCGCCCTGCCGTTCGTGGCCACTGAAGGTCCAAGATGAAAGGGGTCTTGCCACTTTCATCACACCTTCTTATGTATCGTATGAAAATGTGCCATTGGCTCCATCAATAAATGGATGAAAAACAGACAAATGGAATGCCCATATGAAAGGATCCTAAAGGTTGGAAGTATTGTTTCTCTGATGCATCGGATGTTTTGTCAATGAATTTTAGCCATTATAAAAAAAATAATTTGGTTTGAGATTCTCTATTGACAGTTCCCACCAACGCCAATCTCTCAGTATAAGGAAGATCTCAGGGGTCACATTGTACTTTTGGCAGTGCTGAAAGGTCTTGGGAAAATCAATTTCATTGTATACAGCATTGTATACCGCATCTAGTTGCTAGAAGGCAAGTATATATTTCGATTGTGTTGGGGTGTTTGAGAATCCTTGGGGTTCTACCAGTAAATTAATAATGCTAACATAGGATCTTAAAGTCCATCCAAACACTAAAATCCCTGCATCTACAGACATTCACGATCTAACACATCTAGCCCTATAAAGAAGAAATCAGTATACATACCTTTTCTGAAACTGCTCCTGTATGATCCCACGCTGAGCTGTCAGCCGCGGCTTTGCTGTGGAGGTGGATGCAGAGGGCGATGCCAAAAACAAAAGCCCCATAGTAAGTCGTTCCCCATTAATTTCACAGCCGATGTTGGCTGTCTCCTCTGCAAAGCATTCACCGCTGGAGACCAGACCAGAGCGGATTAAAAAAAAAAGTATGTATAGTAATTTCTTCTTTACAGCCTAGATAGGTTAGTGTTAGATCGTGGATGTCTGTAGATGCAGGGATTATAGTGTTAGGCTGGACTTCTAGTTTAAGGTATGGGGTGGTTCAAAACTTCTGTAACATATTTGATTATGGTTTTCCAAAAGTTATATATCTTAGGATATTTTCTTAGGGTATATATCTTAGGGTATATCTCAGGGTATTTATGTGACAGGGTGACCCATTTTTCCCCACATTTAGGATGAGAGTTCCCTGAGTTGGATTTTGGTTTATGTAGTTGAAATAAGCCCTGTGTAATAATTGAGTGTTTCTCCCTGATTTGTTTATATTGACTGCGGATGGTGCGATACCCAAATAGTAATTTGTCAACCATGTCATTGATAAGGAAGTAATTTGCCCATATTTGTGTATCTGCATATTTATTTTTTTCTAATTTGTTAGCTTTAGGTTTATTCAGGGAAGGGTATATATTGGAGTTAGATACAATCCAATTTTGTTTTTTTATTTCTCATATATATGGAAAATTTTAGAGCCTCTGTCGGGTCACTCCTTTCACATCCCAAATTTTCCCTGTACCAATCTAAGTATGCACTTGCTCTATCTACTTTCGATGTTTCCTACCAACACGCTTGCCGTTGTAGGCTCATTTCCAAAACAGAAAGTATAAAGTGTAGCACAGTGACATAAATTGCATAAAGAATATAAAACAAACCCATAAAACTATGTAGCGTGCCAGATACAGTGACCTTCTCCTCCAGTCACAGTAATTGTGTGTGTTTATTGCTCAGTATAGCCCCATCATCTATTATATAAAGTGCAGATGTCCTGGATGGTTTATCCTTTCCACAGACTTAACTATAAACACTGCGGTCTGCTGGATCTTACTATATTTGTACATCTTAGTATAGGGCCGTGTAGTCTACCCAGCTAAATCAAACATTTCACTAAAAAAAGGTGCTGGGACATGCAACAGTTCACTAATTAGGCTAATTTTGTAAATGATGGCAGTTTTCAATATTTAGGGTAGTAAGCAATGTTGTAGCTTTGCCTTTCACACTGTGAGCATGTAGGACAGCAGCACTAGGATCCATTTCCTTTTGGCACTACCTGCTAGGATTAGCAGGCTGAGTTGGGCAAAATCAGCAAAACAGAAACTCTCAATTTCGCTCATTGAGCGACTTAGGTGAAATTTGCTTGAAAAAAATGTCTACTTTTTTATGTTATTTTTTTAATTTTGTGTGCATTTGATTGCTTTTTTTTTCTTTTTCTTTTCCAGTCTGTGCATTCTATTAAAGAAAAGGAAAATAAAAGGCTAATAAGAAGCTGATTTTCTAGAACAAGATCACATCCAGAATAGTTGAATGAAACTTCAATATCACCTGGAGGCAATTTAAAACCCTATGCAGCCACTCCATTGCACCCCTGTTCTGTTGTCAATTGGGTACATTTATAGTGGGAGCCTCTTGTACAAGAAGAAAAGGGATAACTCTACTTTTTTGGTGAGCAGTGCATTGAAACTTTATTTTCTTTATGGGTTATGGCAGCCACCTTTATCGGGGAGTCTGACCATTTGTTCGGCCCGCTGAATGACCATAATGCACTGGGCATTGGAAGCCCTGACTGGCTGAAGCAATGAAAGTTTTGCCCAATCATGGTACACAGCACTGTCAGGGCCATGATTGGAGAAAGTAATGATTACTATATCCAATCATGGCTCATTGCTCTTAGTCTCGCCCCACACTATAAAAATGTTCTCCCCATAGAGACCATTTGTAGTGTGATATTGACGTGGAGAGAGGTAGAAGAGCTTAAATAATCAGGAAGAGATCTCACTTGAGCTCTGACCTGGAACTCAGAGGGGAATCTGAGGAAGCTCTGTGTCTGTTTGGACTTTAAAAAGACAAGGCCAGCCCCACACCATATAGTGAGGAAACTATACTGTTACGTTTAGCGCCAGACGGCAAGGACTTATTTTCTGTTTTGTTTTTTTTTACCTGCAAACCTTTTTCCTGAATAAACCTGCCCAGCTGCCAGATTTAAAGAAAGTTGCCTGCATACTGATTATTTTCCTCAGGAAAGTTGATCCCCCTGATCGAATCTCCCAAATATGGTGGAGGCAGCAGGCATCTTTCCAAAATGGAGGAAGTGCTGAAGGCCCTGCTGCAAGCCAATGCAGCTCAGCGGGAAATCAACCAACCATTTGCTGAGGCCCTGTTGCAATCAAAGAAGGGACCCGCACCTCCGGTGACAGTGGAACCAAAGTTGGTCACTCTTCGTGAAGGATGGCCAAAAGAACAGCGGGCAGGACTGTTAGCACCATTCTTGACCGGTGAACCCCAGAAAGCATACTTTGATCTGGACTATGAGACTCTAAAGGCAGAGATACTCGCATGCCTAGGGGTCACCATGGCAGTCCGGGCCCAACGGGTGCATCAGTGGACCTACTGCACTGACAAGCCATCCCACTCGCAGATGTTCAACCTGGTCCACCTCACCAGGAAGTAGCTACAGCCGGAGACTTTGCCAGGTCCCAAGATTATGGAGCATATTTTATCACGCATGTTGAATAGCTGCAGGGCAGCCAATCAACAAGTGTTTCACTGGTTTTCCCTAGAAGCCATCACAGCCATGCCTACTAATGGCATGGCTGTGATTGGCCAGTGCATCATGTGACCCAGCCTCTATATGAGGCTGGAGTCACAGTGCTGCATGTCACATGGTCTCAGGTCAGTGTAGGGAGAGGATGCTGCCGGCGCTGTGAGGGACAGATTGTGAGGGAAAGATTGCAGATCTAATAACTAGGTAGAGATTACTACTACTGCTGTGAGGGACAGATTGCAGTGATAATAACTAGATAGAGATTACTACTACTGCTTTGAGGGACAGATTGCAAATCTAATAATAACATCTCATCCTGCATTACAGAACAATCTGATTACAGAACGATCTCTCATCCTGCATTACAGAACGATCTGATTACAGAACGATCTGATACTGGACTAGGTAGAGATTACAACTGCTTTGAGGGACAGATTGCAGATCTAATAACATCTCCCATTTTTCTTCCTTTTGCAGCCCTCTAGCACTTGCCAGGACTTTTTTACAGCCATTTTTGTGCCGAAAAGTTTGGGTCCCCATTGACTTCAATGGGGTTTGGGGGCCGGGGTCAAGTTCGGGTAACGTTTGGTTTCCGCGAAATTCGGCCGAACCCGGACTTTTTCTCAAATGTTCGGGTTCGGAACACGGACACCCGAAAGTTCGGTACGGACCCGAACGTTACAGTTCGGGTTCGCTCAACTCTATTCAGCAGGCATATTCTCTGCCCCAAGTGTATATAATCCTCAGCACACCATGGATCCTTGTCCAAAATTTTATTTTATTGAGAAGATCACATCACAGCAAACTGCAACGTTTCGGTGCCGCGCAGGTCCCCTTCATCAGGCATGTGATAAAGTGTACAGTGCAAAAGCAGTATATATATACATAAGCCACTAATCAAACATCAAGAACGTGAAAAAAAATGTGCAGAAAGTGTTCCCTCCCCCTCCCATTGTCATCACATGACCTAACTCCCGCCGAAAACAGTAAAAATCGCTTAAATGCATTCAGTGGTTAATCCTGAGTACTCAAAAGTACAGTATAAATACATGGTTGTATCAAAGTAGGGTCGCGTGTGGGTATTTAACAGCCGATCAGGACCATCAGCGAGATGTCCCGATCGCTATCATCTATCCCTAGGACCCAGGGGAACCCCGTCCGGCAGGGAAGGCAGACGACCAATCACGGTCTGCCACGTTGGCCGCTCATGCGCACAACGTGCACAGCGGTGGAATCGGGAAAAACACCTGGGAGCGGGTTTGCCGTATCCACGGCAACCCGCGACGCTAGGTCGGTCACATGACGGCATGTAGTCAGGGGAACATATACGAGTGCCGGAGCCAAGGAAGAGCGAGAAGAGAGAAGAGCGAGGTAGCATGGAAGTTAACCAGAAGCAGAGAAACAAAGGATAGACAGAAAGGACAAGGAGGCAAGGACTACAGGACAAAATTATGAAGAGAAAACAGAGCAAATAGCAGACCAAAGAACAGGAGGAGGAAAAACCAGATACTGAAGTTAAAAGGGACTGAAAATGATCTCGTCGGAGAAGCCATTGGTCGCGATCACCTCCTCTACTCGGCTGTCTGACCTGTTCAATCACCATCCCACGTAACTCGTGGGTTTGGTGCTTCAGTGTTATGAAGTGCATTGCCACAGGTTTGTTGGGGTCAGCCTGTTCCCCTTGTTCAATCTTGGTCAGTGCCACCCTGATGTCACTTCTGTGTTTCTGAAACCATTTTTGAATGGGCATGTCGTTTTTCCCCACATAGGTCAAAGAGCATGGGCATTTTAGGATGTATATGCAAAAATCAGTGTTGCAGTTATAGTATTCCAGTATCAGGTATTGAATGCCCCTGTGAGGGTGTGTGAAGTGCTTGCCACAAATGAGTGAGTTACACACATTACAGTTGTAGCATTTGTAGCATCCTGTCTTATGTGATATTTTGGGTACGTACTTAGCGTATTTCTGTCTGGGGTCGGCCTGTACCAACTGGTCTCGTAAAGTCTTACCACATTTATATGCTATCATAGGTTTAGCCCTGACGGAAGGTCCTAAGGATTTGTCAGATTGCAGAATATTCACATTGGGTTCTACTGCATATTTGATTTTGTCAGATTCGTGGTTGTACGTGTAGATAAACAGTGGTCGCTCTCCTATGCCAGGGGTTTTAGGTCTATCAGGCAGAGCTTTAATCAGAGCTCTATCTAGGATCCCAGTTGGATATCCTCGTTCAACAAACTTGTGGTACATAACCTCAAGTTGTTTTCTCATGTCGTTTTCATCCGAACAGATGCGTACAACCCTCACAAATTGTGAGATGGTTAAATTCTTGCGCAAGTGTGCAGGATGTGCACTCTGAAAGTGCAGCAGGGTGTTTCTGTCAGTGGGTTTAGTGTAAAGGGATGTGGTGATAGTCCCACATGTGTTGATGATTAAAACATCAAGAAATGGAATACGGTCCTTCGAGATTTCAGGGTTAAATACAATTCCAGAAAAAATACTGTTCAGAAACTCAACAAATGAAACAAACTGTTCCCCATCGCCTGACCATACAAGAAAAATGTCATCAATGTACCTCATCCAATTTACCACATGTTCGATAAATAGGGGGGATGTATAGACAAAACGCTCCTCAAGGAAGCCCACAAATAGATTCGCGAATGAGGGGGCCGCTGAGCTTCCCATAGCAGTACCTCGAATTTGTGTGTATGTCTTCCCCTCGAACATAAAATGGTTGTTGGTCAGAATAAAATCAAGACATTCAATAATATAATCATTTGGTAATTCAGAGAGGTTTTCTTTGGAAAGAAAGTGTTCAACAGCTTGTAGGCCAGCACTATTGGGTATGCAGGTATATAGTGACGTTATATCCATCGTTGCAAAGCTCCAATCTTCACGAAACGAAGAGAAGGGCTTCAGTTTTTCAAGGAAGTCACTTGTATCCCTGATGTAAGCGGGTAAGCCCTTGACGATGGGTTGTAGATGGTAGTCTATTGTAATGAACCACGTACCTGAGCGAGTGGAGCCTGTCTCTTGTAGGAGGAGACCTCTCATACAGCTCTGACTCAGAGCCCACTGGAATGGGAACAGTGGTCACGTGAGTCCAGCGAGGTAGGAGTGCCTCTGGAAAACAGCAGGAGACTGGATGCTGGAGTGGAGCTGGTAACACCGGACAGCAGACAGCTGGAAACAGGAACAGCAGCAGCAGACAGCAATCACAGCAGCTAGATGCAGGGCACAGGACAGCAGACAGCTGACTTTAGAAGCAGGCAGGAGGATGGTCAAGCAAGCCAGGTCAATCACAGATGAATGGAGTAGCAGAATCGGTATGCGGGGGATGGTCAGAGGCAAGCTGGGTTCGGCAACGGAGATCAGGCAGGCAGAGGTTAGCAGGATC
>BLSH010334129.1:93022-118684 GCA_018402905.1 Glandirana rugosa | reverse complement strand
GTGCGGCTTCGGGTCCACGAGGAAGGGCATGTCTCTCGTCCAGTCACCTCCTCTTTGACAACACAGGGAGGGGGGAGGGAACTTGACGCACTCCGACACCCGTCTCCCGACAAAGGACGGGGAGGGAGGAGGAGGAAGCCAGTCGTCGTCCCTCCCACAGAGACACACCTCTCTTGTCACGTTGCAGTTCCTCTCTTAGGATTGCGATGGGTCTGCCAGTTCTCCGGACTACATGTCCCATGATCCTCCTTTCTTTTACATTCCCCGCTCCCGAGTACAGCAGCATGAGGAGAGGGAGGGGGTGAAGAGCCTGCAGCTGCACTGTTCTCTCCACACAGAGACACCCTCCCTGCTGCTGACCGAAGGAGGAGGAGGGAGGGGCAGGAAACAGCCCTCTGCCCACAGCCTCACGCAGTTCAAGGGAGGGGGGAGGGACACAACAGTTTCTCCTCCACTGACCTGCTCTCTGTACGGGAAGGAGCACCTGGGCTTCGGCGTCCCCCCCCTCCCCCTCCCCCCCGCTCTGCCGATCAGCTCATTAGCCCTGCCACTAAGCAGTGTACAGCGGTGTTCAAAGTCATGGCTGTGCGAGGCACACAGCCATGACTTTGACAGGCTGTCTGTCACTGAACCGGCCCACTGAGCCATCGGCCCACCGGGAAACTCCCGATAGTCCCGATGGCCAGTACATCCCTGTTCCTGGCCATCGTCACATTGCTTCTTTGACTATTACCATTAAGTCAGACATCAAGGACAACTATATACAGAAGGAACTTTATGAGCTTCTGGTTTGCTGAAAGTTGGACCTAAAAGATGTTCGGATAGTGAGATTTTTGGATAAATTGCTGCATCTTTGTGGCAAGCTATAATCACAAAAGATGGTTAATATTGTAGCCAATAGACTCAGTAAAGACCCTCTTTTCAGCTCAGTATAGACCTTGATATATTTAGCCCTTGGTATGTTACCGCACGTCACACTAGGGGAGGTCTTGCAAACAGCAAGCATTGAGAAGTCATATCCACTTGCGTCAATATTAAAATTATCTGCATTGAGGTTATTGAGTCTATGAGCACTTTTAACCTCATAAATGCCCTCAGATGTTTTATTGCTATATGAGGTCTTGTAAAAGCTCAGACAGAGCCAGCTTTGTTGCCAAAGCCAAGGAACTGCATATATCTTTGCATGCCAAAAGTGAATAGAGATTTCTGAGTGATCAGGGCTGTACATAGATGTTATATTTATCTCACTTTCCTCAAATGGAAAGAAAATAGAAAAATAATTGACAAAGCTGGCAGAATTCTTGATTCTACCTTCGTATAAATGGGTACTACAAGACAAACTCATGAGAATCTGACAAATTTCATGGCAGAAGCCTTAGCCATCATTAAGACCAAATCTCTAACTCCAGTTTCAAATGACAGAAATTATTCTTCCTTGTTTACTCCAGCAACTCTCTTTACTCAGAAAACTGGAACAGTCAGTCCTGAGTAGTCCTGAGGAGTTTAGTGCAAGGACTTGTACATGGGCCACTGAATACAATTGCAAAGTCTTGTAAATACCTGAAAAAGGTGGAGAAAGTAATACATCTTAGTTTTTCAGTGCCAGATCAGCTGCCAATCCTAATTTAAAACCTGGTGACACTGTACTTGTGCAATACTACCAGCCTCAAAGAAATAAGTGCCATCTAGTCCTTGTCATCAAAGCACCTAAGAAAGGGAGCTTCAGAAGGTCTGAGGTTAAAGTTTACAATAACGGAGAAACAAAGTGGTTCCTTAGGCCAGTGTTTGAAACAATATTGCCGTTTCCATCCGAGAACCCACCAGTGGAATTTGTTGATACCAAGCTGGGAGAGTCTTATCTCCAGCATAGGGCTTCATCAAGTCTAATGTTATTCTTTTTGTTTTTGCTTAAAGCTCCGCCTAGTGGTCAAGCAACACTGCTTCCATATCTGTCTTCAAATATTTTAGCATTGTTTTTCCCCCTGTAAAGCTTCCATCCTCCCACCAACCAGAAGGAGAAATAAGATGTATCCTGGGAAGCCAGACTCCACATTGAGGAAACAGAAACCTCCAGAAAAAGCCAGCCACCTTCTTCGACATATTTTAGTGGAGGACAAGCTATGTTCCTTTCAGGCAGCATCACTGATGAGCAGCTTAGTTTATTTGTTTCATTACTTGTTTGTTTTTATGCCTTTCTTCCCAATGTCACCCCATTCTGATCAGTTAATTAAACTTCAAGATCTGCACATATGGCCTGGATTATTGGAGGATAGACGAGTTTACCGATGAGGGCAGAAAAGTAAACACTAACAATGAGCTTCTCAATAACGTATCCAATGATCTAAATTGTATGTGATTGTTATATCTGTTTAAGAAGTTTGAAAAATAACTTTTGATCCTGAGAGAAATACTGCAAGCTGGTAACTTTCTGTGCTCTCTGCCTGTGCTGCCATGTTTTCTAAATAAAACAGAATCACAGCTCCTCTATCTTATGCATAATGGGGGGTGGTTGGGTTTCGTAGTCCTATCTTCCTTCTGTTGTCCTTCTACATAGGGATAGGTAAGTGCTGTCATCCTAGGACTGAAAAGTGAGTAGATATTCACTTTAAACACCCAATCATGTGCAAGAGAATTTAAAAAATTGGAATTGTGCTTGATGATGTATAATAATAATAATAATAGTCTTGAACACAGCTTCATCTTATTCATCTTGCTAACTAAAAGTTATTTTCTCCTTTAGTAAATCAACTCATCCGCGTATTTGATAGTCCGTCTGCTGTTAAAGTGGTTGTAAAGGTTTAGGGTTTTTTACCTCAATGCATTCTATGCATTAATGTAAAAAACCCTCTGTGTTACATGTGTCACCCAGCCCCCACTTATACTTACCTGAGCCCAGTCCCAATGTGCATGAGAGCCACAGCTCTCCCGACTCTGTTCCTCCTCACTGTACAGATTGATAGCAGCGCGCACCATTTGCTCCCTCTGTTGTCAATCATTCTGTGACAAGCAAGCGGAGGTAGGGGCCGAGCCACCCTGTCTGTGTTAATGGATGCCGACAAGGTGGGTCAAGGGCGAGCCCGCATGAGTGCCACCATGGGAAGCGGCTTCCTATGGGGGCACTCACCGAAGAAGAGCCAGGACCACTGGGAGACACCAGAAATGGAAGAACGGTGCTGCTCTGTGCAATACCATTGCATAGAGAAGGTAAGTATAATATGTTTATTTTAAAGGAAAAAAAAAACAAATGTTTAATGCTACTTTCGAAAATCTTATCTAAGAATTTTTGTTCATATTTCGTACCGAAAATGGGCTGTAGCAACAGCCTATTTTCGTGCAGCAATCAAATTTGGGAAATCGGGCATGTTGGATTTAAAAAAAAAAAAAAAAGATTTTCTAATCAATAATGGGAGAATCGTGTGAGAAATGGAATAGAAAAAGGAATGCGCGTGAGTGCGAGAAAAGAAAATTCCTGGAAAAAAAAGAAGATTCCCGGCCACAAAAATTCTTTTCTGTAGCAACATGAGGGGAAATTGGTCAAAGTTTGAAAATCAATGGTGGCACCATCGGATCACAAAATGCACTAAATTTCTGATTTTGAAAAGAAAATTTGTTCGGAATTCGACC
The DNA here is from genome assembly GCA_018402905.1 of Glandirana rugosa. Lineage (NCBI taxonomy): Eukaryota > Metazoa > Chordata > Amphibia > Anura > Ranidae > Glandirana > Glandirana rugosa. The sequence continues at coordinate 115,060 of BLSH010334129.1, read as the reverse complement.
CATGTATGACCTGCCTAAGTGTATCTATAGACAATTTTTTTCTACTGTTGGATAGAATATGGAATGGTTTGACCCCATGTTTGTGACCGGAGGTAATGGGAAATCTGTACGGGTGAAACACCTATAAAAAAAAATATTTCGTCCAGAGATGTACTTTAAGAAGAATTTCACTTTTTTTTTTAAATCTCACCTATCCCTTACTTGTTATGCTGGGTTGTCCTTGATTCAGATACTCACCTGCTCAGTGGATCCAGTATTATTCTGCTGTGATCGCCTGATCAGATGCCACAGCCTGGGTCCCACACTGCTATTATGGTTTTCCTCAGTCATTTAAAGCCAGCTGCCTGTTCAGGTAACTAGTCCCCATTGATACAGTCCAGCAGTGTCCACCACCTGCTGTGTATTCCTGCTCCTGCAGCCTCCTTCAATATATGACTGGGTAATCCCAGAAGGCTGCGGGAGCAAGGATACATCATCCTTGCCTAGGCAAGAATGGCGGTGGGGGCAGGGTGAGACAAAAAAAAAAAAGTATAAGCAAACTATATAAAAAAAAATTATGAATTACATTACAAAAAGCCTAAACGTTATTTGTTCTGATTAAAATCAGTGTAGAGTATTTAAAAGCTGTGACGTGCTTGTAATTATCTATTGAGACTGCACCAGCATTCACCATACACCACAGACCAGCCCTATCTTCTCTGTGGAGGGGTTCTGAATCTGGCTTCATTATAAAACACAGTACTCAATGGGGTTGATTTACTAAAGCTGGAGAGTGCAAAAACCGGTGCAGCTGTGCATGGTAGCCAATCAGCTTCTAACTTCAGCTTGTTCAATCAAGCTTTGACAATAAAACCTTGAAGCTGATTTCTGTGTGGAGCTGCACCAAAGTTTGCACTTTCAAGCTTTAGTAAATCAACCCCAACCATCTGGGGCTTTTATAATACAGTTAACCTCTATCCAGCCACTTCTAAAAAAAATTCTCAATTTTTGGGATTATTTAGCATAACATTTCTCTCCATTGGTGCCACAAATGGGAATCTTTGCATGGGCTGTCTCCATTGTCCTCAGTGGTGAGAAAGCAGGCTGTCTAGCATCAAATGCTCTCCCCTCTATCCTGGATATCTGATAACAGGCAACGGTAAAAGCGTTCTTTATCAATTTTAAAGCATGCAGTCCTCCATATGGGATGTATACTTACCGTGACCAATGTAACTTGACAACCATATATACTCCTGAAGAAAATCATAGAAACAAACTTTTCAAAATGCGTTGGGTGTTTTCTGTCATGATAATCCATCAGCTGACAAAACTTTACAGTTTTCCTGTATAAATCATACATAATATGTTATATGACTGCATCAATTGTTGTGCTTTTAAATACTCTACACTGATGATTTTAATCAGAACAAATAAAGTTTAGATTGACTTTTATATACATGCATTTTTGTGTCCGTTAAAATGTCATCACAGAGGGTTTGGTTTTGGTATGTAGCATTCAGGGATGTGGGCATGAATCAAAATCTCTATCAAAAGTCTATGTTCGTATATTACAAAGGGGGGAGGGGGTTCAAAAAGCTAAAGTGGCTCTAGAGGGTGAAGGTTTGCTTTAAGAGCAAGATAGAGTAATTGCACTGGGCTAGTGAGCACTTTGACTAGAGGCTAATCCACAAATTCCTATAATTATTCCAAAAAATGGAAGATCAGATCTCTGAAATGTGCAGGTCACATAAAAAATGCTCTGGGGTTTATTTTTAAATGTTTTAACACAGGAGTTACACAACTCGACTGCTGATGCTCAGGAAAAATTGGATTATTACCATAATGAACAACCCCTTGCCCCCTGTAAAAGAAACCACACTTACCACCATTAAGTTGGAAAAGGGCAAGGCCACAGCTTTATTTTACTTCCAACACAGAACATGTAAACTCATATAACCAGTGCCAGGGGGCCTCTCCCTTACCATAAGTGCTGGACAGACAGACTAATTCCAATTTCCAATCAAGGGCATGGCCCGTTACAGCAACTTTAAATGCTGGCAAGGTAAAAAAAAACGCCACCCACACGTCAGTATTTAGTTGACGAGTGCCCCACCGCAGCCAGCACCTGTTCCACACTGTATTGAAGGCCAAGGTTATAATCATCCAAGCCAATACAAATGAGGTGAACACCATCCAGTTTCAACAGATTCCCATTCGCACCCTCCAAATCCCCCTATTCTCCAAACAAACTGAGAAACCTGTGCGGACCTAAAAAGCGAGGCCAACAAGAGTGGGCAAATTGGACCCTTGTAAGCGTATAACACCACATGCCTGCCCTTATCACAGTGCTTTGGGAGGTGTGCGGTAACACCGAAACGCAATGATCAGAGCTAATCATGTCCTTGGGCCTGACACCGCCAGCAGAGGATCTAGATTTGAAACCAACTCGCTGATTTGCAAGGCAACAAAAAGCCCAGAGAGAGCGACCTGGAACAATAGGGTATCAAAAACTGAAAAACATACTGAGGGAACAGCGAGAGGTTATTGGAGAGAATATGGAGCAAAAAAACGGGCGTCGAGAATCCGGGGCCCGGATAGAGCATCTCCAACCCTGAACACCCGCCGAACAGGGAACTCCTTGCAGGTATCAGGAACGGAATTAGCTGCAGATCAGACAGCACTTCAGCCAAAGTCTGACTTCCTTTTAAAGGCCCATGTGATGTGCTGACAGAGATGCTGGGTCCTAGAGCCCTCCTGCTCTAGAGTCCTCCTGCTCTTGGTGTCCTGACAAAATTCCTGCACATGCGTACATGTGCGCGCTTCCGAACAGTCGTGGGAACCTTCGTTTGAATCCGTGCGCGCGTGCGTGATCGCAGCGCTCGTCTGGATCCCTCACACCCCCATTAGTCAAGACTCTCTTTCCCTAAAGGGAATCACGAGGCCTTCATTAAGCCCAGTCTCACACATTTCACACATGTTTAATTGGATTTTATTGGAAAAATGTGTAAATCTCCCTCTCTTTCTTCTTTTATCCACCGGAACTTTTTTCGTTCTGAGAGATACCTAAGGCAAAGCTTTCATTAACATACCTACCTGTCTGGTTGTTCCATCAATATGAAGAAATATATCCAGCACCCTTCCTGTTCCACGTCGGCTACTGGAGACATTTTGAGTTGGACGCCGGGTTCCAAGCCCTAATGGCAGGTAGTTCTTCATATACTAAGTCATTGTCTAAGAAGATATTAAAATGTGTTCACAACTTATTCAACTGTTATGCTGATCACATTCAAATAGCTTAGAGATGAAGGAATTGTCTCTAACCTGATATGCTCTGCCTCACTGTATTCCTAATGTACCTTTGTATATGCAAGTATCGTTACCAATATTTATATTGTTATGTATGTATAATCTGCTGAATACTCTATGTATCTCCCGTCAATTTTGACTTTCTCAGGTGGCTTCTATGGGCAGGACAGTGGTGTGAGTGGTTAGCACTTTTGTGTAGCAAACAAAAGTCGCTGGTTTGAATCCCAACCACGGCGCTACATGCCTGGAGTTTACATGTTCTCACAGTGTCTGTGCGAGTTTCCTACGGGTACTCTGGTTTCCTCCCACACTCCAAAGACATGCTGGAAGGTTAATTGGCTCCTGTCTAAATTAGCCCTAGTATGTATACTGTATATATGAATGTGAGTTAGGGACCTTAGATTGTAAGTGCCTTGAGGGCAGGGACTGGTGTGAATACACAATGTATATGTAAAGTGCTGCATAATTGATGGCGCTATATAAGTACCTGAAATAAATAAATACTTGTCCGTAATTTCCCATTACAAAATTGAAAATAAAGAATTTATTTTAAAAAAATGTGTAAATATCGGGAGAAAATTGTGTGAAAAACAATGAGAGAGGTTTACTAAAACTAGAGCATGTAAAATATGGTGCAGTTCTGCATAGCAACCAACCAGCTTCCAGGTTTTAGTCCTCGTTCACTTAATTTAAAATTGCACAATTTCAAAGCTGCATTTCAGTGTGACTTCGGGTTTGACTTGAAAGACATCTGTGCGGCTTTATGCACAGATGTCTATTGAAGCTGCACCCAAAATCGCCAAAAGTAGTGCAGGAATTACTTTGTAAATCGGTGCATCGTTACCAAGTTGGCATCACACTGTCAAACCACAAGACAAATCACTCCAATGTAAACGAAGGCTAAGGCCTCATACACACGGGCATGAGCAAAACGTCGGGCCCGGCGTAAGGGAAAATACTTGGCGTTTTTCAGCGTTATGCATCAGTGTTAGTGAGCGTCGGCGTCAATAGGCGTCTTTAAAAAAAAAAAAAAATCCTCTGCTATTTTTCAACCTAAAAATGTCAGAGTCAAAAACGCCTGTTAACGCTGCTACAGCGCCCAAACTTTACAGCCTCAGAACACGCTGGCCATGGGTTCTAGTTTCAGCTCACTAACGCCGACGCCCTCTACAGCTCAAAAACGTCTGCATTTTTATGGGGCCATTGACTAACATGGAGAGCTGCAAAAAACGCATGAAAACGTTGGCGTCAAAAAACGTCCGTGTGTATGAGGCCTTATTGATAAAGCTTAAGGCCCCTTTCACAAGGGCTTTTTGATCAGGTCCACCTGCCAGTTTTTCAGGTGGACCTGATCAGATCCTTCATTCACCTCTATGGAGCGACGGATGTCAACGGTGAAATACCCGCTGACACCCGCCACTATATGATCCGATCCTGTCCGTGAAATCCAGATGGATGGCGACCCTATTTTCCATCCGTTTGGTGGATTGGATGAAAACGGACAGGTGGATCCGTTTTCATTCGATCTCCCATAGATGAGTGCGGGAGTCCGCAAGCATACAAGCTTGTGTGAAAGTACCATCACTGAACAAGCTGAAGTTAGAGGCTAATTGGCTAACATGCACAGCTGCAACAGATTCTGGGTGCTCCAGTTCTAGTAAATCAACCCCTGAGCCTGCATTCACATAGGGGCAACCCGACTTTGGCACGACTTCGCTAGGCAATTTCAGCGCGACTTCAAGGACCTCAGGTGACTTTACAACACGACTTTTGCCAGGTGACTTTCCTTGACAAATCAGAGAAGGGAGGGAGGGGGCTGCCTAAAAATAAATTCTATTCTTTTAACTGTAAAGTCGCTTCCATGTAGATGGGTATCCGACTTGGAGGCGACTTCTATTGAATCCTATGGGCACAAGTCGGATAGAAGTCGCCTACAAGTAGTACAGGAACCTTTTCAGAAGTTGCCTTGAAGTCGGAGCGACTTCAGTCCTGTATATTAAGATGGCTCCCATTCATTTCAATGAGATTTCAAATGTCAAGCAACTTGGGGCGACTTGAGGCAACTCAAGTCGGATCGCAAGTCGCCCCTGTGTGAACGGGCACTAATGCAGCCTTTCTCAACCTTTTCAACACAGAGGAACCTTTGAAATTATTATTCGGTCTTGGGGAACCCCTGCTAAATATGAAAAATCTACAACTCATGATACATTAGTATGATGGTCAGTGGGAAGAATTACCCCCTTACAGATAGCTAAAAAGATCAATGGTATCATTGGAAACTCATCTGAGAGGAAGAAATGAACCATTGTTCAAGCAACCTCTGGAGGAACCCTGGTTGAGAAACTCTGCCCTAATGTGTTATTAACCTTCCTAGTGGTATTCCCGAGTGTGGCTCGGGGTGGATTTTCAGTACCAAGAGCGGTAACCCCGAGCCACACTCTGGATTGCATCGCTGGATCCAGGCAATGTTACTCACCTTGTCCCCTGGATCCAGCGATGTCCCCTGCAGTGTCTGCGGGCTGTGTCCTCCGCCCGATGCCTCTGTGTGCCGGGCTCCGTTCCCTGTGAGCGTCGTGTCGCACGGGGGCGGAGACCGGCGGGAAATTCAAAAAGTGAAACACACAGCACACATACCGTACACTGTAATCTTATAGATTACATTACTGTATGAAATCATTTCACATCCCCTTTGTCCCTAGTGGTTTGCCCAGAGCCCTGCATGCACTTTTATATAATAAATGTCATTCTTTCTGCCTGGAAACATGAGAATGTCCATAGCAACCAAAAAGTGTCCCTTTGCGTCAAAAGTGGTTTTTGATCGGCTAGAAAACAGCGATCGTAAATAAGAATCATTTGCAGAATTGAGTGATACTGATTTTTGGGGAAATTTATCATCAGAAACTGAAACGACAGCGACAATTCTGCAACTGAGCAAATTTCAGTGTTTTTGGTTTGATTACATTATTGAATAAATGCAAAATAATTGTACCGCTTTCAGCACCAAAAATCAGACATAATCATACCGCCAGGGATACTAACCATTGCAGGCCTATAGTACATAACGCCATATCTCCATGCAGAAAACCATTACCGCTTTCAGCAATAAATTCCAGACTCAGTCATACCGCCAGGGAGGTTAATAGACCCCTTTTAAGTTAAATGTTGAAAAATAACTTAAAATCTTTTTTTCTATAAAAACATATTATTCTTTCTGTTTAAACAAAGTTTTTTAAATTGGCTTCAAAAATATAGGGAAAAATGCACACAAACCTTAATAAATCGCCCCCAGTCATTAAAGAATGTCAATTCTTATGGTTGCAAATATCAACTAAATTCCAAGACAAGTTAATGGGTTATAGTTAAGGATTTCAACAGCTGCTCTTTTCAAAACAATAGCCTCCTTTAAAATGAGACCAGAGGTCTTGGCCATTTACACTACTTTACATGATAAAGCTAAAAAAAATGAATAAAAAGAACACCATTTTTTTCTTTGCATAAAAAAAAAAAAAAATGAAGTGGGGGGCTGACAGCAAGGAAATGTCAACTCCCATTTGCAAACAGGAAATGTTGTGAGGTCTGGATCTGTGGTCATTCTTTGATCTGCTCCAACCACAATCTTCTGTTCTTGCTGAGACTTATATATGTTTTAGCCTGCTGTGCATCAAGTTTGCAGTGAGATTTTATTTCCTCTGCAACACCAGGAAACGCAAAGAAAAAAAAAGAAAAAGAGACAAATTATCAGCCTGAATTTTTTTTTGGAGAGCTGACAGTGTTCACAGTGGCTTGAATTAAACAAAACTGACATATTGGTCCTTGGAGAACAGTTACTGCAATCTCAGGCTGTGTTTCTCACAGAAGATATTTGCAGATTACACAGTGTGGGATCTTCTGGAGATCACTGTACAAGATCATTCGCTGTAGTGTGCTGCTGAAGTATTGCCTTAGGAAGTCTTGTACTACTTTGTAGCTAATCACTTTCTCTCCGCCTGCCGGAGCTTACAGTTATTTTATTCCACTTTCTCCAAGACAAGAGCCCTGCTATGTGCTGGATTTTAGCAGTATATTTCTGTCTGCTGGCAGGTAAGTGCAAACATATCATTGTTGGCATTTAACGGGTCAGTTCAGCCAAAATTGATATTTAAAGTGTGTGTGCAGAGAGTGTTTTTTTTTTTTTTTAACCACTTCAGCCCCGGAAGGATTTCCCAGGTTAGGACCAGAGCACTTTTTGCGATTCGGCACTGCATCACTTTAACTGACAATTGCGCAGTCATGCGTTGTTGTACCCAAACAAAATTTACATCCTTTTTTTCCCACAAATAGAGCTTTCTTTTAGATCACCACTGCGTCATTTCTGATCACCGTTATAAACAAAGAAAGAGCGACAATTTTGCAAAAAAAAAACAATATTTCTTTTTTGCTAAAATTCTAATCCAAAAAAAAAAATATAAAAAAACATTTTTTTCATCGGTTTTGGCCGATTTATATTCTTCCTCATATTTTTGCACAAAAGTTGCCGTGTTACGTATGATGAGAATTAATTTCTGGGGTTTTTATTTTTTTTTACTAGTAATGGCAGCGATCTGCGATTTTTAGCGGTACTGCGATAGTGCAGCGGACATGTCGGTCATTTTTGACACTTTTTTGGGACCAATGACATTTATTCAGCGATCAGAAATGTATATGTCCACTGATTACTGTATAAATGTCATTGGCAGTGAAGGGGTTAACCTGCAGGGGGAGATCTAGGGGTTAACTGTGTTCCCTTGGTGTGTTCTAACTGTGAAGGCGCTGGGCTACCATGGGCATAAAAGATCAAACTGATCCCAGTGACAGGGATCAGTAGATCTCTTATGTCCCCATTCACAGAGCGGGGAACTGCCGTGTCAACATCGCCCATTCCCCGTTCTTTCACTCTGGCCGCTCATCGCGGCTCGCGGCGGACATCGGGTCCACTCAAGCCTCAGGCACACTCCTCCAGAGTGTGTCGGGCACAAGAGCGCGCCACTGGTGGTGCGCGCTTGCCCCCTAGCTGTGCCTGCGCGAATCACCGCCTATTTATGGCGATTCGTGGGACACGTCCACACTGCCGCCGTAAATATACAGCGCGCAGTGTGGAACCGGTTAATTAATATTTTTTTGGGGAACTTTTTTTTGGGAACTGAATTAAATTTCCTGTCAAAAATGCATTTCTGTCTGTGTCACTGCTTGGTGCATTCAACTTTTTTATTTGTCCTGGGAGGTATTGTCCCCGAGGAAGAAAGTGATAGGAAATCAAAAATATTAGAGGTGAAGGTCTTCCGATGGGGACATCTTTCAGCTGTGTAAGAGGAAAATGACTTTTACTTGATAAAGATTTCCTTTTGCTTCCTCTTGTGTATTTGGAAAAAGAAACACATTTAACCACTTGACCTCAGGAAGATTTACCCCCCTTCCTAACCAGGCCGTTTTTTGTGATACAGCACTGCACTATTTTAACTGACAATTGTGCGTTCATGCAACACTGTACATCAATTAAATGTATGTCATTTTTTCCTACAATTGGGCTGCATTCACACAGGGCAACCCGACTTCAGCACGACTTTGCTAGGCGATTTCAGCGTAACTTTGCTAGGCGACTTCAGTGCGACTTCGGTCAATTTCAGGCGATTTACAACATGACTTATGCCAGGTGAATTTGCCTGTGGTCGATCAGAAGGGAAGGAGGGGATTGCCCTAAATAAATTATATTCTTAAACACTACAAAGTCGCTTGTATTTAGACGGGGGATCCGACTTGGAGGAGGCTTCTATTGAATTCTATGGGCACAAGACGGACAGAAGTCGCCTCCACGTAGTACAGGAACCTTTTCTGAAGTCGCCTTGAAGTCGGAGCGACTTCTGTAGTGTACATTAAGACGGCTCCCATTCACTTCAATGGGATTTCAGATGTCAAGCGACTTGGGGCGACTTCAGACAACTCAAGTCGGATTGCAAGTTGCCCCTGTGTGAATGCAGCCTTAAACCTCGTACACACAGTTTGACGGTCGTACGACCGAATGGACCAAATTGTATGTTGGCTGTTGTATCTAGCATACTGACATGCACTACATGATCGTACCACCAAGCTGAACGTAGTGACGCGTTATGAACGTATAAAGAGAAAGTTCAGGTGCATGTAATTAGCGTCCAGCCATTCCTGACGTCTGAGCATGCGTGTTTTAGCACAATATAACTTGTTGGACCAACTGCTCTGTACACACGATACAACGGTCGTAAGACCACTTGTTGGTACTACCAAGTTTTCTAGTCTGCTCATACAACTCCTGTTGTACGACCGTCGTACCGTCGGCTGTTCTAATCCCGCGTACTAACGATCGATTTTGCATACAACGATCGTTCATACAGCCTGTTGTATACGACCATCGAACCGTGTGTACGAGGCATTATATAAATATATTTCTTTTTTCTTTCAATAAACTTATTTTTGGTGGTATTTGATCTCCACCGTTTTTTTTTTTTTGTTTGTTTTTTTTGCGCTATAAACCAAAAAAGACCTACAATTTTTGAAAAACAAAAACATTTTCTTTACTTTCTGCTATAAAACATATCCAATTAAAAAAAATGTTAAAAATTGAATTTCTTGTTTATGTGTATTCTGCTACATATTTTTGGTAAAAAAAAAAAAAAAAAATCCCATTAAGCGCATGTTATAGCCTCTACAAAGTATGGGATATATTTATGGAAATTTTTATTTTTGTTTATCCTATTAATGGCGGCAATCACCGACTTATAGGGGGACTGCGATATTGTGACGGACAATCGGACACTAGCTGACACTTTTGCAACTTTGCAGGAACCAGTGACACTAATACAGTGATCAGTGCTAAAACATATGCACTGTACTAATGACACTGGCTGGGAAGGGGATAAACATCAAAGGGTTAAATGTGTGCCTAGTCAGTGTTTTTGTGTACTATATGTGGTGCTTTTTACTAGGGAAAGAGTTGGATTTTAGTCCCTTCTTTGCAGTAACACAAAATCCATTCCTTCCCCCTGTCAGAACAGAGATCTGCCTTGTTTACAGTTGGCGGATGCCGGCGGACATCCAGTGCCCGGCACCTGCAGATCGGCTTCTGCTGTGAATATTCACAACAGAAGCGGCACGTGTGCCCCCTGCAGGCGGGAGTGCAGGATCATGTGTATATATATATATATATATATATATGTGATCCTGCACAGAGCTGCAGCCCTGTAGCAGTAAAACTGCTATGGGGTGGATGGCAAGTGGTTAAAATACAGCTAAAGTTTCCAGCAGAAAACTGACATCGGTAGTAACTTTCGATGAATTGCAAAAAGATTGTGGGAAGTTTTCTGGGGCAAAAAATAACTGATTTTATTATCATTTTCTTTACTTTGCCCCCGGGATCTTCTGTCAAAAAGTCCTGTGGAGACAGGTGTTTCAGAATCTAGTTATCAGCACGTAGCCCACCACTGGAATTCGGGTTGACAATTCTGCTGCATGCAGGGTGTAGAAAGGCAAACTTGTCACCATTATACAGAAAGTGCCAGAATGTAACATTTAGGCTCCATGCACACTGGCCGCTATAGGGCTGTTTCAGCGTCGGGTAGGAGACGCTGCTCACAAAACGTTCTATTTGCAGTGTTTTGTAAGCAGCGTTTAGCGGCGTTTTTTGGCGTTGGCGTTTTTTGGCTTTTTTTTTTTACTTCATTGGCTTCCATTGACTGCAAAAAACGCCATATACCGGCATTTAGCGGCGTTTAGCGGCGTCTGGCGTTTTTTGTGGTCAGGAGAACGACTTTTGAACGCCAATTCAGGGCGTTCAGATAACAGCCCAAAAACGCCACTGCTGATAAAAGACAATAAACGACCATGTGTGCATGGACACATAGGATAAAATAAAGTGGCGTTTTTGGGCTGTTAAAAAAAATGCCAAAACGACCAAAAACGGTCGTTTTTGAGATACAGTGTGCATGGATCCTTAATGTGCCTATAATAAAAACCTAGAGAGAAAAAAAACAAGCAAGATCTCACATTACATAGGGAAATGGCCACGTGTGTTTCCATTGAGGATAAAAGATATACTTTGAGTTTCTCAAAACTTGGCATTTTTGCTTATAAAGCCAATTTCTGTGCCAACCTAATGGGTTCCCCTAGGTAGCTTCTGCTTTGTGCACCCTCCACCTCAATTTCATCAACATCCTATGATGCCTTGCAAATCCTCTTGACTCCAAGCTGTGATTGTTGGTGCTTTTGCAAATGCAAGTTAGCTTGGAATCCACAGGGACTGCACATCTTAAAGCTTCGTTCATACGATGCGCCGATCATATGAAAACGGTCATACGACCACTTGTTGTACGATCATCCGACCATTAGTACGCGCGATTAGAACAGCCGACGTACGATGGTCATACAAAAGAAGTTGGATGAGCAGATTAGAAAACTTTGGTTGTACCAACAAGCGGTCGTACGACCATTGTACCGTGTGTGCAGAGAAGCTGGTCCAACAAGTTGTACTGTGCAAAACACGCATGCTCAGGAGTCAGGAACGCCCAGAATTGTCCGTTCGTGTAAACCTACGTTCCTAATTCACAAATCACATGCCCCTGAACGTCCTCTTTATACGCTCGTAACACTTCACTACGTTCAGCTTGGTTGTACGATCGCTTAGTGCATGTCAGTACGCGAGATACAACAGCCAACATACGATTTGGGCCGTTCGGTCGTACGATCGTCACATTGTTTGTACAAGGCTTTAGGCTACTTCTGTTTAGGGAGCTGCTCAGGAAGTGTTACCACCCAGGAACTCAAACAATGACACCACTGTAATGTGCAGTAGGCTGCCATTTGTAAACTATATTATACTGCAAATACTGAATGAACCCTCTGCACACTGCTATATCCTTTCAAGAAAAGGGATATTTAGTTCACATATATTGCAATACAAGTTTAACCTATTCCCGACCGCCTTGCGTGCAGAGTGGCGCTGTTTACGCAAATCACTGTCTATAAACGGCGGCACGCACATGCTCGGCTAGTGGGCGGGAGTGCGCCGGCGCGCTCTCATGACTGCCGCACTCTGCAGCAGTGTGCCCGCGGCTCAGGCGGACCTGATCTCTGCCGGCAAGCTTCGATTGCTGGCCACAGCTGAAAAATGGGGCACCGCCGATGTAAAAACGGCGGTTCCCCGCTCTGTCAGGTAGCATGACAGAGATCTACTGATCCTTGTTACTGGGATCAGTTAGATCTCTCATGCTCCTGACAGCCCAGCCCCCTCACAGTTAGAACATGCCTAGGGAACACAGTTAACCCTTAGAAAAATGTCCTACATGTCCACCCCAATATTGCAGTCCTGATAAATATCGTAGATCGCCCCCATTACCAGTAAAAAAAAAAAAATTGTAAAAACGTTAGAAATTAATCCTCATGGTTTATAAACGCGGCAACTTTTGCGCAAACCCATCAATAAATGCCGATTGCGATTTTTTTTTTTTTTTTACCAAAAAAATGAGAAAGAATATAAATCGGGCAAAACCGATGAATACATTTGTTTTTTTATATATTTTTTTTTTTGGATTTGTATTTTAGCAAAAAGTAAGAAATATTTTTTTTTTTGCAAAATTGTCGCTCGGTGCCGAATCACAAAAAGTGCTCTGGTTCTACAGTGGGAAATCCTTCGGGGGCTGAAGTGGTTAAGCTGGCCAACTGTGTCAAAGTAGTCCCTCTTTAGCTAGTCCTACTTTGCTTTGCCACTGAAAATGCTACTGTGGACACAATGCCAATCTGGGGCACACAGACACAATATGAGGGAGGGCACCTGGTGGAATATAGGCATGTACAAGCTATAGGGGTCTGAGTACAGATCTATCTTGTTTCTATACTATACTGTGACCCATGTAAATCCTCTACAACTAAGCCAGTGTGTGGGTGAAATGCGTTAGTTGGGAGTGGCTTGGAAGGGGACAAGCAGAAGCCGTTCTTCTGCTCAATAGTCCAGGTGGTCTCCGGGTGTGTGCTTCTGTGTTCTTTGGCTATACTATACTATCGTTAAACTAATTTTCGTGGAAGTCGTTGGAGAAACAAATGACCTGACAGCATATGATGTCACATCTCTACCTAAATTTCCAAGTCTGCACACCCACTATAGAAAGTTACAATTCCTATCTTCTATAGACCACAGGGACATGACATCAAACTGCCAGAAGAAAAGTTTTAAACTGATATTAGAATTTATTATTTTACCAAAAAAGTAATTGATGATTAGAACAGACTTTCAGCAGAGTTAGTGAGACAGTGAGCACTAAGTGGATTTAAAAACATAACAAACATAGATCAATACTCACATAAAAAGGCTGAACAAAGGAAAAGAAACATTTAAAAAAAAAAAAGAGCAGACTTGATGGATCACTTAGTCTTTCTCTACTATCACGCAACTATGTTTGTGTGCTTCTGTTTGATTTTTATTTATTTACTCTTTAATGTCATTGTGAATGAAACAGGAGAAGTAAACATATCTAGTGATTACTTCTGCTAGAGCAGGAGTCAAACTTTAGGGTGAGCAGGAGCAGATCCTGGAAATTTGGAGGAAATGTACAGTTGGTGTCCTTGGTAGCCGGCAGGTGGCTCACCCCATCTAGTTGCGCCTGTTATCAAACTGAAAACAACATTGGTGGATGATGGACTGAACTTTTAAATTACATTGATTGATTGATAGCGTATATATATATATATATATATATATATATATATATATAAGTGAGTACACCGTTCACTTTTTTGTAAATATTTTATTCTATCTTTCCATGTGACAACACTGAAGTAGTGAGTGTACAGCTTGTATAACAGTGTAAATTTGCTGTCTCCTCAAAATAACTCAACACGCAGCCATTAATGTCTAAACCGCTGGCAACAAAAGTGATTACACCCCTAAGTGAAAATTTCCAAATTGGGCCCAAAGTGTCAATATTTTTTGTGGCCACCGTTATTTTCCAGCACTGCCTTATTCCTTTTGGGCATGGAGTTCACCAGAGCTTCACAGGTCGCCATTGGAGTCCTCTTCCACTCCTCCATGATGACATCATGGAGCTGGTGGATGTTAGAGACCTTGCACTTCTCCGCCTTCCATTTGAGGATGCCCAACAGATGCTCAATAGGGTTTAGGTCTGGAGACATGTTTGGCCAGTCCATCACCTTTACCCTCAGCTTCTTTAGCAAGGCAGTGGTCGTCTTGGAGGTGTGTTTGGGGTCGTTATCTGGGAAGGCTGTCCACAAGGTTTAGAAGTGTGTCTATGGGAATTCTTCCAGAAGAGCATTTGTGAGGTCAGGCACTGATGTGGACAAGAAGGCCTGGATCGAAGTCTCCGCTGTAATTCACCCCAAAGGTGTTCTATCGGGATGAGGTTAGGACTCTGTTTTGGCCAGTCAAGTTCCCCCACCCCAAACGTACTCATCCATGTCTTTATGGACCTTGCTTTGTGCACTGGTCCAAATCATTTAACGGAGGGGGGATTATGGTGTGGGTTTGTTTTTCAGGGGTTGGGCTTGGCCCCTTTAGTTCCAGTGAAGGAAACTCTTAAGGTGTCAGTATACCAAGACATGTTGGACAATTTTCAACTTTGTGGGAACAGTTTAGGGATGGTCCCTTCCTCTTCCAACATGACTGCACACCAGTGCACAAAGCAAGGTCCACAAAGACATAGATGAGCAAGTTTGGGGTTGAGGAACTTGACTGGCCTCCACAGAGTCCTGACCTTAACCTGACAGAAAACCTTTGGGATGAATTAGAGCGGAGACTGTGAGCCAGGCCTTCTCATCCACATCAGTGCATGACCTCACAAATGTGTTTCTGGAGGAATGGTCAAACATAACCATAGACACACTCCTACACCTTGTGGACAGCCTTCCCAGAAGAGTTGAATCTATTATAGCTGCAAAGGGTAGGCCAACTCAATACTAAACCCTACAGACTAAGTCTGGGATGCCATTAAAGTTCATGTGCGTGTAAAGGCAGGTGTCCCAATACTTTTGGTAATATAGTGTATATATAGATCTAGATAGATATATATTATTAATTTTTTTTGTTAGCTTTCCAGAGTAGCTGAGTAGGGCATGGTTAAACTCCTGTCTGGTCTTTGCTTTGCTGCCTGTGTCCACTTGGGGAGATTTCCCTTGATTTCCTGTCCTGTAGATAGAACGGAGGGAAAGTGTGTCTTAGACAGTTGTCATCACAACCAATGTCCCCATTGAAGGGTATCCTCTCTATTCCTGTTGTAGAGAGACAACTCAATATTGTGGATTTTCCCTCACATTCAGACCTGGTTGAAAATGGCTACCAAGAAGACAGAGGGGTTGATTTACTAAATCTGGAGAGTGCAAAAGCTGATGCAGCTCTGCATAGAGACCAATCAGGTCCCAATTTTTTTTGTTGTCAAAGCTTAAGCTAGAAGCTGATTGGCTACCATGCACAGCTGCACCAAATTCTGCACATTTTAGTAAATCAACCCCATAAGGGCCATATGGTGTATGATTTTTAACAGTTTAGTGTTGTCTTCATTAAAAAAAAGAAGGTAGCAGCTTGCAGTAAGTAGCAGCAATGGAGACTTTTACAGTTATAAGCGTTATTATAGCTAAATGTTGTTCTGTTATTTACGCTTGATTTATTCATGCAGAATTTGTCTAATATAATATTTAATATTGATTATTTAATTTAATAATGATTAAACGTGTCTTGTCTGATGTGTAGTTCTGACCATTTCATTCCGAACGCCCAAAATAAAAGCATTTCCCCTTTCATCTTTGGCAATTAGAAATAATAAAAGCTGATTTTTGATTGGTTGCTAAAGATGACATCACTGGCTTTAGTTACAACATCAAAGGTGGAGATTATGGTAAAAATCATAATAGTTTTTTTCTGAAAACCATCTATTCACATGTACTATGTGATCACATACTATGTGATTTTAGATTTTATTGTTTGCCGATAACATCTCTTGAAATACATGTAAACCCAATTTTCTCTGCTGCAGTTAAGTAACACAGGCCATTTTCTATCTCCAGTCTGTGACTGGACAGTGAAAAAGAAGCAGCACACTGTTGAGCTCATTTCTCTATCAAGTTTGCTCTCTCATCCTACCAGCATGGTCCTTGTTAGCATATGAGAACTGCAGGATGGCTGATTGGCTATTTGCGTTGCTTCTCCCTCCCCCAGCCTCAGCTCTGTAGTACAGGGGTTGCTAGTGGCTGGTACTAAGCGGCATTCAGGTACATATGCTGCTTGCATTTAACAAAATACATATAATTATGTATAAATGAATACAGAAATGAATAAATATGAGTTTGGAGTTTGTCCTTATATTCTCAAAATGACATTTACTGTGCAATTGTGTAATCTGCCATTGGAACATCTGTTTGGTCATATTCATCTCACTGATTTACCATATAAGGACTGTGTGTTGACTGTGGCTGCTGTTCAGATATCATAATTTGATTTGACATTTTGCAAGAGATGATAAACTACCATATCTGTAAAACAGAGAAAGAGACTCTGTAAGCACTTGGATGTTTATAAGGGTTTTCAGGAAAAAAAATGTGACTGTGACTGCAAATTTAAAGCAGTATTAAACCCAAAATCAAACATTTATTATATTGTAGGTCACACATTCTTAGATGTGATGGCTGCATTTTATTTCTTTTTTAGGCTTTCTTTCTTCTATTTTAATATGGCGACCTGGCCAGTAAGTCTGTTGTTTTTCAAAAGAACAAGCTCTTTTGCAGATGTATCAGTTACAGAGATGAGACAAACCATTCAACACCGCAGGGGTGCTTACAATGATCAGTTAATTATTTATGTGAAACTATTATCACAATAGAAAAACAAACTGTTTGATATAACTGCTTATGAAGTGTGAGCTGGAGTTTTGCTTCAGTTTGTTAGAATACTTAAATCTGCTAGTACATCTAACACTCTCCTTCCCCCAGATTGACAATGCTACTGTCCAAAGGTGCCCCCTGTGCTCCTGCATCCAAAGAGGTGTCTTACTGGCCAGATTACCAGGTGAAAACAGAAACAAAAAAAGCATAAAAAAGAAAACAAATGCAGCCACCACATCTAATGATTTCTAAGCTGCAATATATTACATTTTTTTGTTTTAGGTTTAATACTGCTTTAAAAGAAAGCTGTATATAAAGTATAACTGTGAGTATGAAAAAATATAAAGAAGGATTCAAGCCCAGCCACCTTTTAGGTTCCAGTATACCCTCTTGTTTGGGGCAGACAATATACTAATTCCAAATTCAAGCTCTGAATTCGACCCCTCCTGCTCCTCCAAAAGTATGAGGAGTCCAGAACTATGATTGGCAGCCTTATTATTCAATATGGAGGGATTGAACTGAAGTTGGGATATTGACAGTAGAACACGTCATCTGATGGTATGCAGTCAGAGGCACACCTGCTGTGAAAAGAGGTCAAAACCTTGACTCAGATGGTGCCCCATCAATGCAATTTGGGTGGAGGTGGGCATTTCCGGTCCAAGATATACTTTCCAGCTGCTCCAGATCCTTCAAGATTAAACTATATCCTGGGGTCCCGATCTGGGCCTTGTCTTGAGGACAAATGTTGAAGCTCAGGTTCTTAGTACTGCATCTGAGGCACATTGTCAAGGGGAATGATCTCCTTCTGCCCAACAGTATATACTTGGCTCCTGCAGAAGGAAGGGGCAAGGTGATGCAATGGTGTGGGACACAGACTTCTCTAAGGTAAGGGTCATCGGAACACCAGTGCTGGGGGCAGGAGGAACTATATTACTGCCACTAACCACCAATGCTGGAGAAAGGGACAACGTTTTACTATCAATAACCAGCAATGGTGGGGAGAAAGGGGGACTATTTGACTGTCACTGACCATGAATGCCGGGAAACCAACTTCTTTAATATCACCGTCCAACAGTGCTGGAGCGAAAGAGACCTATCTATTTTTATTTATCACCAATGCTGGAGGCAAGTGGGGACTATATTGCCACTGACCGCCAATGCTGGAGAGAAGGGGGGTGATTTTATTGCTACTGAAAACCAATGCTGGGGGCAGGGAGAGACTATATATATATTTTTTTAAAAAGGTTTTAAGGGTAAATGGGATCCAGGAGTCAAAGATCTGATGGATGAATACGTGCACTGTGTGTCAGTAAGGTTGAGTGGACAGGACCAGAAAATATTTTGGAAATTTCCCTATAACTCCAACATCAATCATTTGCAGTGGAATGTATAGAACATAATTTGTCTGGAAAATAGTACCAGTGAAAAAGTATCTTATACTGGTATTCTTTATACAAATTGCAGATGGAGCTCTTAGCCGCCTGAGACCATACCATTTGCCAGGTGCTAAAGGGGTAGCTTTAGGTGAAGGGGGCTCCTCACCTAAAACTTGTTCCCACTTTAACATGTAGAGATGTTTTGGAGGGGTATGAGATGGCAGGGAAGTTAAAATTTTGTAAATTTGAAAGATCGGGAGAGACTATTTTACTGCCAATATTGGGGTGGAGGTTGTTATTTCTGTACAGAAATGCCAGGCATTTTGGTGCTCACCTCAAGCAGCTTATGTAGTACTGCCCCCTTGAGAGCTGCTTAGAATTACCAATTCCTCTGCACCGCCCTGACCTTGTGGACCCTCCAGCCCACCTGACATTCTGGGTTCAGACATATTTTTGCAGGCACCTTTAAATGATACTCCAACAAAGGTTAAATAGCTACTCTCTTAAGTTTTACTGGAGTAAAGATATATGTACAAAGGGGTTCTGGTCAACCAATTCCTGGATAACAGCCAGGACTCAGGTGAGGAATCCCCGAAAGAAACAGCTTAATTACAATTCAATAACACAGAATATGCATAGTGTATGTCCAGTGGAATAACAGTTAGAGAATAAAACAAATAATTATAAAGAATCAACTAGTTACTGCAATATGACACCATACTAAAGAGGGAATCCCAGGCCAGCCTATTAAACCTTTACGTCCTAATGAAAGACCAGATAGAATAGGAATAGAACAAGGGCCCTTTAACCCCACTGGCGGTAATCCCGAGTGTGGCTCGGGGTGAATTTTCTGTACCAAGAGCTGTAACCCCGAGCCACACTCGGGATTGCACCGCTGGATCCAGGCAACGTTACTCACCTTGTCCCCTGGATCCAGCAATGTCCCCCCGCTGTGTCCGCGGGCTGTGTCCTCCGCCCGATGCCTCTGTGTGCCGGGCTCCATTTCCTGCGAGCTTCGCATCGCACGGGGGCGGAGACCGGCGGTAAATTCAAAAAGTGAAACACACAGTAAACATACAGAACAATGTAATCTGTAAGATTACATTACTGTATGAATTCATTTCACATCCCCTTTGTCCCTAGTGGTTTGCCCAGTGCCCTGCATGCACTTTTATATTATATATGTCATTCTTTCTACCTGGAAACTTGAGAATGTCCATGGCAACCAAAAATTGTCCCTTTACGTCAAAAGTGGTTTTTGATCAGCTAGAAAACACTGATAGTAAAGAAGAATCATTTGCAGAATTGAGTGATACTCATTTTTGGGGAAATTTATCATCAGACACTGAAAGTGACGACAGCGACAATTCTGCAAATGAGCAAATTTCAGTGTTTTTGATTTAATTACATTATTGAATGAATTTTATTACGATTATATTATTATTTTTGATAATTATTTGTAGTTATTTATTATATTATAATTTATGATTTCTTGTTTCAAACTTTATCATACCCGAGATGTCTATCAGACTTTTGTTTGGACAGATTGAAGTGAGTTATTCCTAATGATTACAGGCCTACAATATAAAACGCCAAATTTCTATGCAAAACAATGCATCGCTTTTAGACGCTAAAATCTGACATAATCATACCGCCAGGGAGGTTAACTAATAGTAACAGCAATGTCCAGAATGCAGGCCTGCAGTAGTCTTCACCAGCAGTTGGAGCTCTTTGAATTATATCCAAGCTATGGCACAGTGATGAAAAAGTAAGCAGGACAGCTTGAACTGGCTAGTGATATTCCTTAGAGTACTTCAAGGATATGGATGTCTATGTACAGTGTCTTATGTAATGCAGTTAAAGTTTTTCCAGGGGTAAGGTGTCTGTACACAGTGTCCAAGCAAGATAACAAAGCCGGGATTGTGAATGGTGGAGGACAGCCCTCTCGCTAACTGAAGAGTTGGATAGGAACCTCCCGAACAGCGATCCTGGATGAGATGTACTTCTGTGAAATGAACACAGCTGTTGGACATGGGTGGTCGTTGGATCTGTCTGATGAGGTGGTGCTACAGTGGTGTCTCGTAACAGGAAGCAGAGTTGGGCCCTCCAGGTCCAAGCTGGAATCACTGGATTGCCGTGTGGTAGGCCGCAGCCCCCCTCGAGCTGCAACAGAGAGGTGTACACTCGATGAGGCCCAGGAAGAAGAGAGCGCGGGCCTGATCAGCTGGCCCTTTTATAGTTTCTCCCAGAAGTCTTTGGTGTTGCAGAGGGCCCTCTGGGATGTGTGGTGCAAGGATAGTTACACAACTCCAGGACATCTGCTCAAGAGACTACTAGTCCCACAATCCTTCCTGCTTGGCTCAGAGATATGATGTCAATCTACTGGAGCCCAGCACTAGAGGGACACAGGAATAGATAGAGAGGGGTTTTGGTAGATCATAAGCTTAATAATGTCATGCAATGCCAAGCTGCGGTTTCCAAAGCTAGCAAAATCATTTCTTGTATTAAGAGAGGTAGAGGACTCCAGAGATAGAGACATAATTTTGCCCCTGTAAAAATCATTAGTAAGACCTCATCTGGAATATGCAGTTCAGTTTTGGGCACCAGTTCTCAAAAAGGATAGCAGAGAACTTGAGAAAGTGCAGAGAAGGGCAACCAAACTAATAAGAGGCATGGAGGAGCTCAGCTATGAGGAAAGATTAGAGGATCTGAATTTATTCTCTCTTGAGAAGAGGAGATTAAGGGGGGATATGATCAACATGTACAAATACATAAGTGGCCCATATAGTGAACTTGGTGTTGAGTTATTTACTTTAAGGTCATCACAAAGGACAAGGGGGCACTCTTTACAACTAGAGGAAAAAAGATTTTATCTCCAAATACGGAAAGGTTTCTTCACAGTTAAAGCTTTGAAAATGTGGAATAAACTCCCTCCAGAGGTGACAGCACGGCAGATTGCTTTAAAAAAGACCTGGATGGGGGCGTGGTTTGGCTATGGAGGAGTGAGGACGCACGCTGCGGAGCTCTGCAAGGCTGGAGGCCAAACGCCCTAAAAAAAACCGACAAAAACCGATAAAATCCACCTAACCTGTTCATGCCGGGAGAACGGAGGACTTCGCAGGTGCCTGGGGATCCGAAAGGCCCTGAAATCACACACTACTTCCTCCGGCACAGCTCTACCCCGACGCCGGACCCGGTGGCCAAAATGGCGCCGCCACGCGCTCCCCAGGGGCCTGCTCCCACCAAGAAAGGTGCTCTCAATGAGACGGCCCTAGCCGGTGAAACCGTCGCTACACCACGGAGACCTTCCCCGATTGCCTCTCCCGTCTTCGCGGAGGAAGACGAACATCACGGGAGCCAGGATCAGTGCTGCTCTGGCGGTTCGGCGGGACATGGAGAGGGATGTCTTAGGGGCCTAGTGTCTACCCTCCCCACTAAATGGACCCCTCCCATCTGTGATCCGGGGATTCTGTAGGGAGAGGTACAGGGCGGCTTGGCGGTCTCGTCGTGA
>BLSH010334129.1:66726-81804 GCA_018402905.1 Glandirana rugosa | reverse complement strand
GTTAACGTGAAACGTTTCACGTGTCAGATAAACGGAAATCATTTAGTTGGGGAAACAGACTCAGACTAGTAAATTTTTATCAGTTTCTTATTAACAATTCACTTGTGGAACCAGTCTTCACACATTTAAAGTTTAGTTGTATATCTCACATCCCCAGTCCTCATCTCAACTCGCTTGAAGACCTTCAGGCCCAACACGACCAAGCCGGCTTGAAGCCCTGTTTCAGGCCCAAGCCCAGGCCTGTCTTGGGCTTGAAACAGGGCCTGGGGCTTGGGGTAACTTTAGTTACCCCTGGGCCTGAAAATCCGTGTTTTTACCGACATTTTATCAGGACCTTTCAGGATGTTCGGGGTCCGGGACAAAGTTCGGGTTCTGTCCGGACCCGAACCCGGACTTTGTCCCGAAGTTCGGCCGAACCAGCACAACCCGGACTTCCAGAAGTTCGCTCAACTCTACTCCTGACCCCTACACTCTATATGTTGATTTGAAATTTACACACTTCTGACCAAGGTGTTCACTTAACAATTATTCTTTGACTATTTTTAAATGATCAGACTCAGACAAAGGGGTTGATTTACTAAAGGCAAATAGACTGTGCACTTTGCAAAGTGCAATTGCTCCAGAGCTTAGTAAATGAGATAAAACTTCACTTTGCTAATGTAGAGCACCCCACGTAGAAGTCACTGGTGAATAGGGATCCCCCACCCAGCATGCCAGGCACACTAAATTTCATCAGGCACACTTAGAGTCAGTGAACGGTCCAGCACTTTGGGGTTTTTTTTTTGTTTTATTGAGGGTATAAAACTTGGATAGGGATTAGGGAAGTTATGGGATGCCCACATGACTTTAGAACTCTTCAAGGACAACTTTCCTATGTACAGCTATATACATTCCTCTTCCTCCAGCACCAAACTTGCTTGCAGAATTCCAGCTGGCACACTGATGGTTAATCTGACAAAAAGGCAACAGTCAGATTTTTGAGGCAAAAGCCCTTTTACAGGCTGGGGCTGCAGGTCCCTTGGGTTGTGTAGCAAAGTACAGTCTCCAGCTTCCATCTCTGTGGCTACTGATACCAGCACCACCTCTTCAGGCACTGCCAGCCCACTTGGCTGCAGCTGCTCCTTTCACTAGCCTATCTGGCCACTTCTCCACAGTCCTCCCAAACTGACACCACAGTCCTCCCAGACAACACACTCACCATCCCACCCAGCTATCTTCTCCTGGAGAACTTCTGGACGTGCTGACTCTCTCCCACTGTCCTCACACTTGCTCCCATGCATCCAGGACAGGCCTCCTCCATGTGTTGTACAGGATCCCTCCAACACCCAAGCTCCCAGGCCCATGCCCCCCCCCCCAGACTAGGGGGCACCCTCAAGGGCCACCAACAGCCTCCTCAGCACTCCTTCTCCATCTTCCACCCAACTGCCCCCTCTGCTGGCATGACTGAAAGTATTTAAGAGGTGCCCACCCCCTGCCCGCCCACCTGCTGTGGATTGGTTGGGCCCTCCTTAATACTCCAGGCAGCTCCTCCTAACCTCCCTCCCATTCTTCTGGAAGCATCCCCAAGGTTCCAGCAAGTCGGGGGAGTTACCAGAGGTGCTGCTTGCTGAGTCATCCAGCCTCCCTGAGTCACTCACCCTGACCCAGATTCCACCCAGCCTGGCTCTCAGCCAGGCTACATTTTCCTACACTACAAAGTAACTATGTACAGCCTATTCAATCACATTAGACTCACAGGGGTCTCAAACTGGCGGCCCTTGAGCTGTTGCGAAACTACAAGTCCCATCATGCCTGCGGGAGTCATGCTTGTAACTGTCAGCCTTGTAATGCCTCATGGGACTTGTAGTTTCGCAACAGCTGGAGGGCCGCCAGTTTGAGACCCCTTCACTAGAGGGTGCTACACTAAGAATACCCATTCACATGCAAGGAAAAAAAAACAAAAAAACACATTTTTGCTTGCATATGATTGGATGATGGATGGCAGAGCTTCTGCTCATTTACTAACTGCTCTTGCAGAGTGCAACTGCACTTTGCAAAGTGCACAGTCTATTTGCCTTTAGTAAATCAACCCCAAAGTGTCTCTGTCTATATTCTTTTCTGTTATAATACAAAAGTGCAGCGCAACACATAACTACTAAATTTGCCAATCCAACACAAAAATGATAAATATATAAATTCTCACAATCCCTAAAAAATCAAAAAGTTCAAAAACATTCCATATAGTGCAAGTAAAACTTTATATGGTGAAATTAAATAGTCCAAGTTCGTAAAAGTGAAGAAAAACATCACTTAGTGACTTCACTACTTCATGCTTCAGTGGGTCTCCGCCACCAGGTGAAACCTGCTCACCTTAATCAGATAAATAACCTGCTTTTCTCGTGATTCTCACTGATGTTGCTCCTCAGGAAACACCTCTTAGTCCTTCATAATACGCTCAGGATGAGCACACCATCCACTCTACAATGTGGTCATAGAACCCCCATACATGCATCACATGGAATATAAAGACATGGACATAGTGTATTCCACTTTCAAATATTTATTAAAAACCCCCTCTAAAAATACACTTACAAAATGACATTAACCACTTCAGTCCCGGAAGGATTTCCAGCTTTAGGACCGGAGCCCTTTTTGCGATTCGGCGCTGCGTCGTTTTAACTGACAATTGCGCGGTCGTGCGACGTTGTACCCAAACGAAATTTGCGTCCTTTTTTTCCCACAAATAGAGCTTTCTTTTGGTGGTATTTGATCACCGCTGCGTCATTTCTGATCGCCGCTATAAACAAAAGAAGAGCGACAATTTTGCAAAAAAACCCAAATTTCTTACTTTTTGCTAAAATACAAATTAAAAAAAAATATATAAAAAAACATTTTTTTTCACCGTTTTTGGCCAATTTATATTCTTCCTCATATTTGCGATAAAAAAAATCGCAATCGGCGTTTATTGATTGGTTTGCGCAAAAGTGGTCGCGTTTACGGATGATGAGAATTCATTTTTGGGGTTTTTATTTTTTTTTATTTTTTACTAGTAATGGCGGCGATCTGCGATTTTTAGGGGTACTGCGATATTGGGGCGGACATGTCGGAATGTTTTGACACTTTTTTGGGACCATTGGCATTTATACAGCGATCAGTGCTATAAAAATGCACTGATTACTGTGTAAATGCCATTGGCAGTGAAGGGGTTAACCTGCAGGGGCGCTCTAAGGGTTAACTATGTTCCCTGGGCGTGTTCTAACTGTATGGGGACTGCCCTAACAGGAGAAGGGAAGTGGTCACAGCCTTCATGTACAGGAAGGCTGTGATCACAGCCCTTCCCCCTCACACAGAGCGGAGGTCCGTGTTTACATACACGGACCTCCGTTCATTCACTCCAGGGGGGGCATCGCGGGTAGCCGGCGGCAATCGAAGCCGCCGCACCCGCTCCCTGGCCCCCCCGAACACAGTGAGCGCTCACTAGGCTCTGTATCGCGGCCGCCGTCGTATGACGGCGATCCGCGTTACAGAGCCACTCTGTCGCCGTCACTTGCCGATCAGCCGTCGGCAGGTGGTTAAACACAGCGCATTAAAAACATCAACTATTATCATCCAGCTCACCACCATGTATTGGCTCGATGGTGGCGTAACATCACGTGCTCGGATCCTCTCTTCCTAGATACGTTGCGCCCTGTGTTTGGGCTTCCTCAGTAGGCGGGGAGCCAATCACCAGGAACCCATTCGTAGCTTACATTACCATAGCAACATGTATAATATCACTTGGGAACCAGAAGTGTGTCTCTGGCCCACTTCCAGAGAACTTTGAAAGCTTGAAATCACATCATCTAAGGCAAGGGTATATCGTACAAAGGCAACAACGGCCTACTCCCCACTCGAACGAAAAATAAAAATTAAAATTTGTCTATATTCTGTTCTCAAAAAAACATACAATGGAAGAGAGTGTTTGTTTTTATCAATTATTGTACTTATTTTTTGGGGGATACAATGTCAATGTCAATGTCATATACAGCACATAAATTCATGTTCCATTTCACCATGCCCCTTTATGACTCCTGTGTTTGCATTGTGGCTTCATCCATACTTCACCATGGCACTCTATATGTGCAGACTCTTTTTTTCCTTCTTGGAGCGCCCAAAGTTTTTTACAATATTAGGAACACTCTTAGGTTTAAGATTTTTCATGTACTGTAATGACAAAACACAGAAACCACTCAGACGTGTTCACATCAATGTGGCTTGTTACAGTGAACGTCTCATATGCTACATTTGTGTGTTGACCTTTATTAGCCAATAAGTCAAGTAGATGAAATTCTCAATGCAATGCAATGAACAGGTGTCCACATGGGTTAGCACATACATTTTCATTGTGGACCAAACTTGATTCAGACACGGAAGCCAGCTGTTGGTCTGGGTCTGTAGAGTTTGCAGCTGAGGTTATCTCTGCTTCTTCTTTTTTTGGTTTTAGAAACACATTTAGGGTGAACGTCTGTAACCGAATAATCAACATTGCAAAACACTAGAAGAATGTTATTTTTAAGGAATGCATGTGGTGCAATTTCTCTAAACGGCCCATCTGTATATTTTCAAAACTGAAACTATCCTATCCAAGGCAACAGCCTAGTCAGATAAGTGTGATACAAGCCACAGACCACAACATGCGAATATACTTTGCTGACAGCTGCAACTTTTAAATCCATTAATTCACTTAGACATTTATATGTTTAATTTTTGATTTATCAAAGTAGTATGTACAAAATGTAAACACATTTTTGTAAAAAGGAAACTTTTTATTAAAAGATATTAGCCTCACAAGCCATTTTGCAACTATTAAGAATGACCTGTGGCTTTGCAGCTACTGTGGAGTTTTCCAGCCTATTAGCTAAAGAAGTAAAGCATGTTCAAAGTGAATTTAAAGGAATTAGGTAAAGCCCAGTAAAATTCATTTCGCAAGGAATACCTAATCATGTTCAATGAAAATTAAAAATTACAAAATAAAAGCCGAATTCTAGGCATGCATAGATTTGCATTGTTACATTGGTCCAGCCTGTCATTTGACTATATGCAGGATGGGGGCTCTCTCGCTCTGGGTGGACATCTTATGATGTCCTCCCCAGAATGCGCCTTGGACATGCCCCATGGGCCATGTTGTGGCGCAATCTGTTACCCACTGTGTCCATCAGCAGTTGACAGATCATTAATCCAGCTCACTGCTGGTACCATGTGATTGATGTGACCAATCACAGCAGATCACATGACAGTTGTACTCAATGAATGGCTTCCATTCATGCCATTTATTGTGTACTATAGTGTTGATCTCTGTGATTGGTCACAGCCCATCTGTACCATGTAATTAGCTGTGGCCAATCACAGCTAATCAAAATAGTAAACACTGAATGAATAGCTTTCATTCAGAAAAAAGGCTGCTTATAGCACTGTTACACTGTTATAAGCAATCATAGTGTGTAAAAATCCAAATCATCTCCCTAGAGTAGTACAGTGTTACTATGGTAAAACGGTATCGCTCTGGTCACAGTATGTAAAAAAAAAAAAAGTAAAAAGAGAAAATATCTAATAAAAAAGTACAAATTACTTTATTTTTATTTATTTTACATACTGTCACCAGTCAGTTCCCTGATCACCATTACACCAGTTATATGATAATGCTGTACTGTGAAAAAAAATATTTCTTTACTTTCTTCATTTTCCATAAAAATTATGACAAAAAAATTACAACCTCAAAAAACTTGCCTATTACGAAATATATGTAACTGTCTACTTTCCAAATAGGGGTCATTTGGGTGATATTTGTACTGTCCTGGCATTTGTGGGCCTCAAGAAATGAGATAGGCCGTCAGCACATCAAGATTGATTGATTTTTAAATATATACCATAGTTTGTGGACTCTATAACTTTCCTACAGATTAAATAATAAAGGCTGATTTGGGTTATTTTCACCCAAAAAAATATAGCAGTATAAATTTTGGCCTAAATTCATGAAGAAAGATTATTTATTTGCAAGATTTTATAACAGAAATGAAGAAATACAAATCTTTTCACAGTCTTTTGTCTTTTTTTGTTTATTTAGTAAAGAACACCACCAAAAGAAAGCTCTATGATAAAAATGTCAGTACAGTGTTGCATGACGCATGCACATGTTGTCATTGAAAGGAAGGGGGTGAAAGTGCCCGGTATTGCAGTGGTTATGTATGTATGTGTCATGTCTGGCCGATCCCTGTGAAAGCTGGAAATCACTGTAGTAGGAATACAATGGTCATCTCTGTAATAGCTGCATCTTCTACTGCAGTTCCCATATTCCACTGGGATCTGACGAATATGACACATACATTATTCCAAGCTGGACCAACATAATTATGCAAAAATATTTACAACTGGAAATCAGCATTACAGTGGTTGTAAACCTCCATTGGTAATTTGTACCTATAGGTAAGACTATAATAAATACCCCCTAAACGAGTGCCGTTCAGGAGATATTTTCTGTACACTGCGCCGATGATGTCATTGACGCATGTGCTGTGAAGAAGCGGCCTCCCATGCCATTTCTTCAATAGCGAGTGCCATGACTGGCCCCGGAAGGAAGAGGGGCAAACATGGATGCGGCCTGCAGCTAGGACAACGCGGGCTTCGTTTGCAGGTAAGTGTCACATAATGTGCTAGTATGTGATGCATACTAAACACATTATGATTTTACTTTGCAGGGGGGAAAAAAGGAAGTAAAACCCATCAGGGTTTACTTCCTCTTTAAACATGATTGTAAGTCAGGATAGGTTCACTTCATTCACTAAGCTAAGCGGAAATTCACCCCAAAACAATTGTGCAGAAAACAGTGGCATTTTCTGGAGAGTGCTACATATTTCACATTTCTGGCATCCTTGCAATCAGAATTTTATTTTTGGTAAGATATCCAGGTTGATTTGCTGAAAGAGTTGAGAATTTTCACACAATAAACTTTGCGAATATTCACTTCAGTTACAGGCATGTGCAGATGAAATACGTAAACGGGAATTTGCTTAAAGTGGAACTATTCTCACCTTCTCTCCAACACTACAGTGCCCCAGAGCTCCCTGTTGGCTGCTGTCATCTTCAGCCAGGTGGCTCCCAGGTATCAATCCTTTGCTTTTCCATTGGGTGGGCCAAGAAGACATCACTCTTGTGCATGCGCAGGAGTCCATTCATCTTGGCATTGTCGAAATTCTACACTAAGCTGAGCATGTACAGCTCAGTGTACAGTGTGGGCAAGTAGGTAAGTCACTTTAACCACTTCAACATCGGAAGGATTTACCCCCTTCCTGACCAGAGCACTTTTTGCGATACGGCACTGCGTCACTTTAACTGACAATAGCGCGGTCGTGCGACGTTGTACCCAAACTAAATTGACATCCTTTTTTTTACCACAAATAGAGCTTTCTTTTGGTGGTATTTAATCACCTCTGCATTTTTTTTTTTTTTGCGCTATAAACAAACAAAAAGCGACAATTTTGAAAAAAAAACATTTTTTTTTACTGTTTGCTATAATACATATCCCAAAAAATATATAAAAAACTAATTTATTCATCAGTTTAGGCCGATATATATTCTTCTACATATTTTTGGTAAAAAAAAAATGCAATAGGCGTATATTGATTGGGTTGCGCAAAAGTTATCGCGTCTACAAACTATGGGAATAGATTTATGGCATTTTTATTATTTATTATGTTTTTACTAGTAATGGAGGTGATCTGCGATTTTTATCGGGACTGTGAGATTGCGGTGGACAGATCGGACACTTTTGACACTTTTTTGGGACCAATGACTTTTATACAGCGATCAGAGCTTTAATTAGCCACTGCTTACTGTAAAAATGTCATTGGCAGGGAAGGGGTTAAACTCTAGGGGGCGATCAAGGGGTTAACTGTGTTCCCTTACTGTGTTCTAACTGTATGGGGGCTGGGCTGGCAGGGGCATGACAGATCTAACTGATCCCGATCACTGGGAACAGTAGATCTGTGTCATGCCCCTGAGAGAATGGGGATCCGCCGTGTTTACATCGGCAGATCTCTGTTCTGCCTCTGTAATAGGTGTTAGCGGTCGCCGGCGGACATCGAGTCCGCCCAACCTACGGGCACGCTCAGGGAAAGCGCAGTGGGCGCATGCGTGCAGATTTGAGAAACTCTACTATATGTTTTTTATGTGTTCCCATTCACACAGCATGTCTAAAAAAGAAAATGTTTTACTTTATAGATGTTTCTCAGAAGGAGGTGCCATGGCTGACTGAAAGGTTTTTTTGAACAATGTTAAAGTGGTTGTGAAGCCGCCCCCCCCACCCCAAAAAAAAAAAAAAAAACCTGCAAAGCAAAAGTATAATGAGTTAGTGTGCAGCGCATACTAGCTCACTATGAAACACTTACCTTGTAACGAAGCTGTTGCAGCGGTCTCGCATACCGCTGTGACCGGCGACATCCTTCTTCCGTGTCTGCGGCTCCGTCCAATCACAGCGCAGGCTCCATGCGCACGAGAGCCGTCATTTATGGCACGAGTACAGAAGAAATGGAACTCTGGGCTACCCCGGGTGCCGATTCTTCAGTGTGCATGTTCCGATAACGTCGCCACATGCAGATACAGGGAATATCTCCTAAACCATACAGCTTTAGGAGACATTTCCTGGACCTGCAGGTAAGCCTTATTGTAGGCTTACCTGTAGTTTAAAGTGGTTGTCATGACTTGACAACCACTTTAAGCATTGTACGCATTGTACACATGGGCTGAATGTTGGGTGGCATAGGCCAGTTCAACAGAAACTGACTGTATAGCAGCCGGTCTGACAGAAGCTGGCCGTTCAGCCAGCTTCTATCAATGGGGCATGACAGAAAAAGGTCTGCTAATTGGCTCCTTATCAGTACTGATCTGAGTTTTTTGGTGGGGAGGCTGTCTTCCTGTCAGAACACAGTAGCACAGCAGGGGAGATAGCTGTACTAACATCCTATGGTCCTACGGAGGCCAGAGCTGTCCGTTATTTTTACATTTAGCCCTGCTGGGTTGAACCAAAAAAACGACTAGTGTGTACAAGGCTTTATAGTGAGTTTGTCCCAGGTCTGTCCCCATTAACCACTTCAGCCCCAGAAGGATTTACCCCCTTAATGACCAGCCCATTCTTTTTGCGATATGGCACTGCGTCACTTTAACTAACAATTGTGTGATCACGCAATGGTGTACCCAAATAAATTTGATGTGCTGTTTTTCCCACAAATAGAGCTTTCTTTTGTTGGCATGTGATCACCTGTGCAGTTTTTATTTTTTGTGCTATAAACAAAAATTTTTAGAAAGTACTCCCCCAGTACAGTTGTGGGACTTTTGACGGCAGTTCCATATAGAACAAAATTACATCATAAAAAAGAGTGGAAGTTTATTTATACAAAGATAAAAAAGTATGCCATTCAAAGATTACATACAATAGTTCCTCATTTAAAAACAATGATGTGCATTAACTGCAATACATGAATATAGAAAATCTTAGGAAAAGATGCAGAACATCTTGAAGCTGGTGTCTTCTTGGACAATGAGCCCTACATGTTTCAGGATATAATACCCTTCTTCAGGGACGATCAAATATATCCAAAACAGATTTTCTAAAAAACAAATACATTACAGACCACTATTCACAGTGCCCATGACATTACAGCAGGAAAGTACAATAGAGGCCACTCACCCAGTGCTTCAGGGATGCATGCACGTACCCAATCAAGAAGCCGCAGCGTAGAAACAGATGAAAGGAGGAAAAAAGGGAGGAAGAACAAAGGGGGAAAAGGAAGGAGAAAGTTAGAGCTCCCTTCCTCTTGAGCAGATCCAGAAGGATGGAAAAAGTAAGGGCCCCAGGGCCCCTGCACCGGATCCCCTGATGAGGATGAAGAGGATTGGCAGTTGTCCACCACAAGGATCCCCTAACTCAGCCTAGGCCGATAAATGGGAGGGCCCACCGCGCTGCAGGTCCAGACCTCCAAAAGGGGGGACAATGAAGACCACCTGTAAAACAGTAATCCATATGTATATATATATAAACAAAAAAAGACCGACAGTTTTGAAAAAAGTATATATTTTTTACTTTCTGCTATAATACATATACAAAATAAAATATAAAAAAACTAATTTATTCTTCAGTTTAGACTGATATGTATTCTTCTACATACTTTTGGTAAAAACAATCGCAATAAGTGTATATTGATTGGTTTGCGCAAAAGTTATAGCGTCTACAAAATAGGGGATAGATTTATGGACTTTTATTTTTTTTAATTGTTTTTACTGGTAATGGTGGCAATCTGCGATTTTTAGCGGGACAGCGACATTGCGGCGGACAAATCTGACTCCAAGTGACACTTTTTGGGGACCAGTGACATAATTACAGTGATCAGTGCTAACACAATGCAATGATCAATGTATGGAGTTTACAAATGCAGCAATTTAGAATTTGGATGCAAGATTTAGCACTGGGAAACACTTTTGAAAGATAAAACGGGCATTTTATATACAATAATATAGATCAGACCAAAATGAAGGACAAATGAGGTTGAAAGAGGGACAGAGGGACTCAATTCCAAATGAGGGACAGTTGGGAGCTATGGCGGCTGGTGAAATTTTAGGATGGGGGGGGCACCAGACCTTTTTGACTCCCCCCCACATCTCATAAGCCCCACCCCTTATAGATTCCAGCCATTGTGTCAGGAGTATACAGCCCAGCATCACCAGATAAGGTATACAGCATCACCAGATAGGAGTATATACAGCATGACCAGAGGAGTATATAGCATCACTAGACGGGTATATACATCGCCAGAGGGGTATATAGCTTCACCAGAGGGGTATATACATCACCAGGGGGGTATATAGCATAAACAGAGGGGTATATACATCACCAAAATTATAATTTTTATCCTTGGTGGTTAGTCGTTAGTGGAGTTGAGCGGCCACCTGGATGTTAGGGTTCGGCGGGTCCGGCCGAACTTTGGGAAAAAGAACGTTACCCTAACTTTATCCCGGACACCGAACCCCATTGAAGTCAATGGGGACCCGAACTTTTAGGCACAAAAATGGCTGTAACAAAGTCCTGGCAAGTGCTAGAGGGCTGCAAAAGGAAGTAAAATGGAGGTAAGAGTAGGGCAAGTGCTCTACAAAAAAATGGGGATAGGAAAAATAAATTAAGATCAAATAAAAAAAAATGGGAAGGGGGGGTGGATGTGGAGTGGGAGCCTAGAGGTTGACTAGGCCGTGACCGTGGCAGTGTAGGTAGAAGTGGCGGTGGTCGAGGAGGAGGAGGAGGTAGCCAACACTGTTTTTTTTTGTTTATAATTGGGGTAGCCCCCAAAATATTGAGGCATATTCAAAAAAACAAGTATATGAATGGCTGTGTGAGTCCGGTCTAAATGTTTATTGTGCACAAGGTACAGACAAGTCTTGTGGGATCCATGCCTGGTTCATTTTAATAAAGGTTAGCTTGTCCATGTTGGCTGTGGACAGGCGGCTGCGCTTGTCTGTGATAGCGCCCCCTGCCGTGCTAAACACACGTTCAGACAATACACTGGCTGCAGGGCAGGCCAGCACCTCCAAGGCATAAACGGCAAGCTCAGGCCATGTGGCCAATTTGGAGACCCAGAAGTTGAATGGGGCAGACCCATCAGTCAGTACGTGTAGGTGTGTGCACACATACTCTTGCACCATGTTGCTGAAATGCTACCTCCTGTTAAGACGTTGTCTATCGGCTGGTGGTGCTGTTTATTGTGGCGGGCTGCTGACAAAGCTTTGCCACATTTCGGCCATGCTAACCCTGCCTTCTGAGGTGCTGGCGGTGGCAGAGCTGCATTGGTGGCCTTTTCCTCCTCCTCCTCTGCCTTTGCCCTGTGCTTCCACTGAGCCCCCGGTGTCATTTGGGAATGCCCTCAGCAGCGCCTCTACCAGTGTGCGCTTGTAGTCACGCATCTTCCTCTCACGCTCCAGTGAGGGAATTAAGGATGGCACGTTGTCCTTGTAACGGGGATCCAGCAGGGTGGCCACCCAGTAATCAGAAGAAGTTACAATGTGGGCAACTCGGCTGTTGTTGTGCAGGCACTGCAGCATGTAGTCGGCCATGTGTGCCAGGCTGCCCAGAGGCAAAGACAAGCTGTCTTCTGTGGGAGGTATATCATCTGTGTCCTCTGTATCCCCCCAGTCACGCTCCAGTGATGCCCACGGGCTGTGTTGGGTGCCACCCTGCTGCGATTCCTCCTCCTTCTCATGATCTTCCTCATCCTCCAGAACTGTGCCCTGGCTTGAATATTTTTGACCTGGCCTATGCTGGTGCAGGAACCCACCCTCCGAGCCACTTGCGAATGACTGGCCTGATAACCGTGGAAATGACCACTCTTCCTCCTCCTCCTCCTCCTGTGCCACATCCTCTTCCATCATGGCCCGAAGTGTTTTTTCAAGGAGACATAGAAGTGGGATAGTAACGCTGAGAACAGCGTCATCGGCACTGGCCATGTTGGTGGAGTACTCAAAACACCGCAATACGCTACACAGGTCTCGCATGGAGGCCCACTCATTGGTGGTGAAGTGTTGCTGTTCCGCAGAGCGACTGACCCGTGCGTGTTGCAGCTGAAACTCCACTATTGCCTGCTGCTGCTCGCACAGTCTCTCCAGCATGTGCAAGGTGGAGTTCCACCTTGTGGGCACGTCGCATATGAGGCGGTGAGCGTTATGGCCGAAGTTCCGCTGCAGCACAGACAGGCGAGCAGCAGCAGGGTGAGAACGCCGAAAGTGTGCACAGATGGCCTGCACTTTATGCAGCAGCTCTGACATATCCGGGTAGTTTTTTAGAAAATTCTGTACCACCAAATTCAGCACATGTGCTAGGCAAGGGATGTGCGTCAAACCGGCTCGGCCCAGAGCCGCTACGAGATTTCGGCCATTGTCGCACACCACCAGGCCGAGCTTGAGGCTCAGTGGTAACAACCACTCATTGGTCTGTTGTTCAATGCCCGTCCACAGCTCCTGCGCAGTGTGGGGTTTATCCCCCAAACATATCAGTTTTAAAACAGCCTGCTGTCGTTTCCCCCTGGATGTGCTGATGTTGGTGGTGAAGGTGTTACGCTGAGCAGATGAGTAGATGGTCGAGAAGGAAGTGCAGTAGGAGGAGGAGGCAACAGGAGGCAAAGAGAAATGCCCTGCAATCCTCGGTGGTGAAAGGACATGCGCCAAATGGCTAGCCGGCTCAGGCCCACCCGCCACTACATTTGCCCAGTGTGCAGTTAGCGAGATATAGCATCCCTGCCCGTGCTTACTGGTCCATTTATCAGTGGTTATGTAGACCTTGCCACAGGTGGCGTTGCGCAGTGCATTCTTGATCTTGTCCCAGACTTGTTTGTGCAGGGAAGGGATGGCTCGCCTGGAAAAGTAGTGGCGGCTGGGAGCCACGTACTGTGGGGCAGCCACCGCCATCAGGTTTTTGAAACTGTCCGTGTCCACCAGATGGAATGACAGCATTTCAAAGGCCATGAATTTTGAAATGCTGGCATTCAGGGCCAGGGATCGCGGGTGGGTAGGGGGGTACTTCCTCTTTCTCTCCAGTGTTTGGGAGATGGACAGCTGTAAGCTTCCATGGGACCGTGTGGAAATGCTTGGGCACAGTGGCGGACATGGTGGCGTTGCTGTCATATCGTCTGTTTGCTGGGTGGCAGGTGACACTGTCACAGTAGAGGTGGAGGAAGAGGCCGAGGCAGCAGCAGAAGAGGAAGCAGGAGGAGGCCGAGACCTTGGATTTTGAGGTTATTATTCCAATGCAGCTTGTGCCTTGAATTTAGATGCCTGATCATGGGGGTTGTGCTCAGGTTGAGAACATTTATGCCCCGGCTCAGGCTTTCATTGCACAGCTTGCAAACCACTCGTGTCTTGTGGTCAGCGCATTGTCTGAAGAACTGCCACGCGGGGGAACGCCTTTGAGCTGCCTTTGGTGTGCTAGGTCCCTGGGTGCGGTGGCTAGTAGCAGGCATACTGTCTAGGGGACGCTCGCTCAGCTTTTGCAACCTGCTTCCTCTTTTGCTGTGCTGGTGCCTCTGTGCGACCACCACCTCTTCCTCCAAACTCCACACATCACTGTGGGGTCTAGGACCTCATCATCCTCCTCCCCATCATCTTCCACCCACCCTTCACCACTGCCCTCCTTGTCAGTCTGCACACTGAGGAAAGCTGCAGCAGTTGGCACCTGTGTTTCGTCATCATCAGAGACGTGCTGCGCTGGTGTTTCCATGTCCTCATCGTGCAACAGAAGTGGTTGGACATCGGTGCACTCAATGTCTTCCACTTCTGGGGCAGCGCTATGTGGATGGCCCACGGAAAGCACACCAGGAGAGTCATCAAAAAGCATAAGAGTCTCTTGCATGACTTGGGGCTCAGACTGCTTGGCTAATGTACAAGGGGCTGAAGTGAAAGACAGATGGCCATGGGGTTCAGGTGCCAACTCTGAACTTTCATCAAGGGACCGGCAGGGAGACTGTCAGGAAAGGACCGATCTCTGCCTTTCCGCGGTGGTGCGCGCGCCTGTGCGCGTTCGCGCGCGCTCGTGCGCGTTCGCGCGCGCCCGTGCGCGCTCCCGCGTGCGCGCGCACGCGCCGGAAATGGCGCCTGGCGGCTCTATTTCAGTCAGCAGAGCCCTGCAGCAGATGTTGTCCGCTCTACAACGTTCCCTGAACCTGTGAAACCCCCGGTGACTACTTTCGTGTGACTTCCTGTTCCTGTGACCCCGGCTTGTTCCCTTGGACCTGTTGATATCTGCCCGCACCTGACTCCGGCTTGTTTACGACCATCCGCTTGCCTGCTCCTACTGTACTTCTGTTGCCAGCACGTTGCCGACCCTGCCTGTACCCGACCATCCGTTTGCCTGATCCCGTTGTACCGCACTCGCGCGTGCCCGCGCGCGCTTGCGCGTGCTCGCGCGCGCTTGCGCGTGTCCGCGCGCGTGGTGGCGCCTTTCCGTCTCTAGCCAGGAAAGGACTGTCAGAGGGACGGCCAGGGAACTACTTTCAAGTCTCAACCGTGGACTTGGGGTACCGGTAGACAGAA
>BLSH010334129.1:43435-62224 GCA_018402905.1 Glandirana rugosa | reverse complement strand
ACAACGACATTCACTGTCTAATAACAAGTTTTTAGTAGAGGATCAAGATTTTCCCTCTCGAAGGTCTGATTTTTGAACAATAATCTGTCACTTACAGCAACAGCTAGAACCTCTCCCTTTAGAACTAGGAGATGATTTTTGAACAATAATCTGTCCCTCTAAGCAACAGCTGGAAGCCCTCCCTTTAGAACTAGGAGATGATTTTTGAACAATAATCTGTCCCTCTAAGCAACAGCTGGAAGCTCTCCCTTTAGAACTAGGAGATGATTTTTGAACAATAATCTGTCACATACAGCAACAACTAGTACCTCTCCCTTTAGAACTAGGAGATGATTTTTGAAAAATAATCTGTCCCTCTAAGTAGAAGCCTCTACCTAGTGCAGTCAGATCGTTCTGTAATGCAGGGTTTGATCTGCAATCTGTCACTCAAAGCAGCAGTATGTGAAATCTCAAATTACTCCACAATGAGATCGTTGTGTAATGCAGGCTGAGGTCTGCAATCTGTCCCTCAGAGCAACAGTAGTAGTAATCTCAGGATGCAGGATCAGATGGTAAAATGTCTGCAATCTGTCCCTCAAAAAAAGCCGACAGCTTCCTCTCCCTATACTAGTCAGAGTCTCAGAGAGCATGTGACTGCAGCATCAAGTGACTCCAGCTTATAAAGAGGCTGGGTCACATGATGCATTGGCCATTCACAGCCATGCCATTAGTAGGCATGGCTGTGATGGCTTCTAAGGGCAAACCAGTGTAACGCTTGTTGATTGGCTGCCCTGCAGCTATTCAACATGTGTGATCAACTACCAGAACCCGAACGTTTTTTTAAATGTCCGGGTTCGGGTCCGGGTCCCGGACACCCCAAAGTTCGGTATGGACCCGAACGTTACAGTCCGGGTTCGTTCAACACTAGTCGTTAGCAGAGCAAACAATAATAAATAGAACTGTAATAATAATAAAAATAATAATAATAATGTATTAAAAATGAGTTATAGGAAGTCCACTGAGTTATAGGAAGCTATATACAACAATAGACAAGTTATTTTTAGGAAAAAGGCAGAAGTGAACACACCAAAATACACATGGTTCAGCAAAGAAATTCCTGGTATATGCATTAAAAACCTTCAATTTTAAAATCATTTGTGAAAGTATAATACAATCTTCTGCAGCCAGGCCATACAGTTTCCTGTTATAAAAAAAATCTACAACCTATGAGGAAGGATTGTTGCAGAGTCTTAAAGTGATACTAAATTCTCGTTTTTTTTTCTATAAAAATAACAAACATGTTATACTTACTCATTTGCACAGGCCAGCCCAGATCCTCCTATTCTCGGGTCCCTCTTCAGTGCAGCTGGCTCCTTCCTCCTGTTGAGTCCCCCCACAGAAAGCAGCTTGCTATGGGTGACCTGAGCCGAACCACAGCTCTGTGTGTGCATTCAGACACAGAGCCGTGGTTCGGCCCGTCCCCTCTCTCTCCTCATTGGCTAACTGACTCTGATTGACAGTAGTGTGTCCAATTTTTTGCAGATTTTTTGTTTTGATTCTCTTGTGGTGTACACAGGATTTCTATTTGAGCAATTTACTCTCATTTACACAGTCATATGAATTAGGCCGTAATCTGTATGATAGTTCCATATTCATGGGATGGTCTGACCAGCAGGTGTTATCCTGTTGCCCTTATTCAATAATATGACCTATCAGGATATGGTGCTTCTGGATTGATGGTAAAATAATGGCCTTTTTATTAGAGGTAGCTCATGGCATTGGTTGATTTCAAGCACTTGAAAAAATACAATCTATACTATTCCCTTCCAGCAGTGCAGGGGTGGGGGTTATCCAATTTATGGCAGAATGAAGGGAGGTCTCCCAGATGGCACAAGGTAGCTGATTTACCCTCTCTTGAAGCAATTAGGACAAAAGGAAACACCAGTTACATTTTATATTCATATTTTTAAGGATTTCCAGAGGTGGTTTTAGTCCCCACAGTTTCTGCAAGGTTCACCTTGAGAGGTCTGCGTGAATGCTAGTGTTCTTTCCATCATGTGATTTTTTATTTAATATTTATGGCACATAATCAAGTGACCAAGGTTACCTTTCATATCATTAACAATTTTTTAAAGAAGTTGGAAAATATAGCTGCAAAGTCCATTTTGGAAAAAATATTATTGTGGTGATGTTCTAGGAGATTCAAGTTTAAATCATCTAAAGACTCTGAACAAGGTTATTGGCTTTTGGGTGTCAAGGGATCATTTGCATTGTTCTGTTCTCTTACCTGTAGTTGGGGGTCTAGGGGGTTGCCAGATGCTTCCTCATTGTGCTTGCATTATGAGGGTCATCTATACCTGTAGGTTTCTGCTATGTTTGCCCATCTCAGTCTTCAAATAATAGAGGGTAGATCATGAAAATGCATTCCAATGTTTCCTTCCCAGCTTGAAATATTAGCTGCAGGCCTGTGCTGGATGCTTTCTAGTTTACAAAGCTGCTTGTTACAGAAAATGTTGTCAATGCCGTCATCCTGCTGTTGTCCCACTTTTAATCTCTTAAGTGTGTCAGAGCTATGAACACAGAGGAGCAGTCTGTGTTTCTGTGCTAATAGAGAAGGCATGGTAAAGTTGCTTAACAATGCCATCGCAAATGTAATTTCTCCTTGAAGCTGCTGGGTCAGGGGCAGAGAATATTTTCTAACTGGGGCCTCAGTGATAGAACTTCAGTGAAGTGGTTCGGAGAAAGAGACTGAGCTTAATTATTTTGTGTACACAGTGCCAATCTGGAGAAGAGCTAGGGAGGCAGCTAAATTAGCAGCCAGCAGTATGTGTGGCTACACACCCCCGCACCACTACTGCCGTGTGTGTACTTCATGGATCATAAGTTGGAGACGCTAAGGACACTCGCCTCTTCTCTGCTGGGTGTACTGGAGTAGCAGGTGGCTGTAGCTGCAGGCTCTCGCTGCTTCATTTCTGTATGGGAAACAGGATCAGTATGGAGCTTGGCATGGTGACCTGGATACACCCACTATACATTTTTAATCATAGAAAGAAAAGAAACCAGACAGTGGAAAAAAGAGTAGTAAATTCAGCAATTTTCCAATTGAGTTGAAATTGTATATAAGGGGGGGACTAAGACATATCTCAAATCTATTAACCCGATTTTATTTAATTTTCCTTAT
Source organism: Glandirana rugosa (assembly GCA_018402905.1). Lineage (NCBI taxonomy): Eukaryota > Metazoa > Chordata > Amphibia > Anura > Ranidae > Glandirana > Glandirana rugosa. Next base: position 59,064 of record BLSH010334129.1, on the reverse strand, counting down.
GCCCAATTCTTGAATACGGTAGTTTGGAGATTCATTCCCAGTAACTCCTCCAAATTCTCCTGCTTTTAGCTTTGTGTTAGATATAAGATTTCCCTAACAATTCCTTGAAGAAACTTCAAGTGGAAGGTGGACTAGACCAGTGGTTCTCAACCCTGTCCTCAAGTACCCCTAACAGGCCATGTTTTGGGAATTCTCTTAGATAAAATAGCTGTCCAAAATACCAAGCCATTGACTGATTTAAAGCACTTGTGCAAGATAAAGGAAAACATGCAAACATGGCCTGTTGGGGGTACTTGAGGACAGGGTTGAGAACCACTGGATTAGACAAAAGAGCACAATCTGTATCATTTGGAGGGTACAGAGGCAAATTGGTTAGCACCCACAATTCCTACTCTCTTCGCTCCTCCTTCTATATACAATGGAGTGCATCTTTAAAAAGTCATAAAAACTTCTTAAAAAGGTGTTCTAGAAATTACCTATAGCTGTCAGCCCTATTGTCACTAGGAAACAACACATATTACAAAATGTCAGTAATTGTCACCTTTGCCAAGCAGGAAATACTTCAACATAGCTATCCCTCTTGGTTAAGCTGTGATGTTACGCACCTTCTCTTATTCTTTAAAAAATGACTCAACTTGTCTATAACTCTCATATAAATAAACATATTACCATGTTTCCATTTTAACAGACTAATACAACTTAGCCAAGGAGCGAGAGACTAAATGGCACAAATTACCATCACAGTCAACTTCTATTTTTCTGAATACTTGTGGAACTGCCAAAAAAATTTACCATTTCTATGTCACTAATAACTGGCCCAAATCCTCTCTGAGATATGGCTGTGCAGTTTACACGCCTCTGTATCCTGCCATTGAGCTGGAGGTGAAAAGTTTAAGACGTCAATGTTTTATCTCAAATTCTTCAAATTTGACATCAAACATCCTGCTTTGCTACATCAACAGATTAGGCAGAATTTTATTATTTTTAAAGAAAATGTTATGTCAAAAATAGTAGGGAAATTGTATTTATTTTACATTTTTAGAGAAAATTATGCATGAGAAAATACATATTTATATGAACAGTGATTTGAGACATCTATTAGGAGAAATACCTTGAGGATGCTGTGACTACAACGTAGTACATCTGTAGCAGTAACATTAAGGGGTCTATGTACAAACATCATTGAATTCATTCCATCTTTCAGTGTTACTTTTTATGTTTTATCTTTTGCCTGGCAGATTGTAGCATTACCTAATATTATTACTATTACTATTCAGGATTTATATATGGTAGCACCGACAGTTTGCACAGTGCTTTACAATGTGAAGGCAGACAGTACAGTTACAATACAATTCAATTCAATATAGGAGGAATCAGAGGGCAATGCTTGTTAGAGCTTATATTCTAATAGAATATACCCATAAGAACATTGGACCATAAGATTTAAAGAACTTTTGAAAAGTAGAGAAAATAGCCTACCAGTATAGGCTAAAAACATTCTACCATAAGCACAAATTATATAAGAAATACCGCTGCACTGTGTACAAAGTGTATAGAGATTTTTTTGTGAACAGGCAAACAAATGAATGTTTGGCCCTTCCAGATTACAAAAAGTCCCCCCCCCCCCATCCGCAGACCCTCACAACCACTGGGCCAGGGTTGTAGGGAGGAGGCCCTTGTCCTCCTAACCATGGGTAAAAAGATGATTTGCCAAGGGGACCACCCCCCATGTTGAGGGCATGGGGCCTTCTATAATTCAGGGCAGGTGGGGGCTGTATATTTGTCTTCCTCCTCACCTCGCCAGCTAGGCTGCATGCTCAGGTATAGGTCTGGTAATTGGTTGTTGTGGGGTCGCTCTCTAAGTGATCTAAAATAAATCCTGTTTCTTTAAAGAGCACTGCTCTACTTTAAAGTGGTTGTAAAAGCAGGAGGGTTTTTTAATCTTAGTGTATTCTATGCGTTGATAAAAATCTTTCTGTGTGCAGCAGCCCCCCTAATACTTACCTGAGGTTTATCTAGATCCAGCAATGTTGTATGAGAGACTCAGTTGTCCAGGACTGTCCTCATTGGCTGAGACAGCAGCGCAGTGCCATTGGCTCCCGCTGCTGTCAACCAAAGTCAGTGAGCCAATGAGGAGAGAAAGGGCTGCAGCTCCATGGATACAGGAAGCTGCAGCTCAGCTCGGGTGACCACATGTGGTGGCAACTATTGTGTGTATAAAGGGTTAAGTTCAGAGTTAACTAATCCCAGTGAATTTCTCTCAATCTGCTGGCACTTGTTGGGATCATTGTCCTGTGAGCTGCAAAATCTCTGTGCAGGATGAGGGTGAGAGTGCCATAAATCCTATCTGATATAACCCAGAGCTTGCACACTTCCTAATGGTTCCTAATTGTCCTCGATGTGTTCAAGTGGGACTGAAATGCCTGCACCAGTTGTATTGCACTTTTTAAAAATTGTTTTTAACTTTTAAACAGGAGCTGGAGGTTTCTGATGTCTGCTACTTGAAATATTTTTAACTTATATATGTGCCTTAGTACATTTGGGGCTGCACTTTTCAAGCCCTCCACAGTGGAGTGCATATTACTCCAATTTCCTCATTCATAGTGGACTTCTAGAATAAATGATGCCCTTCTATAGGCAAAACCCACATGGTGTCCTGAGCCAGGGAATGGTGGCATAAGGATATCCCCAGCATAAATGAGCAGTGATGGAAGGAATTCTCTGAATCTCACTTTAGCACAGTTATATCTACAAGGGATAAACACATTGAATGGCTGCATTTCCATACAGCTTATTTTACCACTGCTAGATTGTTTAAAATGAGACAGACCTACTTGTTATAATGTCAAATGGGCAACACAGACATTCTCCATATACTGTAGTATGGGAATAGGGATGCCCAGATACCATTTCTACGAGTACCTTTACTTTTTTTTAGTTCTCGTCGGTACCAATTACCAATACCCACCGTAACTGTTTTTTTAAACTTCAGCTGTCAGCAACGGTACAAAGCATTAAAAAGTTATTTCCAAATTAAATACATTTTTTTCTTTAATTTTGCTCTTTTTTTAATGTGAAATGTGTAAATATATGTTAAAGGTGTAAAAATATTAATGTACAAAGCAAACAAATAGAAAAATAATTATTAATAGTTTATAAAATAGAAGTGAACAAAAAAACAAAAATCAGCAGAAAATTAATAATTAAATGGAGAAAGAGAATAAGGAGTTAATTAAGACTGATTAGAGTAAATCAAGTTAATAAGGGGATAAACAGAGTAACATTTAATAAAAAATAAATATTTTTTTTTTTTACTTGACAGGTGGCTTTAAACTGACTTCATCTGCAGATCAAAATATACCTTTGATCTGTAGATGAATAAACAGAAAGATACAAAAAAAAACCTCTTTTTTTATCTTTCTGTTGTAGCAGCTGAGCAATGTTGTAGTTAAACATTGCCTGGCAGTTTTATTTCTTTTTTTGACAGCTCCAATTGTCGGGACTTCGTTTACACTTCATCTGTCAAGAGGGGAACCCCACTCTCAGCTGAATGAGTCATCGGTTGTTAAGAGCGCGGTGCCCCCCCTCCTTAACAACTGAAAATTTCCAGCTTTTTTGCAACTGTCAGTGGGGGGATTCCGCAGACAGCTGAAAGAACTGAGCCTGAAAGTATTGGTTTCAGGTATCGGAGCATTTGCACGAGTACCAATGCACGAGTACCGTGCAAATACTTAGTATCAATACCGATACTGGTATCGGCATCGGTGCAACCTTATATGGGAGTGTATCAAACATAAACCCTTCTGGTCATAAATTACTAAATTTATTTCTCAGAATTTTACTCTCCCCAATATATTATATATCATCCATTCTGGTGTCTCATTGGTAATTTTGGTAAAACTAATTGTACTATACCAGAAAAGTATTTTACATTGATTACTTTTCTATGCAAGCAAAACTTCAGTATTGAACTGGACATCCACTGAGGCTCTAGACATAAATTTATAAAACTGACTAGGTAATAAAGTACCACACCTTTAGGCTGAGTTCACACTGGAGATCCCAGCGGCTCACAGCAGGAGTCCGGTGCGTCTCCATTCAACGTTTCAGGTCTGATTTCAGCCTGAATTTTGGGCTGAATTCAGACCTGAAATAAATGGACCAAAAGGTGCACAGGGCTCCTGTGCAATTCGTACTGGAGCCACTGCGGAGATGTGTGAACCGGCTCCATAGAGAGATGGGCACAATCTCCTGCTATGCAAATTGGATGCGGAGAAACTCGCATCCAATTCGCATAGGTGTGAACCCAGCCTTATAGAATAACTTATGAGTCCAGAGGATGTCCCACCAAATTTGATGAAAATCTAAGGGGAATGGGTGTTCTGTCCTAACTTATGTGAACATCAGTCTTAAATCTAACGTTTTCATCCTTAATAAAGCAACTCCAACATCCCCAAGCACAATCACACCCTAATCACCATCAAAGCTCTGCAATCACAAATGACACACAGCAGCTGGCTAAAGTGACCCTCCTTTATTAATCATAAATGGATAGACATTTTTATTAAAACTGCATATATCTACTGTTTCTGATTTGCCCTACTAGTGTCTGTGTACAATTTATGAAACACAAAATCATTAAAAGAGAAGTATGGCCAAAGGTATTTTTTTGGCATATTTTACTTTTGGGTCACAGGAGTGCACTTACTTTGCTCCCTTATGACCTAGAGGGTGCTTATAGCGAGCTGTCAGCTGGCATGGCAGAACTGCTCCAGGCTCTGGAAAAATACTGGCAATATGCAGTGAACAAGGATTGCCTGCCGAAACGCATTTGCTTTCTTCTTTTTGTACTCACTGGTATATGAATAAATGTACATTATCGGAGGATTTTGGAGTAGCCGGCTGTTTTTGATGAGTATCCTGACAATATTATGGGGATCCACCCAGCTGCCACACACAGGGTGCGACTCAGAGCTGAGGCCAGCTGTGCCCATCCCCTCTCCAGCCCGGCGCTCCAGTGAGTGCTGGTGGAGCAGAGAGAGAGTGCAGTGACTGAGTCATTGCTCTCTGCTGAGAGCAGACCAAGAGCTGAGCAATCATTGGTCATGTGATTGCTCAGTTCTCGGTCTTATAACTAGCATGGGACAGCTGCAGCATCACACCAATGCGGCAGCATAGAGGTCTAAATGGGTGTTTGTTTTTTTTATAAACCCCACACTTCTCCTTTAAATGTACATGTTTGTATTTGTTTCATTGTTTGGAGTATCTTGGCTATGGATAACATGTGTTCATTACTTTGATCTGCTTAATAGCCTTTATTGTAAAAAAACTAAAGTAGATTGCCAATCACTAGAGCTCATAGAAACACTTCTCTTTTTGAGATCTCTTAAAGCGGAAGTAAACTTTGTCAATTAACATGAACGATTTTTAATCCTTATGCTGATAGCATTAGCAAATGTATGGGAAGGTATATTATATTTCCTGTTTTATCTTTTGTTTTTTTGTTTGCTTTTTTGTTTTTACATTTCTTCAGTTACCTCCTGGTTCTGGCCTAGATCAAAATCATACCTTACATCCCAAGAGTCTTCATGAGCATTTTTATTCTTTCATCTGGAGGAGGGGCTTTCCCACCTAGGCTCACCCTCCTACTGCATGCCTGAGCTAAGGGCAGATGGATTCCAGGAAGTAAATCATTTGCCCTTACTCAAGATGGCTGCGGCTAGACATACTAGTGGATGTTTTTCAAAGTGATTGCTCAACAAAATAAAGCATGGAGACATGGATGGATGGGTAAATTTGCTTTGAATATTAAACATGAATGAAATAGCATTTCAGGTTTATGGTGCTCCGATATAGTTAAGTTCCACTTTAAGCTCCCTCCGTTATTTTATATTTGTTCAGCAAGCAGGAACTGATAAAAACTAAACAAAATGTAAGCACCTTGCCAAAGGGAAATCACTAACTTCCTGTACAGAGCAGTAGTAGACCAGTAAAAACCTTTCCATCAGATAATGCCTGGGAATAATTCTATTTTGAATGGTTCTGGCAAGGGAATGGGTATTTATCATTTGAACTGATTGAGAGGATAGTTCATTAAGTGTTTCTGACTACCTCATTCATCCAGATTTGATAGTGATGACAACAGACAGGGGATGCAGGGAGCAGACTTCTGGAAGTTGCATTGGGGACAGCTTAGTGCTCCTATGAAAGTGAAATGTAAGCAATTAACATTTACTGCAACCCTGAACTGGCAATCAAATAGCTCTGGAGATGGCTAGATAGTCATCTGTGCTGAAGTTAGGCTTGGAAGGTACATTTCTACATAAACAGGACTAGGGAAGGAGGAAATGCTGCATGACCGAAAGAAACTTATGCTAATGCTTTGATTTGTGAGTATTGTGCATTCTTAAAATTCATGGATATAAAACAGATAAAATTCTTGAAAACCATTTGGTTGTTTTTTTAGCATTAAGGACACTGTGGATCATATTAACATACACAGATATAAAGCACATGCTGTGTCATGGAATTAGCCACTAATCTGCTTGTAAAAACATATGTCAGCTTTACTGCAAGCCAAATTCAGCTTTAGCTTCAGCTAAGTATAGTTTCACATTTTTCGACTTTTGGATGCATTAACTTATTTTTTTTGGTTGTTTAATAAAGGGTCAGTCCACCCTAATATGATATGTCTCCCTTACAATTATGATGACTCACCTTGTATCTTCCAGTTTACTGGGGTAGAGGTACTGAAATACTGTATATATGATTATAATTAGACATTTGCAATTCGCTTTGTTACAAATTCATTTTCAGACGAAATTCGGCATATTCGTTCATTTAAAAGCATTCGAATGAACAAAAGACTCTGACAAATGAATATGAAAACAAATTGTCAGAAAGAACGAAAATACGAAAGAATGAAAATCGGAAAAAACATTTCAATCTACGAGTTTAATGAATTGATAAAATTGTGTAGCCAATGTCCCCCTTAGAGGTGGCTAGTTGACATGGTTTATCTGATCACACTGCCCTCAATCACATCTATACCACATCCAGAGTCATTAAACAGGCTGGTACTTTGTTTTGTTTTTTATGGTTTATTGGGGGAATAAACGTGGATAGGGATTGGGGTGTTGTGGGATGCCCATAGAATCAGTTCATCAAACGGGACCATCTATATGCATCTTCAGTATATGCACTCCTTCTTCCTCCAGCACATCACTTGCTGAACAAACTCCTCTTACTCTCTACTTGCGTTAAAGTTGAGGCCTGAAAGTATATTTATCAGGCCTCCATCTTCTCCTTTCCGGCCTAGCTAGCACATTTGAGGCCTGCCATAGATTAGCACAGCCTCAGAACTGCCCATTACAGGCAGGGAAAGTTGATCCCCAATTTGTAGGAAAAGTTCTACTGTGCTAGCCGGCCTGATGGATTACTGCTCCCAGCCCATCCTCTTCCAGACCCTGCCGGCCCTCTTGCCTGCAATGGTCTTCTCCACTGCCACCGTGACACTCCAGTCCCCTGCTGGCCTCCGCTTCCTTCCAAGACTGTCTCTCACCTCAGACTGCTCAGGCGTGTCTCTCCTCCAGCTTCCCAGGGGCTGCATTACTCACTGCTGTGATTTGTAATTCCTCCCAGAGATCTCCCCAATAGTGCTCTCTCTGCTGTCCTTTCCGCTCTGCTTTGTGCCTGCCACCGAACTCTCACTCCATCCAGCTGCACCTGAGCCCTCCCCAGCCAGGTTCACCCCCCCAGACTGTGGGATCCCAAGGGCCACGACAGCCCCGCACTCATCTATGCTCTCTCAAACTCCACACCAAACTCCTCCCCCCTTGGGGCTGACCCCGAGTATTTGAGGAGGCCTGCCCCCTGCCAGTCCAGACTGGGGATTGGTCAGGGCTCCCCAGAACACTCCAGATGGCTATACCCCCTCCCACCTCTCTTTCCAGAACTTTCCACCAGCCTCTGGAAAGAAGTGGGACCTCATCTGTGAATCATCCCAGTCCTACCTGAGCCACTCCCAGCCCACAAATCAAAACATCCAGGCCTGGCTAAATTTTCCTCACCTAACAAAAATCCTGCTTCCTAGCACCTACCTACAGTAGAGTGCGCTACATTTGGATAATTTTGTTTTTCGTATTTTAGTTCTTTCCGACTATTCATTATTGCTGAATATAAAGAAATAATGAATGCATTCATATTTCTTTTGGATTTATTAGGATTCATTTGATTTCTGGATGGGCAGTGTTAGTGTGTTATCTCTGGCGAATGAGCTTATCCCTTATTCCCTTTTGTGTTTTTCTGTGTCAGACTGCATTCCAGGCAGGGTGTGGTGGTGTTAATTAGATTTGTGAACCTCTTGTGACACAGAGAGTGAGAGAGAAACTATTAATTTTTTTATTACGCTTACTATTATAAAAAGGATTTACTGCAGTTCTATATTTTTACACATCAAATGAAAAATCCGAACTAACAAAGGTTACGAATACAACCAATGTCCGAATGAATGAATGGTCCGAGTCTGAAGTAACGTATGCCGCATCTAAACAAATTGAACTAAACAAATTCCGTTCATAACGAATGATCCGATAAATTAAAAAAAGCAAAAACGAATGTAACGAAAACTGAATTAAAACATTTTTCGGCAGTGCACATGTCTAGTTATGATCCACATATTAGGGCTTCATTTAGTAAAAAATAAAAGTGTCCATCATTGCTTCATCCAAATCTCCAAAATCCTTTTTTTGCTACTGTGATGTGACTTCCAGTAAGAGGGTGGCTACATTCATCTCCCATGGTCTTACTGTACGTAGGAACGTAGTCACCCTCTCTTGTTCTCTCCCAACTATGGTGTATGGGATTTGTATTGTACATAGAGGCAGAAAAAGGCAGTAAGATAATTTAATGGAAAATAGATGTAATTAACCACTTCAGCCACAGAAGGATTTCCCATAGTAGGACAAGAGCACTTTTTGCGATTCGGCACTGCATTGCTTTAACTGATAATTGCGCGGTCGTACAATGCTGTACCCAAACGAAATTGGCGTCCTTTTTTTCCCACAAATAGAGCTTTCTTTTGGTGGTATTTTATCACCTCTGCATCATTTCTGATCATTGTTATAAACAAAAAAAAAGTGTAAATTTTGCAATAAAACCAATATTTCTTACTTTTTGCTAAAATACAAATAAAAAAAAAAAAATGAAAAAAAAATGTATTCATCAGTTTTGGTCGATTTATATTCTTCCTCATATTTTTGGTTAAAAATCTGCGTTTATTGATTGGTTTGCGCAAAAGTTGCCGTGTTTACAAACCATGAGAATTCATTTCTGGCGTTTTCACAATTTATTTTTTTTTTTTACTAGTAATGGCAGTGATCTGTGATTTTTATTGGGACTGCGATATTGGGGCGGACATGTCGGACATTTTTGACACTTTTTTGGGACCAATGACATTTATACAGCAATCACAAATTTAAATAACCACTGATTACTGTATAAATGTAATTGACAGTGAAGGGGTTAACCTGCAGGGGGCGATCTAGGGGTTAACTGTGTTCCCTCTGTGTGTTCTAACCGTGAGGGGGCTGGGCTGCCAGGGGCACCAGAGATCTAACTGATCCCGAGTACAGGGATCAGTAAATCTCTGACATGCCGCCTGTCAGAACGGGGAACTGCCGTGTTTACATCGGTGGTTCCCCGTTCTGGCTCTGTCACAAGTGATTGCAGGTCACCGGCGGACATCGAGTCCGCTTGACGCGCCGCCCCGCTAAGGGAGCATGCGGCGGGCATGAGTGAGTGCCACCAGCGGCGCGCACTTGCCCTCTATCGTCGTGCCCGTGAGCGCCGACCATAAGTGGTGATTGGTGGGACAGAGCCACACTGTCGCCGCTTATAGTCGTTACAGCAAGTGGTTAAATAGTGGATGTTTATGGATTATTTTTGGAGAATAAGGATATTGTTTCGTGTCACTTTAAGGGCCTATGCCAGTGAGATTTGAAGGGCAAATGCAGCCTATTTTTGCTATTATCCAGAAGTCATTTACTTGTGCATTTGACCTGCAGTTGCTCCTTTTGACATGCTTTAAATAAAAGCCCAATGCCACTTATCCTAAGGAGAAACTTGCATATGTGAACTTTGGCCCATATATTTTGTTGTAGATAGATAGGCTATCAACAAAGTACAAGTCCCTTATCAAATGGGACAATACTTGGTTGTAGAAAACTTGACCTCAAACTAAGAAGCAAAGCCTGGTTTGTTCAGTAGGACTATTGCCTCTAAATAAAATGTAATAAAGCTTTGAAAGCATGCACCAGGCTTGTTGGCAATCACGATAAGATAAGCATAAAACTTTTTTTTGGTCAAGTCTTCTAAATTGCTATAAATGCTGTCTACATTTGGTCCATCACTAGCACATTTAGTTCATAATTATAAATGTTTGTAGTTCCATAGGGCCAGCCTGTTTCCTTACTAATCAGCTCGAGAGCTCTCCCTTGTCTTTTTCAGCTATTACAATTTTATATTGATATAATATTGTAAAGCTGAACTTCAAGCAAACAGCTAAATATACATATAAAACACATAAATGAGAGTGGAGTTACCTGCCAAAAGGATTTGTTTTCCTATATATCCAGCCCTGATTTTCACAGCTCTGTCCTACAGCATAGAACTGACCTTTCTCTGCTGCAGTTTCAGGTTTAATTCACCTTCTTTGGATAAAGTATATATATACCTGTATATATTTTTTTTTTTTAGTTTTTGTCAAGAAATAGTACCAAAACATATACTACTCAATGAATTAAAACAAAAAAGCCACAAACCCTGTCCTTAAATCTATAAAAGAATGGCGCACATCTGTTACAAAAACTTCTCCAGAGTTCTATAGCTCCTGCTGTGAAGGCCATTTTCTTTTTAACCTCTTCAGGTCCTAGTGCTACATGGGGCACCAGTGCGCCGGATCATGTATATATACGCGATCTGACACTTCCAGGTAGGGGGAGAACATATGCACCACTGGCGGCTCACTTCCGCTGTGATTACACACAGCGGAAGCCGATCAGCGGGTACAGGGTACTCAATGTCCTTTGGCACCCAACGATCGTCATGCAGAGACACAGAACTGCAATCTGCCTATCGCTGTTCTGACAGGAGGGAAGAGATGGATTCTGTGTCCCTGCAAAGCAGTGATTAAATTCCATCTCTTCCCCTAGTAAAAGCACTTCCCACAGTGTAGTAAAACACTGGCTAGGCACACATTTAACCCTTTGAAAACCCCTGAAGTTAACCCCTTCCCAGTCAGTGCCATTAGTACAGTGACGTTGCATATTTTTAGCACTGATCGCTGATTTATTGTCATTGGTCCCCAAAAAGTGTCAATTAGTGTCAGAATATCTGTTGCAAGATCACCGTCCTGCTTTAAGTCACTGATAGCCGCCATTACTGGTATGTAGACGCTATAACCTTTGTGCAAACCAGTCAATATACGCTTACTGGGATTTTTTTTACCAAAAATATGTAGCAGAATACATTTTGGCCTATTTTTTTTGTTTGTTTTTGGATAGATTTTATAGCAGAAAGTAAAAAATATTGTTTTTTTCAAAATTGTAGGTCTTTTTTTGTTTATAGCGCAAAAAAATAAAAAACGCAGAGGTGATCAAATACCACCAAAAGAAAGCTCTATTTGTGGGAAAAAAGGACATACATTTTATTTGGGTACAGCGTTGTATGACCGTGCAATTGTCAGTTAAAGTAAAGCAGTGTTGTATCACAAAAATGGCCTGGTAATGAAGGGGGTAAACCTTCCGGAGGTCAAGTGGTTAAGCAAACCTAAGGAATGCACTACAGACTTAAATATCAATGACATAACTATGAAAAAGTTATGAAAAAAGGATTCTATATATTAACATTTAAAAGCTTTGTACACTTTCAGATGTGCTTTTGTTCTTTTAATTTGGTATGGTGTAGTTATATTCACTGGGGTAGATTTACCAAAGGCAAATAGACTGTGCACCTTGCAGATACAGTTGCAATCCTTATCCCCAGAACTTAGTAAATGTGGTAAAGATTGCTGAGTTCCATCATTCAATCATGTGCAAGTAAAAAAGCTGTTTTTTTTTTGCACCTGATTGGGTATTCTTTATAAAATTATGCTTTTCCACATTTACTAAGCTATGTGGAAAATGAGTGCAACTGCACTTGCAAAGTGCACAGTCCATTTGCCTTTAGTAAACCTACCCCACTGTATTGTTTGCTTGCCATACCTTGCATTGATGTGGCTGCAGTTTGTAGTGCCATGGCTGTTCAACTATGCCTATGTATTCATTCACCTAGCTTGACCCTGTTCACTAAAGGGATGGCGACTTCTTCTTCTGGGTCACACAGACTCTAATCCATGCTTTACCATTTCTCTGTGTTGCATCACAAATGTTGGAGTGCTGATGTGATGAATACACAGCTCTTCCAGCATTGTGATCTCTCTGTTAATTGCTCTGCCAGCTTGTGGCTGTGTCAGATCTGTAGTTACTATTTACCTGCAGTGCTAAACAGAGAGACACAGGGATTGTGGGATATGTAGTTCTTTCACAGGAAGTGTCAGCTCTTAGACTGCAGATAGATGTTGTGCATTAACCTGTGCAGTGCCATGCTGCATGCCTCACACGCAAATAGAAACTTCTGACACCAGAATGTGAAGATTTATTCTGATGTATGCTCCATTTACACGGGACGCTGTTTCAACCTCCCCTGAACGATTTTCTTGACAGCTAGAAGCCAGCGTCTAAAACAGCCATTTTGTTGCGTTTTACAAGCCGCGTTCAGCGGTGTTTTGCTGCATTCGCGTCTAGGAGCGTTTTTAACCTCCCTGGCGGTATGATTATGTCAGATTTTTGCGTCTAAAAGCGGTACATTATTTTACATAGAAATTTGGCGTTTTTTATTGTAGGCCTGTAATTCTTAGGAATAACTCACTTAAATCTGTCCAAACAAGAGTCTAGTAGACATCCTGGGTATGATAAAGTTTGAAAAATGAAATCATAAATTATAATATAATAAATAACTATAAATAATTATCAAATATAATAACGTAATAGTAATAAAATTTATTCAATAATGTAATTAAACCAAAAACACTGAAATTTGCTCATTTGCAGAATTGTCGCTGTCGTCACTTTCAGTGTCTGATGATAAATTTCCCCAAAAATCAGTATCACTCAATTCTGCAAATGATTCTTATTTACTATCGCTGTTTTCTAGCTGATCAAAAACCACTTTTGACGGGACACTTTTTGGATGCCATGGACATTCTCCAGTTTCCAGGTAGAAAGAATGACATATATAATATAAAAGTGCATGCAGGTCACTGGGCAAACCACTAGGTACAAATGGGATGTGAAATGATTTCATACAGTAATGTAATCTTACAGATTACAGTGTTCTGTATGTATACTGTGTGTGTTTCACTTTTTTAATTTGCCGCCAGTCTCCACCCCCGTGCAACGCGACGCTCGCAGGGAATGGAGCCCGGCACACACAGGCATCGGGCAGAAGACACAGCCCACTGACATGGCGGGGGACGTCGCTGGATCCAGGGGGACAAGAAAAAGTAACACTGCCTGGATCCAGCGATGCGATCCCGAGTGTGGCTCGGGGTTACCGCTCTTGGTACAGAATATTTACCCCGAGCCACACTCGGGAATACCGCCAGGGGGGTTAAAGAAAAAAAAAATTTTTAAAAATGTTTTTTTTAAATGGAAACTGCTGTAAACGAAACGGTCCTGGACGCGAGTTACCGTGTTTAGGCGAATTTAGCGGGGTTTACAAGCTGTTTGGCGTTTCAAATACCTCTGAATTGGAGTCTGAACCATTTGTTTGTGTTACAAAAAAAGCCTTTGAACTCAACTGTCTGTAAACTACCTTTCATTTATGGCGTTTTTACTATTTTAATTTTTTTTTTTTTTACTATTAATGGCGGCGATCTGTGATTTTTATCGGGACTGCGATATTGCGGTGGACAGATCGGACATTCTTGACACTTTTTTGGGACCAATGACATTTATACAGCGATCAGAGCTAAAAATAGCCACCGATTACTGTATAAATGTCATTGACAGGGAGGGGGTTAACCTGTAGTGGGCGATCAAGTGGTTAACTGTGTTCCCATAGGCGTGTTCTAACTGTATGGGGGCTGGGCTGGCAGGGGCATGATAGATCTAACCGATCCCGATCACAGGGATCAGTAGATCTGTCATGCCGCCTGACAGAGCAGGGAACCGCCGTATTTACATTGGCGGTTCCCCGCTATTCTTCTGTAGTAGGCGATCGCAGGTTGCCGGCGAACATCGAGTCCACCTGACTCGCGGGCATGCGGTGGGCGGCTGCGCAGATCGCTGCTTATAAACTTGCCACAGTAAAGGTACAGCGGTCGGCAAGTGGTTAAAGCGGAGTTCCACCCAGAAAATGTTTTTTTTTTTTGGGCATCCACTCTTTTAATACTAAATAGATGTAACCTTTTGTTTCCTTACTTTCAAACCACCTAGTAATTACATGTATTTTTTACTCACAATTTAGTTTCTCTCACTGCTGGACTTTTCCATTTTAGGTGAGGGCATCTGAAGCCCATCCTGGGTCTCCTGTCATCTCTTCCTGAAAGAAGTGCATGGTGGGTAACCATCATGCACGCCTCGATCTCGGTCCGCCTTAAATCGTGTCATTTCCTGTCTGAAAATAACATGATTTTACATTACAGGGAAGCCCACTGACTCCTGGGAAATGATGAGTCACATCTCCCAGGAGGCCAGGGGAAGCAGGAAGTAAAAAGGAGCCTAGGACCAAATAGGGGCAGATTACAGAAACCACCTAGCAACAAGTGACTTAGGGTGAGTATAAAAATTTTTTTTCCTTCAAAGGTAAGTCTATATAGGCAAAGGACTTGAATGATGTAAAAAAAAATTCTGGGTGGAACTCCGCTTTAAGACTTTATTCCTTTAAATAAAAGCATTGCATTGCTAAAGTCTTTTTCAAATTTGATCTGGTTGGTCAAAATGCCTTATCCACAAGGAGTGCTGTGTTTTTGAAAATCATATCTCTATTTTAAGGGTGCTGATTATCTTTTGAATTTTTCATAGGTAAATAATGCTTGATTCTATGTGAGTGTATCCATTGCACACATGCCATAGTCAGCTACTCTGTAGCGTAGAGTGTGTTGTGAAAGTTCGAACTATATGCATTCTAGATAATGAATACATAAAATACAAGCAATTATACGATATTCTTAATTCATTATAGAGTTGGGCTAAACAATAAACATTTGTTTGTAGGACATTGTAGTAAAATAATTTCAAATATGATCATCTTCAAGTCATCCCAGATTTCTGGTCAATTAGCTGTTTCTTCTGGAGAATAAGATGACTTTTGTGACTTTGTTCATTCATTGAGACTTTGTGAGACTTTTAACCTTTTAGTAACAAAAGCAGGGTTGGTACGATGCATTCCAGCAGTGTGTTCTGGCACTTTTATTTCATAGTTAAAATAGAGGGCTATTTTGAGGAACAGTCTTTATAAGTGCTACTATATCAGACAAGTTATGTTTGACTGTAAATTTCTTAAGATATTACGTATATCAAGCTTGAAAG
>BLSH010334129.1:25088-37293 GCA_018402905.1 Glandirana rugosa | reverse complement strand
ACTACTTAAGGTCCTGACATAATAACAATGTATTAATGTATTCAGGACGACCCTGGTTAAGTTGATACGTACATGGTATGGACCGGTTACGGGGACTTTCGAACTTTGGTGACTTCATTTGTAGTGATGAGGTCACTAGAGGAGAACGATGGCCCAGGGCACGACTCTCCGGCCGGACTACGTAAGACTTGTGTCCTACAACTGATGTTAGTGTTAGTGTTACCTTTCAACAAAAAAATAAAAACGTTTTCTTCATGTAATTACGATATAACCATGTATACCCTCGACCTTAAATCTTTTTTTTTCCACTTGAAATTCTGTACTCATCTAAGTGAAAGAAAAGTTTTTGTGTTATCGTTCATATTAAAACTTATAAATATACTTATGAGCACAGCTGTATAGTGGCTGCGATACACAGCACCTACTCATGTCTTAAAGTTCACCTTTTTTTTTCTAAATTCCAGCTCCCATATGTACCAATATAGCATTAATGTACTTCTTTTGCAAAAATAAAAAAACAACTTTCCATTGTGATTGTGATTGTAGTCAACATCCTGTGTTCAGAATGCATCAGGCCGGCCTCTCAGCACGGGACCCGGTAGCAAGAGGAGATCACTGGAGTAGTGATGTTTACTTCAGTGGTTTCAAGCTTTCAGGGGCATTGGCCAGGTATGGTACATGCATAGTTGAATTGGTCCCAGCAGGACTTATGTAATTATGTAACAATAATACAGTCCTGGAATTCATCATTTTCTTTTTTCTTTTTTTTTTTTCATTCTCCTTTAACATGCCTAAGATATGTAGAATGTATGTATATTTTTATGGGAAGATTGTTGAAATGAATGGACCGGCAATGAGGAGAGCTGTACCTCAATATCCTTGTTTTTAGGGTGTGTGATGAAACTAAAAATAAGTAATGGTTTGCTTAAATAGTTTGCAAAAAAATATGTAATGGTTTGCTAAATCTGTGAATGCCAAAATATCAAAGTGTGGGTGAGAATTAGGAATTGCATTGCATCATTCTATGGCTTTCCTTAGTAAAATGCTCATAGCATTCATCTCAGTTTTACCCAAAGTGCAGTGTATTATTGTCATTTACTTTCTGCAGACTGGAAGGTGTAACATGTGGGTTCTGGGACTTTGTAGTAAATACAATTAAACATTCTGTTTTACACAGGTCACACTCTAAGTTCACAGAGAAATTCTTCCATGAAAAAAACAGTGAGAAAGTCCTGGTGGAATTATTAGAATGTGAATCTTCAGTCGTTGCACACAGTACTGTCTTGAGAGAAAGATGCATAAATTGAAGGCAGCATCTATTTATAGAAAATTAGGGAAGACTAGAATACATTTCCTAAGACTCACTTTGGAAAAGATTTCCTTTGGGCGTAATTCCTACTGGAAAAAAAATAATAAGACAATTTATAAACTAGATCACTGCTGCAAGCCAACAGGCCCTGTTCTAGATGTCAGTTGATAAGCAAGTTTATATATTCCACAGGTTGCATATATTTTAAAATATCACTGCGCTTCCAGGGTGTGTGTGAGCAGCCTGGCATAAACATGCTTCACCACTTGCTAAAAGTCAGTCTCCATACAATAAATATGTAATGCTGACACTCAAACCCTATCCCACTATATACTGCTGCGGGTCTTCCCAAGTTGGGGTGATATTATACAAGCAAAGATGTCAAGCACTATACTCACAGTTCACATTGTGTGTTTGATTTACTGAAGTGGAAATCAGCTGTTCACCTTGTATGGGAAGTTGCAATTTGCAAGGGAATTGGCTCCAGGACTTAGGCTGGGTTCACACTATCCGACACAAAAACGGTCAGACTTTTGATCCTACTTTGCCCTGCAACATCGGTCCTACTTCTGTCCTACTTTGATCCTACTTCCATCCGACTTGAATGAACAAGATAAGATTTTGCTCCGACTTTGAGATAGTGACTCATCCTTTGACCAATCAAAACATTCCCTGTGTGAGATAAATTCCTTTTACTGCTGCTGTAATCACCAAGTCGGATGTCACAAGTCGGATGGTTAGAACAAGGATCTGACTTTGATCCTACTTCAATGATATTCAATGGGCTGAAGTAGGACCAAAGTCGGACCAAAGTAGTGCAGGAACCTTTTTCAAAGTTGGACCGACTTTTGTCGGACCAGTTACGACGTCTCTCATAGAGAAACATCGATTTGTTGATGTAATGCAACTTGTGCTCACAATGTCGATGCGTTTGTTGGACAAGTGTGAACCCAGCCTTAATGAATATGATGACGCTCTACTGATTTCCAACATCCAATCATTTCCTTGCATGTGTAATTTCACCACATTCACTAAACTCTGTGGAAAAGTCCCTTCCCAAGTGTAACAACCTAATTTCCAATGACACTGCAAATCCTTTATTCCATCTACTTCCAAATTACTGTAGTAGACTAATTTAAATCAATATAATTTGTAATACTTTAAAGAGGAATTTAGACAATGGTGTGCGATCAATAGTGCGCTGTAGTCGTATAATAGTAAATGATGTTCCTTCATGACTTTATAACAGCACCAAACCCTGCACCTTCAGATTTAAGGCTCCCTTCACATATATGCAAATTGGATGCGTTATGAACCGCATCCAATTCACATAACACGTGAACTGGCAGCCTCCTCAATGTAGCTGGTTTAGGCGCGACTTCAGTTAAAAATTTGTACCTGAATCGCAACTGAGCCAGTGAACAGAACTGCACCACACTCCTGCATTGAAACCACAGCTGCATATATGTAAATCCAGCCTAAGATCAGCCCCAATGCATGCAGCATCAGAACTTGGATCTGCCCCAATGCATACAACATCAGATTTAAGATCAGCCATAATGCATGCATCATCAGACCTCAGATCTGCCCCAATGCATGCACCATCGGAACTCAGATCAGCCCCAATACATGCATCATCAGACCTCTTATTTGCCCCTATACATACACCATCAGATCCCACCATCAGCCCCAATGCATGCAGCATCAGAACTTGGATCTGCCCCAATGCATGTACCATCAGACCTCAAAGCAGCCCCAATGCATATACCATCAGACCTCAAATCAGCCCCAATCCATGCACCATCAGATCTCAAATCAGCCCCAATGCATGCATATTTAGAATCCAGAATCCAATTTCAGACCTCAAATTAGCTTCAAACCCTGCACCTTCAGAACATAGGGATTTTATATCAATGCTGCAGCAGTTCCAACAAGAGTGGGAAGAGTATATGTGGTTGGGCTTCTCATGCATTCTCCTCTGCCAGCAAGTCTATGTTGTCATTGATATTAGGCAGGTGGTTGGGCCCTGGGCAGGCCAGTCTTTGTAATTGATAGCCTAGTAAGCTATCAATTATAGCCTACGGCAGCAACGCTTCAAGTACAGTGAAAAAGGCATCACATGCCTACCTGGCATGGATGCTGTAGGTTGCAGTAGGTTGCATATGCCTGGTTTAACCTTTTTACTGATTTACAGAAAATGAAGAAATACAATTATCAAATGTATTATTTAGAGGACCTGCATTATTACCAAATTATTAATGGAAAGTTTTGTGTTTTGGAATTACAGCCATTCTTAGGAGTGGAGAATCTTTCAACGTGGATGTGAAGAATGGATTATCATTTAGCGGTTCTGTGGATGATATGTTTGGATATACTGTTCAGCAATTTGAAAATGAGGAAGGAAAATGGTAAAGTAGACTTGCACTATGTATTTTTTTTTTTTGTGCAAATCACCGCATTTTCAAAGATTTCAGGCAGATGAATGTAATCAGTTAAATTAAAATTATCTTATCAATATGTTTTATATTTGAAGCCTCCTTTAATGCAGGGGTCTCCAAATGACTGCCCATTGGCTACATCTATGCTTCATTCCCCCTCCCCACTTCCCCCATGTAACAGGAGACACTGATGTAAGAGGGAGATTTTGATGTAGGGAAGACTCTAATGGGGACCCTAATGTAAGAGGGGCTCTGCTGGGGACTATGATGTAAAGGGGACTTTGGCGGGGGCCCTGTTGTAAGGGGAGACTCTAATGAAGACCTTGGTGTAAGGTGGAGGTTCTGAGGTGGACTGTGATGGGGGCCCTGATAGTGATCCAGATGTAAGGAGGACTCTGATGTGATTTTTTTTTATCAGACCACAAATATTTGTAAAATATACAATGTGTTCTTTGTACTGAAAAGTCTGGAGACCCTTGCTTTAGTGTTTTGAATGATATGCATATTTTATGGGACATATTTATTCATTACTCATGTTTCCTGTGCTTTCTACTAACAATGCACAATAACTATGCTTTACTGTAGCCAATTTTCACCATAGGTAATTTATCAACCATTGGATCAATTGATGTACAGACAGATTTAGGGGCTGCACCTTCAATTCCATCTATTGTTTAAGGTCATAAAACAAGGAACAACAAGCAAAAATGCAAAACTTGCATTAAAAATCAGTTTAATGGATCATACCATTCTTTGGGTGCAGGTAGTTGTGATTCTTGCAGGGGTTCGTCTATCCCTTTCTACTATCTATTAGGTGTACAGCACACAACAAAATCTGCTTTTACATTCAAGAACATGGGATGAGGTGTACCATGACTTTGTCCATAAAATTTAGAAAGGCAGTTGTTTAGCCAACCTGTTCTTTTGGGTAAATTTCCCAATCCAAGCCTACAAATGTAACCAATGGATCTTTCATTTTCAATCGCATCTCATTTCAAAATGTTGTTAAAGTGTATGTAAGCCTAAAATATATTTTTCATTATGTTTGGAATAATCACTCAGCCTTACTGTATGCAGCTTTCTCCAGTAAATCATTTTTTGCGAATCTGTTGCAAAGCTTCTTGCCAGTAACAGCACTCCCTGCTGCAGGAATACAACATTATGCTACTGCCTTGCAGCATTGTCAGCCTGCCATGTGCGTGCCTTCAGTAGGCCATTTGACTGCCTTTAGTATCTGAAGGAAGCATGCACAGACCTGATTGGCGGCCCAATGGCCAACTGAAGGGGCACACACAGGGAAGGAATATGATAAGAGTTTTCAGCCTATAAGGCTGGCAGGATCTCCAGGTAAGAAACATTGCAACAGATTTAGAAAAA
Organism: Glandirana rugosa; assembly: GCA_018402905.1. Classification (NCBI taxonomy): domain Eukaryota; kingdom Metazoa; phylum Chordata; class Amphibia; order Anura; family Ranidae; genus Glandirana; species Glandirana rugosa. The sequence continues at coordinate 32,169 of BLSH010334129.1, read as the reverse complement.
AAGACAAAAAAATATTTGCTTAGGAATATTTAATTCAGTGAGACACAATCACAAAAAGAACATTTGAGTTTACATACACTTTAAAGAGGAAATTAACCCTGATGGGTTTTACTTCCTCTTTGTTTCTCCTGATTACCCTGCAATAAAAAAGCATGAAAAAAGGATGGATCTTGATTGTAAAGGTAATGGAGGGGTGGGAGGTTGGGAAAGGTGGAAACTTGCCTTGGCTGAGAGAAGGGTAAAGTCAGTGCCTACTCTCTCTCTGTACAGTAGAAGTTGTAGTACCCTTTTAATTAAGGAGATTGCTGGGTTGGTGGACGTAGTCCAGTTTTTAGAATGGTTCTCCGGGCAACTAAGAGGGATATCAGAATCCCAGATTTGTGCTTATAGTTGGAAGTGGTTGGAGATCCTGGGAAGAATTGATTATTCCAGTGTCCAAAGACCAGCAGGAGAGGATCCTTTGGGAGTTGCACTGAGGTGATTCCACCGATGGAAGATAGTGTCTGGTCCCAGAAGGTTAAAATGGTTTTGCATGACCACAAGCGGTGTGAGAGAGACGGCTTTGAGTTAGAGCAGAGAGGACATAAAGCCCCTTGGGGATTGGCTGCATCTGATAAAAATTGAATGTAGGCACAATGAATTTTCATCTGAGTTTCCCTCCATTGCTCAGGCGTAGTATTTGGTTGTAGCATTGAAGTATTTTATCCAGGATGCCTGGGTCAGAAAAATCTTTGCTCCAGTTAGCAGTTGAAGATGAAGCAATCGGGGGATTGAATTTGTGAATCAAAGGTTTGTAGATGTGCGATATGGAGTATGTTCCTATTTTGAGTAGATGGTCTTGGATTGAAGATTGGAATCTCTTATCACTGTTTCTACAATGATAACACACAAAACTGACACATTGACTGTAGTGGAGAGGGCCCTTGGAAGTGAGCCAATGCTTAAGTCATACAGGGGAGAAAATTTAGTGAGGCCTTGTTGAGACCATAGGGAGAAAGCCTTATGTTCCATTCCTGGTGGAAACATGGAATTGTCATGAATAGGGAGATGTCTAGAAATGTAGTGGGAGAGATTTCATTTTTTTTTTCAGATTTCTCTCCAGGCTATCACAGTGTCCCGTAGTAAAAGGTTATGTTGAAGATCTGGTCGAACACATTTCCACTTTGCATGTAGAAGGGCCTCCAAGGAGTAGGGGTGCACCATCTCAGATTCAATATGTAACCAATGAGTAACCAGTCTAGCCCTGTACGAAGAAGGCATGCTAAATTATAAACCCTGATATTATTATTATTATTATTATACAGGATTTATATAGCGCCAACAGTTTTTTCAGCGCTTTACAATATAAAGAGACAATACAGCAACAGTACAATTCAAAACAAGAAGTTTAGAGGGGACCTGCTCCGGCGAGCTTGCAATCTAAGAGGGAGATTACAAAACAAAAGGTAGGGACTGTGAGGGATGAACTGATGAGGGGAGTAGAAGATTCCGTTGTCAACTGGAGGCAGGATTGCCTCCCTGAAGAGATGAGTTTTCAGGGCTCACTTAAAAGTAGACAGAGTAGGAGATAGGCGGACAGATTGCTGTAGAGAGTTCCAGAGGATGGGAGAATCTCTGGAGAAGTCCTGGAGATGAGCATGGGAGGAGGAGACAAGGGAGCTAGAGAGCAGAAGGTCTTGGGAGGAGCGAAGAGGATGGTTTGGGTGATATTTGGAGATAAGATTGTTGATGTAGCTTGGAGCAGAATTGTAAATGGATTTGTATGTTATAGTTAGGGTTTTGAATTTTATTCTTTGGGACATGGGAAGCCAGTGGAGGGCTGTGGGAAGCAGAGAGGATTGTCGGACACTGAACGGTTGGTAAGGTGGATGAGTCTGGCAGCAGCTTTTATGATAGACTGAAGAGGGGAAAGCTTGCGGAGAGGTAGGCCAATTAGGAGGGAGTTACAATAGTCAAGGTGAGTGATAACAAGGGAGTGAATAAGTTGCTTAGTGGTGTCAATGGTTAGGAAGGGGCATATTTTGGAGATGTTTCAGAGGTTAAGTCTGCACAATTTGGATAGTGATTGGATTTGGGGCTGAAAGGACAGGTCAGAGTCTAGGATTACACCTAGTGCCTTGGCATGAGGGGATGGACTTTTTATTATTAATCTTGATGGAGAAGTCAGGGGGAGGGGCACGGGAATTATGAGGAAAAATTATGAGCTCAGTTTTAGAAAGATTGAGTTTGAGGAAGTGATGTGACATCCATGCTGATATGTCAGTTAGTAAGTTAGTAATGCGAGAGGAGATGGTCAACAGTATCAAAGGCTGCAGAGAGGTTGAGCAGTATGAGTATGGAGTAGTGGCCATTGGTTTTAGCAGTTAGTAAGTCATTAGTGAGCTTTAGTAGGGCAGTTTCTGTGGAGTGTAGCAAGCGAAAGCCAGACTGTAAGGGGTCAAGAAGGTTGTTGTCAGTGAGGTAGGAGCTAAAAAGGTTGTAGACTAAGCTTTTTAAAAGTTTCGATGCAAACAGGAGCAAGGAGATGGGTCTTAAGTTGTTCAGGCTGGTGGGATCCAGTGAGGGCTTTTTAAGTATGGGGGTGATCAGGGCATGTTTTAGAGGGGAGGGAAGGTGTCAGTAGAGAGGGAGAGATTGAAGATGTGGGTGAGGGAACATAAGATAGAAGAAGAGGGTAACCAAAGTACATGTGAGGGAACAGGATCCAGGGGACAGGTGGTAAGGCGGGCTTCTGAGAAAACTTTAGAGACCTCTTCGGTAGTAGCAAGGTCAAAAGAGGAGAGTGTTGAGAGTGGATTAGTATAGGGTATGTTAAGTGGGTTAGATTTCTGGGCAGTGGAGATGTCCCCATGAATTGCATCAATCTTGTTTTTGAAGTGGTTTGCAATCTCGTGAGCAGTGAGTAAGTTACTGGGTGGAGGTGGGGGGGGGGAAGTAGAGAGTTAAAAGTAGAGAAGAGCCGACAAGGACTGGAGGACAGAGTGTTAATGAGGGTGACAAAGTAGGTTTGTTTGGCAGCATGGAGGTAGGAAGTGTGTTTTAAGAAGGCAGATTTATATTGATGAACGCATGCTGGGATTTGGTTTTACGCCACACTCGCCCCAGTGCACGGCTATGTCTCTTAAGGTTTCTGGTGTCCTCGGTCTGCCAAGGTTGTAATGGTCGGGGCCTGACATTTTGTGAAGTGAGAGGAGCAAGAGAATTCAGAGAGGATGAAAGTGAACTGTTGGAGATAGAGGTGGCCAAGTTAGGGCAAGATTATTGGGGAGATTTATTCCCCCTTCGCTTCTGAGGAGATAAAGTTTAGAAAGTGCGATACGTGAGTGTTTTTTGCACCAAATGAATTGAGATACCACTTTGTTCAATTGTTTGATGTCTTTGTGTTTTAAAAGAATTGGCATAGTCTGTAGGGGATATAGCAACCTAGCACAACAGACCATTTTCAATAAGTGGCATCTCACCAGATATGACAGAGGTAGATCCATCCAATTTTCAAGCTCCTGAACAATTCTCTTGATTAAAGGAGGGTAGTTCAAGGTGTAGAGGGAAGAGGGGATCTTGCCTATCTTTTACCTAGATAGGTTATGTAAGATTTGGCTACTTTAAAGGGGGAACGGTGTGTCCAGATAGGGTTTGGTGATGTAATGAGAGGGAGACTTTCATTCTTGGTGTAATTTATGCGGAGGCCTGAACACTGTTTACATTCGTCAAAGATATCCTTAATAGAGGTCATATCTGAGAGGGGGGTCTTATGTCAAAATGAGTACGTCGCCCGCGAATAGCGCTGTGAATAATTCCAGGTCTCCTATGTGAATTCTGTGTAGGGGAGCCTTGTTGGTCAGGAATTTAGATAGGGGTTCCAAGGCTAAATTGAATAGTAACAGTGAAAGAGAGCAACCCTGCCTGGTGCCTTTGTAGAGTCTAAATTCCTCAGTAAGGATTCCCACCACCACCAATCTGGCCGTCAGAAAAGTATACATTGATTTGATTAAGTGACTGAAGGGACCGGTAAAACCCATTCTAGCGAGGACCAGAGAGAGCCAATCAAAACTGACGTTATCAAAGGCTTTCTCTGCATCCAGTGTGATGATGACAAAGTCCCCTTCTGGGTTGGTTTTAGCATGTTCCAAAACCATCATTACCATGCGGATATTTAGGGTGTTCTTCCTTTAACAAAACCAGATTGGGCGGATGGATTAAGGAGGGGATGATCCTGGCTAACCTGGTCGCAACTATTTTAGAGAGGATCTTGATAGGTTGAGAGGTTTAGAAGGGAGCCAGGCCTATAGGAGCCAGGTTCTAGAGGGTCTTTCCCTTTGTTGGAGAGACGTTTGATAGTGGCTTGGTTTCCTGTAAGCAAATAGGGATCTCCTTGCCAGATTCCCTGATATACTTTAAGAAGGGTGGGTGCAACTATGTCCTAGACTGTCTTGTAAAATTCACCCGTGAACCGGTCTGGGCCTGGGGCTTTGTTTGGGGCTAGGTGTCATATCATCATATTGAGTTATGACAATGAGATAGGCGCTTTTATGGTCTTGAGATGGGAGATGGATTTTGTCAAAAAAACTTGATGCCAAGTTTTTATCTATGGGTTCAGATGCATATAGAGAGAAATAGTACTGGAGCATTACCTTATTTATCTCTTGAGGATGTGATTTGATGAAGCGAGGTGATGTGTGTGGGGCGATATGGGCCTGTACAGAGTCTCGCTAGGCGTTTACCAGATTTGTTGCCAAATCTATGGAACGCTGCATCGTTAAAAGCTCATTTGGTTATTTCAAGTTTATCAGCTCAGGAGTTAAAAGCGTGTTTGGCAGTGTGCCATTCTGTCCTGTGTGAAATTGGTGTGTGATCAGAAATAGCAATATCATGAATTTCTGCCTTAGAAATCGTCGGGATGGTGTTGTCGGTACCAAAGATATAATCAATCCTAGTAAATACTTTGTAGGGGGTGAGTAAAATGTGAATTCCCTGTCCATAGGGTGGAATAACCTCTAAATGTCAGTGAAGTGCAGAGATTCCATGGTTGTTGCGAGGTGGGTTGGGTTAGGGTCCTCTTGTGGACTTAGGGAACATTTAGGAGAGGACCTATCATTAGTTAAATGCATTACTGTATTGAAGTCGCCTTCTACTATGTGGGGTAGGTGAGGAAATTTCAGATGTCTAGTGGACAATTCCCGACAAAAAGGGTTTTCCAGTGTTGTTGGGTGCATAAGTGCTTGTAATTTGCAGGTCTCTATTCCCTAAGCGTATATGAGTTTCTTCCTATTGGACTTTTACCTACGGTATCACAGGTAGAAGTCCAATGGGAAGAAACTAGTCTGATACAGACTACACGGCATGTAAATTCATTATTTAATCACTTTTTTACATCGGGAGGATATGAGCTGGTGGTTGTGAAAGGGCAAGTGGAGAGACGAATCCCCGCAGGATACCCGCGGCTGAGATATGTGTAAAGACTGCTAATAATTACCGCCTATTCATCCCTGATGTCTGTAAGTGCAATACTGGAGTGGGGAGAGTGATGTGCAACAAAGTGTTTGTTTTTAAACAATATCACACGATGTCCGGCACTACTATTCTCTTTCCTCTATGTGTTTGATGGTCGGGAGGCAAGCTGTTTGATTTTCCCTTGTTGTCTTGAGTTAAGAGACAAATCACGCTTTTGCCAAACAAGAGAGTGTAAGGCAACTCCAGCTGGTAAGTTAACATGTATGTGGGGAGAGGTGTATGTCCTGTCATACTCACAAGCTGTGGTGGAATTTAACTCGTGCAGTGACAGAGAAGATTCATGAATTTAAGCGACACTTGAATGAACTGTTTTTAATTTCTGTGATTCTTCATCAAGCCATCCTATTCTTTCACTGGGTGGACAGTATATCTTATGAACTACTATTAAGTGCTGCCAATTACTGAGTTTCGTAATATCTGGTTTGCTACAATGTATCATTTATAGCAGCTGCTATACAGAGACTATTTATTTCCACAAAGCGGTGTGAATGATCTTTTTAGGTATTTTTGGGTTTTGATTTTGATCCTGTTTTGTTTCAGGGTTAAGTAACTGCCCGTCTGTATAATGACCTGATTAGAATGGAATTGCGCAGGCCATATAGACTTAGGTGTGCTGGGAGGTGGCCAGTGAAGCCCATGAGAAAACGGAAAAGCAATGTCCAAAAGGGTAGATGTTTTCAATACCAGTAACTCATAACAAGTTGGAAGTAACATCACATTCAAAAACAAATAAGATAACTAATGTGAAATCATTTACCCACATCTTAATACCATAGAGGTCATGAGGGCCATATTGAGGGTAGAGTCAGCAATAGGCGAAGTGGTTGCTGGAGCCTGAGGATTTAAGGCATTTCTGATGGTCCTTTCTTTGGCTCTGTTGATCCAGAGGGCATGAGATAGGCTGGGTTTTAGTACAGGCCTCGACAAACCCCAGGCGCCAGGTCGCCATGGCGACCAGAAATCGCGTCCTGGCGAGTGTCAGCCGTTCCTTCTCTCCGTATGTTAAAACAGGGTGTCAGATTCAGCGAGAGCCGAGAGCCTTCTCTGCTTAATCGAACAGCTGTTAAACTTGGCCGGCTGCCCGGCTTCCCGGGATATTTGTTTCTACTTAGAATGAAGAAAAGTAACAAACAATGTATCTTCTTCTAGTTGTTGAGAGTTACAAGAATAAAGGAACAACAATGTATCTTCTTCTTTCAAAGCAATGATCTCCCGGGCTGTTATCAGGAAAGTTTAACCATTTAAAGACTAAACCCTCTCTCACATTAGTGGCTTACAATTAAATATCCAGTGTTTTCTGCTAGAAAATGACTTGGAACCCCCAAACATTATATATTATTTTTTAGCAGAGACCCTAGAGAATAAAATGGCGGTTGCTGCAATATTTTATGTCGCATGGTATGTGCGCAGCGGTCTTTCAAGCGCAATTTTTTGGAAAAAAATACACTTTTAATGAATAAAAAAAAACTAAACAGTAAAGTTAGCCCATTATTTTTTTGTATAATATGAAAGATAATGTCACACCGCGAGAAACGTGACCTTTATTCTAAGCAACAAAATTGTGATAAAG
>BLSH010334129.1:2011-18523 GCA_018402905.1 Glandirana rugosa | reverse complement strand
GGTCTCCGAGCACGTTTAGAAGGATGATTTTGGGTCGGATAGAGTACAGGAGACCTAGTTGTCTCGGTTTCTTTCCTGGTAGTCTTTACGGAATTTAGGAGTCCGAGGTCGTTGGTGAAGCGGATAACGACTGAGATGGGAGTTATACCGGTAGTACTGGAGATACCATAATTCTACACATCGACCTTCTGGACCTTTTAACCAGTGCCGCGTCATTCGACGCGAAATAAAAAAAAATTAACGTTTTTTTCCCAAAATAACTCCTATCTTTAGTAGTTTCTTTATACGTTTATACCTTGTTGTCACGTTGTACGTGATGTTATTCCTATGTAAAACAATGTATCCTTATTGTAGTGCATGTTGCACTGTTGTTCCATATTTGCATATTTCTTTGATGATTTCTATCCTCAATAAAACCCTTTTTTTGCAATTAAAAAAAAATAAAGCGCAGCTTACTGCGCCGTGACCAATTTTCCAGGTCTTCCAGCTACACATCTTAATACCATAGAGGTCATGATGGCCATATTGAGGGTAGAGTCAGCAATAGGCGAAGTGGTTGCTGGAGCCTGAGGATTTAAGGCATTTCTGATGGTCCTTTCTTTGGCTCTGTTGATCCAGAGGACATGAGATAGGCTGGGTTTTAGTAGGAAGATTTGCACGAGCCTCTGGGTTCAGGGAGCTGAGAAAGTTTTCAGCATCTAATGGGTCATGAAAGGTGAGTTGTTCCCCATTCTGTGATTTCAGCCGGAGTATGGTAGGGAATGCTAGAGTAAATTTTATTTGGTGCTTGAAGAGCCCCGAACATATTTGCTGGAAAGCTTTACATTTTTTAGACACGTCTGCAGAGTAGTCAGGGAAGATCAGGATTTTTGCCCCGTCAATTTGCAGAGGACCCGACTGTCTGAATCTTTGCAAAATGGCGGCTTTGTCAGCATAGTTAAAATATTTGGCAATAATGGGGCGGGGAGAGGTACGGTCAGTAGTAGGGGCCCCAAGCGACGTGCTCGTTCTACTATGCAGGGGGCAGAGAAACCCAGGGCTTCTGGGATGCACAAAGCACAGAATGCCAAAATGGTGGATGCCTGTAAGGATTCATGGACTCCTATAAAGCGCAGCTTACTGCGCCGTGACCAATTTTCCAGGTCTTCCAGCTTCTGAAGAATGAAATGGTTAGTTTTGTCTTGTGATTCCTCAGTGGCTTGAGCCTTATAGCCTGTACTCAGCTTCATTTAGTCTGGAGTTGTGCTCCCCCAGTTCTTTTTTTATTTGTAGCATGCCTGCCTGTACTGCTTTCTCCACTGATGAAGCAATGGTTGGGGCCAGGAGAGCATCTACTGCTTGAGTGATCTGCTCAGTGTGAGTGTCCTCTGGCAGAAGAGGAGGAGGGGTGGAGGCTGCACTAACCTTCACAGCCAGCGGCTCTGCCATGTTAGAGAGCGGGGCTGTGTCTGCTGTGTCTGGTGCGTGCTCGGCAGTGTGTGATCTCGCGCCACTCTTATCAAGGAAGTGATCCATGAGAGGGTGTGGAGCTATGCCAGGAGACAGCAGGCTGCAGTGGTGATCTGGCTGGCTTTGTAAGCTGGATTGTTAGTGAGATCTGCGGGAGCCGTGAGAGGAGTCAGCTACTCCGTGCGGCACCGGAACCGGAAGCCTAATTTACGACTTTTATAACTGCCTGGAATTCAACTTTAATGTATTATCATAAAAATGGAAAGCCATATAAGCTTGCAATTGTTTATTATAATTCCGTGAAACTAAGTGTAAACATATAGGATTCTATTTTTTGAAAAATTATTTATATTTATTATTTTTGTAAAAATTGTCTTTCGCAGGGCGAATGTAATATCTGTTTAACACATCCTGTTTGTTCCAATGTTGTCAAATCAAATTTAATTAGGATGTATCAACTATTTTATATATTGTATTTTTTGTCTTTCTCTGTCATATATAAGTAGTACTGGAGGCAACATGTTCTGAGAACTTTCAATCCTAAAGGCTCGTACACATGGTCTGATTGTTGGCCAACAATGGACGTCCAACAGCCTGTTGGCCGATAATCCAATCGTGTGTGCGCACAATTCTACAGCCGATTTCCAATTGTCATCCAACAGAAGTTGGACGACGAGACCAGAAAACTTGTGTTGGCCAACAAGGTGTTGGCCGATTGTTGGCTCGTGTGTACAGAAGTTGGCCAACAAAAAGCTGGAAGTGCAAAAGCGCATGCTCGGAATCCAGGAAGTGTTTGGTCATGTAACCTGTGTTCGTAATTCACAAATCACATTCACTTGAACTTCCTCGTTATATTCTCATAACACGTCACTACATTTGGCTTTGTTGGCCGATTATTTGACTCATGTCAGTACGCTAGACCAAACCGCCGTAGCCCAATTTGGACAAACGTTGGACATTTGGTTGCCCAACAATCTGCGTGTGTGTACGAGGCTTTAGAGAAAATGATCTAAGAACATTTTATTTTTCTCCATTTCCACAACAACCAGTATTATACATTGGGCAAAAAATCCCTAAAACTAATAAGCAAATGCTAATTTATTCGCTCAGAACGAATGTATGTGCTGTTTCACTAGACAAATTGCTATGCAAATTTTTCATGTGAAATAACAATCTATTTTTCTATACTGACAATGCTTTGGCTTACAGGGTGCTCATTGGTTCACCCCTGGAGGGACAACCAGCTCGCAAAACAGGAGATGTGTATAAATGCCCAGCAAATGGTCAATCAAAATGCATGAAGATTGACTTGCCAAGTAAGCTGAACAAATATTGTTTTCATATTGGATAATGGTTTCTCTAGCAATTAGTAACTTATGTGTGTTTTGGTAAATGGTTTATTAAGTTGCATATATTTTTATTTTTTAACTTAAAGTGGATCTAAACCCTCACATATACCTATTGACGTGAACAGCCTCAGATGATACACACAGATGAAACAAATCTCCGTACATAAGTTTTACATGTATATCTGCTGTCTTTCCCTTTCTATATTCTTTAGAATTCTTACATTGTGTTAGGATTTTTGCTTCCTCATTCGGCACTGTCAGTGTAGTATTGGATTACACTGTGAGACAGCTGATTGGAGGAAAGGCACACACCCCCACTCCACATAGGCAGAGACTTGCAGAGCTCTGCTCTGAATAGGCCTGTGCTGTGCTAATCTATGCATAGTAACCTCCCACGACACCGATTTCAGACTGCTTTTATCGCCTGTGCCAGAGAACTTTTCAGAATTTATCAGGCTGATAAGAGCTACGGAACAGAATAAACACACGGGACATAGTGCTTTGGAGAGAGATAAGAAAACACTACAGAAACACAGTATGTGCCCAGCTCAAACTTCATGAATGGGGTTTACATCCACATTAAGTTCATGCTTGAAGCATGACTCTTCTCTCTAAGTTAAAAAGCAATGTTACAACCTTTCACTCACTATTTTTTTTTTTAGAATATACTACCATTGCCAATGTCACAGAGGTGAAAGACAACATGACCATGGGATCAACTTTAGTCACGAATCCTAAAGGTGGATTCATGGTAAGACTAGTGGTGGACTATTGCCTTTTCTTAAAGTGTGTCCACAAACCCACAAACAAATTAACTCATACATAGATTTATTGGCTATGGCCCCCAACCCTCTGCCTTCCTCTTGTCTTGGGAAAGTGTCAGAGCCAAGACAGGCTGCAGTTAGGATTCATCGCTCTCCTTTCTAGCCGTTGTCGTATTTGCCGCATGAGGAGCAGGTCGGACTTCATAACTACACTTAGGAAGCGCAAAGGACAAAGTACTGTATGTGCTTTCTTCCACGAGGAGCAGTGTAAAAAATTGGTATGATAGATCTTTTTTAAGTGTGGTTTCAGTCAGCTTATAGCAGCTTACAGCACCTGCTGTGTATGAACAATACTTGTGCGCTGCTATGTAACCAATAAGTGGGAAAAGTGTAATGAATGAACAAATAGCTGCAGCCATTCACTTAGTGATCTCACACTATACCAAATTATATGCAATCAAATTAATGGAGCGCTAATTCCCTGGTTTCTATATAATGACCAATAAAATAGTGGTATTTTATAACCATATATCTATCGCATACAAAATAAGCCTATAATAGTGAAACATAAAATTAAAGTCCATATGAATATGCATAGGTATCCTGTGTTTGGAGCAGGTAAATAGTCCACCCAAAATCACTGCTGCTCCACTGCGTGCTATTAGTGACAATATATCCATGAAGCGTGCACCTTCACCATCCACCCCAAGTGGATATAGCTTAAAAATGTGTTTCTAGTTTTATTAAAAGTATTGCACACTCACACTTTCCCTTTGAATAAGTCATGTGACAGGTGACGCAACGCATCGGGTGGAGAAGGTGACGTCATTCCCGGGGTCTCGCACACCAGGAAGGATGGTAAGGAGGAGAGCAGCCGTCTAACGGTTTTAAATATATGCGATGTATAAAGAAAATGAAATGTGAGTGAGCAATACTTTTAATAAAAGCGTAAACACCTTTTTGAACTATATTGTGCAATGATATATTATTTTATACTCTGAGCAATCTAGGAGACATGAAGGATTGTTTGCTGATCAGAATGGGGACCACGGGAGATCTGGATCATTTCAGGGGGATTCCTGGAGGCACTAAGATATTGGCACTGTACAAAGGCTCTGTTTGACCATTATTGGTCATACCCTGAAGGTGAGCGGCCATTGCACTTGGGGTGGGTGGTGAGGGTGCACGCTTTATGAATATATTGTCACTAATAGCACACACTGGAGCAGCAGTGATTTTGGGTGGACTATTTACCTGATCCAAACACAGGATCCCTATTCATAGTCATATGGACTTTAATGTTGTTGTTTCACTATTATAGGTTTATTTTGTATGTGGTAGATATATGGTTATAATATACCTCTTTTTTATTGGTCATTATATAGAAACTAGGGAATTAGAGCACCATTACATTGATTATTTACAGCACCTGCTGTCATTTACATTAAAAGTCTGACAGGCTGCTAACATTCTGCTCTCAATAAGGGAAAAGGAGATGTGATTTCAATGCTCCTGTTGTGAACTTAGATTAACTTCTCCACAATGTCTTTAGCTACATAGGTGAATGAGAGCTTGTTTTAAAGTGTATTCACTGCTTCCTTTGGATATGTAAATATTTTATTGTGCATAGTCGTGGCACAGGTTCATTTTAGTAGCAATTCTTTGATTTCATAGAGTTAAATATTTAAAATGTATCTAAAGCCTAAACTTTTTTGTAGTTTTGAAGTGAGTGATAAGAGCTTAGAACCCTGTCAAGTATTTATTGCTATCTGTGTCCCCTCTAGGGAAGTTCCTTCCTTCTATTTATCCTACTGAACCTTGTTATGAAAACAGAATATGATGGGAAATCCAAAATTTGGCGTTTATCACCAGAAAAGGAATAAGACCACATTCACATGGGAGGACAAGGGTGACCCCTGGGGAGAATAAGTAGATTCTTTCCGGCGGAGTTAAAATCTGTCAGAATTGTGCTCTCTACGAATCAATGACCAGTGCTGGCTCATGTAACCACTCATATGATTGGTTGCTTGCAAGCAGAGTGTCTGACTGAACCTGGATGCAGACAGTTTGTGTCCAGGGATAGGTTTTTGAACTCATCTCTAGCTATACACAAATGGCCAGTTTGTATATGGCCATAGCTCAGAGTGAAGCTGTGTCCAAAGGTAGTCTAGTAGGGTTGCCACATCACCCCTTTAATCCAGGACACATATGAATTACACAGGTTCTGAGGCTAATTTAATGCATATAAGGCACCAAGAGAGTCTAATTACCACCTTAACCCGCCACAGAAGCTGTCTAATTAATATGTGTCCTGGATTAAAGGGATGATGTGGCAACCCTATAGTCTAGCCGCCTCTGAACACAGAAAAATATCTGCTCTCAGCTGCCCATGTGAATGTAAACTAAAGGAGAAAGTATTACAATGGGACATTTGTTCTAGTGACAACTGTTTAAGAGGGTATTTCTCTTACCTCACTCTGGAGAGATTTCCTTTCATTTCCTGTTATATGTACAGGACTGGAGGTGAAGGAAAATCCCCCAATGGGGCATAGATGGCAAAATAGAAAAAAAAATTAAGAGAGTTTTAACGATGTCCTACTGTATACGAAGTAAAAAAATTGGGCTTTAGAAATATTTTATTAAAGTGGAAGTTCAGGCAAAACCTAACTAACGCGAAACCTGCTCTCTGCCACATTCTAGACCTATAAGGAAGTGCCATAAGTACAGGAAAAAGAAAAGAGTGGGTACCTTCATCCTAATTGACTAGAAATACATGACATTTCAGGGAGGCTGGACGTTGGACTTTAGTGGCACTGCAAGGATTGGGATATACAACAAAAATTTTTTTGGTGAAAAATATAAATCTTTATTTTACACAATCTTTTAAAAGAATTTAAAAACAATTGTACAAACTGTACCTTTTTGTTGTATATCCCAATCCTTATGGTACCACTAAAGTCCAATGTCCAGCCTCCCTAAAATGTCATGACATTCTAAACCTAAGCTATCTAAAACTGTAAAGCAAAAATCGCTACCTTACCTATTCTGCAGCCGTTCCGGTCCGGTCCCAGGATCAGCTGTCAGCGATGGCTTCGGGTGGAGGCGGGTGCAAGAGAGGCAGCCGATGCTGGAAGCCCCATACTATGTCTATGGGTGACGTCACTTACCAGCTATTTTACAGCCACTGTGGGTCCTCTCCTACACACAGCTTCTACCGCTGGAAACCGGACTAGATCGCTTGAAGAATAGGTAAGTACAGTGATTTATGCTTTACAGGGTTAGATAGATTAGGTTTAGAATGTGGCAGAAAGCAGGTTTAGAGTTAGTTTTTGCCTGGACTTACACTTTAACCGCTTGCCAGGCAGCCGCCATAGTTATACTGCGGCAGGTTGGCTCGGCTGCGCGAATTGGCATAGGTGTACAGCCAGTGGGGGAGCCAATCAGCGGGTCCAGCGGACTTGATGTCCGCCAGCCAACTGTGTTCATTCCCTGCAGTGACAGAACGGGGATCTGCCTGTGTAAACAAGGCAGATCTCCATTCTGACAGGGGAGATTACACAGGTCCTGTCTTTCTGCTATGCAGGAAGACGAATCTGTGTTGTCCCAAGCAGTCCACCCCCACACAGTTGGAAACACACCCAGGGAACACAATTAACCCCTTGATCGCCCATGGTGTTAACCCCTTCCCTGCCAGTGTCATTAGTTCAATGTCAGTGCATATTTTTAGCACTGATCACTGTAAAAATGTCACTGGTTCCTAAAAAAGTGTCAAAAATGTCAGTTAGGTGTCCAATCTGCCAGCCGCAATCTCGCAGTCCCGCTAAAAATCCATGACCACCGCCATTACTAGTAAAAAATAAATAAATAATAAAAATGCCATAAATAGTTCCCCTATTTTGTTAACGCTATAACTTTTGTGCAAGCCAATCAATATTCGCTTATTGGGATTTTTTTTACAAAAAATATGTAGCAGGATACATATTGGCCTAAATTGATGAAGAAATTAGATTTTTTTTTTTTTGGATATGTTTTATAGCATAAAGTAAAAAATATTGTTTTTTTTTCAAAATTGTTGGCCTTTTTTGTGTATAGCGAAAAAAATAAAAACCGGAGAGGTGATCAAATACCACCAAAAGAAAGCTCTATTTATGGGAAAAAAAGGATACAAATATTATTTGGGTGCAGCGTCGCACGACCGCGCAATTGTCAGTTAAAGTGATGCAGTGCCGTATAGCAAAAAATGGCCTGGTCAGGAAGTGGGTAAATCCTTCCGGGGCTGAAGTGGTTAATTGTATATCTGACAGTAGGGAATATTTGTTTTTGTGAAATATTAAGCCATTTTCTCTGTTCTCAAAGGCCTGTGGACCTCTCTATGCATACAGGTGTGGAAGCCTGCACTACACAACTGGAATTTGTTCAAATGTCAGTTCTAAATTTCAAGTTTTAAACTCAATTGCCCCTGGAGTTCAAGGTACAGTATACTTACTGCATAATAATTTGGGTTACTTTTTTGTGATCTGGGAGAAATAGCCTCCTACCTAGACCTTAATTGCCCAAGGGCAGGTTTTCTTAAAGTAAACCTTTTTCTCTGCCAACGTTTACATAAACTGCTATGGGGTATGGACTAGTCAGCTAAAAACACTGGTACGTCCCCAGAGATTTCCTCCTACTGGGTGCCAATATTATAGGGGGAATTTACAAAAACTGGAGCAGACAAAATCTACAGCAGCTGTGCATGGCAACCAATCAGCTTTTACCTTTCATTTCCAAAGCTTAACTGAGCAATCTAAAGCTAGAAGCTGATTGGTTACTATGCACAGCTGCTCCAGATTTTGTCTCCTCCAGCCTTAATAATTTTCTTCCTTGGCACTTCCATATCATAGAGAATCTGAAGTCAAGCTGACACACTTCAGCCCACACATCAAACAGATTTGAAGGTACCACTGTACCTTGCATGCTTGAGGGAAAAAGGTACCCTTTTACATTTAAATAATGTTGTATCTGTACCCCTTACCCCTCCCTTTCCAAATACTTTAGAAACTTACATTTTACAACAACTTACAACTTACAATTTGTAACACGCCTATTGGTTAGCAGGAGTTGCAATGTTTGGAATTAAGGGGGGAATTTCTGATCCACATCATAATTTAGTGCCATGTTAAGGCAGGGGTTGAATCTTTTAAGCGTGACATTTGTTTTATAAGTACTTCAAAGGTAAGGTCTTTTACATTCCAGAAGTTGCCGCATAGGTGTGCACAGGGCATGTGCTGGGTGTGCCTGGGCACACCCTAATCTGGGGGTCGGCAACCCGTCGTTCACAATATACCTGTCGATCTTGGGCAGGTGACCATAATCCTTCCTTGCTGACTCTCGGAACCTGCACAGCAGGCGTTTACTGGATCTGATCTGTATTTTCCTCTTACAGTCACTGAAAGTCTGCTTCTCCTTCGCTCCCTCCCACCAGCATGCAGCGGCTGGAGGAGGAAAATACAGTGGATCGTTACCAGTATATGCCATCCCCGTCGCCCTGGCTGTTGCCATTCCTCTTCTTTTTTTTCAAGACCAATCACTCACCATGTTCATTCGTAACTGAATAACAGAAGCATAGGAAACTGTGTTTCCTATGCTTCCGTTTATGAATGAACAGGAAGCCGCACAGCACTGAGCACTTCCCATTCATTCACTGTCCAGTGCAGCTGAGGCTGCAGAGAAAGGGACTGGGACATCTCTGTCTTCAGTCTCTTTCTCTGTCTCAAAAGTGATACATAATGTGTCTATTTAGACCAGGAATAAGCAATTAGCGGACCTCCAGCTGTTCCAAAACTACAAGTCCCATCATGCCTCTGCCTCTGGGCATCATGCTTGTAGCTGTCAGAGTCTTGCTATGCCTCATGGGACTTGTAGTTCTGCAACATCTGGAGGTCCACTAATTGCATATCCCTGATTTAGACCCTTGATATTTCATCAAAGCCTCCCAATGGGGCTCTAAAAAAAGTAAAATAAAAAATAAATACAATAAGATAGAAAACTACTGGCGCCGTCTACTGCCCTACTGACTGACACCATCCACTGCTCTCTGGACACCGCTGACACCCACTAACACTGTCCAGGTTTTAATATGTGTAGCCCATGCCCCCTCGGGGTTGCTGAAAGTTGTGGTTCACCTGATCACACAGCCCTCAGTCACACATTTTCCTCACATCCGGAGTCACAGAACAGGCTGGTACTTTGTTTTTGTGTTTTATTAGGGGACTTGAACTTGTATGGGGTAGGGATGATTATGGGATACCCAAGGATTGAACAGTTCTTTACACCGGGACCTCTATATACAACTCCGTATATACACTTCTCCTTCTTCACTCCAGCACTGACACTTACTGCATGTTTCACTCCTTATTCTTCACTCCTGCACAATTACTTGGTTAACAATACTCCTTGTTCCTCTCCCCTGCACAGTCGCTTAGTTCTGGCCTAGCTAGCACATGGCGAGGCCTGCTATAGTTGAAGCAGGACCTCCAGACCGCCCATTACAGGCAGAGACAAATAGCCCCCAAAGTGTAACAAAGTACAATGTGCTAGCTAGTGTAATGGACTACAACTCCCAGCCCATCCTCTTCCAGGCCTTGCCAGCTCTTCCAGCCACAATGGCCTCCTTCACTGCCAAAGCAACACCAAAGTCCCACACTGGCTTCTGCATCCTTCCCAGATTGTCTCTCACCCCAATCGGCTCCGGCATGCCTACTCCAGTATCCCAGGGTGTGTCGCTCACCGACTCCTGACACTTGTAGTTCCTCACTGAAGATCTCCTGCTGTCCTTTCCACTCTGCCTTGTGCCTCCACTTTAAGATCTCACTCCTGTTGGCTGCACCCGAGCACTCCAGTCTTCAGGTCACTCCCCCCCCCCCCCCCCCAGGCTGGGAGCTCCCCCTGGGCAACGACAGCCTTCGTACTATCTCATCTTCAGACTTCCACCCAAACTCTCCTCCCAGACTGGGCTGACCCTGGGTATTTGAGGAGGCCTGCCCCCTGCCAATCCAAGTTGGGGATTGGTCAGGGCTCCTCAGAATACTCCAGGTAGCTACACCTCCTCTCCCACCTCTCTTTCCAGAACACCGGAAGCTTCTGGAAACAAGTGGGATGTCCTGATGACGCCACCTGTGAATCGGCCAGCCCTACCCTGAGCCACTCCTAGCCCAGAATCAAAACAATCAGGCCTGCACTAAGTAAGGCCTGACTAAATTTGCCTCACCTAGCAAAAAATCTTACACTAACACCTACCTACCGTAGAAGACGCTACATATGTTTAAAAAATGTTTGTTTACATTTATTTATAAGAGTATGTGTGTTTTTTTTATTAAAAAAATATATATTGTGGGGGGTTAGCTCAATGGGGTTTACCTTCACTGGAAAAAAGGCAGTCCAAAACAGAAGGTTTGCTTAAAATTTGGCTTGTAGCCAGGTTTATTTAAAAGGTTGCACGTAGGAATCAAATAAACAAAACAGAAAATAAATCCTCGCCATCCAGGCACTAACTAAACCTTTCAGTTTTTCCTAACTGAGTGGTGCAGGGCTTCTCCCAGACACCCACAAAACATGAATAGCACATACCTTTTTGTCTCAGTCCATAAGCAAACTTCCATATGTCAGCTCTCTCAGGCTGATGGCTCCTGAGTCCCAGGCCAGAGCAAAACTTTCCTCTCTTCCTGGTTATTTAAACAACCTGATGGTGGACTCCAGTGGAACACAAAATCTGGTCCAGAACCAACCCTGCCAAGGTGGTAAAACCCGGACCGGATTCCACCCTATTCCACTCCAAAGGAATGCATGCAAGGCGACACATATTGTCCATCGATTGCCTCGCATAACATCACTATATATATATATATATATATATATATATACACACACACACACACATATGTGCATTTCAGCTTTGGTGTGCACACCCAAATGCAATAGGCTGCACACACCTATGAGTTGCAGCAATGTACAGCCAAGGTTTCTGGCTGTGCCTCCCTGCAGCTTTTTGTAAAGTTATGCATGGAAATTGCAACCCACTCGCTCCATTACCCAAAATGTATAATGAATGACATAACCAGCAGCAAAAGGAGCCCTAACCTAGTAATAAACAGAGTCCCACAACAACAGTTAATCAATTGGAAGGCAAACAAAAACACAATAAAGCATGGTCCAATTTGCTCCAGCAGGGGAAAATAAATTTCTTCCTGGTCCCCCAGAAAGCAATCAGATATTCCCTGGATCAACAATCTCCTGTGATATTACCTATAAATATTAATATTTAGTTTTATTTTGTGCATTTAGGAAGGCAGCCAACCCTTTTTTTTAACAATCTACTGAGCTGGACAGAACCAGTTCTTCAGGGAGCTCTTACTGTGATGAAGCCTTTCTATGTGTGGAGGGTAAATCTCTTCTCCAGTTTCCCAATATCATTTTTGTGAGCTGGTGCCCAAAACTGAACTGCATATTGCAGATGAGGTCTTACTAATAATTTGTACAGGGGTAAAAAGCTAGCAACTCAAGTTAAGAGATGTGTTAACTGGAATTTCTAGGAGATATCAATCTGGAGGGTGATACCACCTACTGACATCAACCTAAAATAAACATTGTATGGACTTTGCCTATAATAATTCCCTATATATTATATGTAATGTAACATACCCTACATTTCTTTACAGAATGTACCACCCAGCTGGATCTGGTGATAGTTCTCGATGGCTCTAATAGTGTTTTTCCTTGGCACAGTGTGAACACATTTTTAATAAAACTATTGAACGGAATGGACATTTCTCCAACACAAACTCAAGTAAATATGCTTTATTATATGTGTATAAAAATATGTTAAATATGCATTATAATTGTGATAAAGCTTGACATGTTGGGTAGTTGTCCATGATTTTTAGAAAACATTACACCGTGACAACCTCCATCAAATAAATAGTTGACTGACTTGGTTCTAAACCTAAACCATCCCTTTATTGTTTTCCCAGGCAGTAAAGAGATCAACTCTAGACCTGCCATTTACATGTAAAAATGATAAGACTCTACAAAAACCAATGTTGAGTTGAAAATAAATGCTGGACAGTCGAATGACTTACTAATATATTACACTAGGTGTAATATATAATATCAATGATGATATTTTCCATCTCAGTATCCCTCAGCCTCCCTCCCCACACTTCCCTGCCCAGAGGCGTAACTAGAACCTTCAGGGCCCCGGTGCAAGAAATTAGGAAGGGCCCCCCTGACCCCTGGCCAGGGCCCTTCCCTCTTCTCGCTGATCCTGGGGCCCTTTATTCCCATCACTGGCACCTTTATTACGGTCCCGCAGCGGCACCCTTTCGCAAGTTCTGCAGCGGGCCCCCTTACTGCCATCTTCGGGCCTCCCCATGGTGGTGAAAAGCCAGGGCCCGGTCGCAATTGCAACCTTTGCAATCCTGATAGTTCCTTCTCTGGAGTCAGTAGTTTTTCATTTTTATTTTAATTTTATTCTTTTTTTACCATTTCATTTTATTTCTTTTACATTTTTTTAGGAGTTCTGTTGGGGGGATTTGATGAGATATCAGGGGCCTAAACAAACCTCAGCCCTCAATCTCCATCTGTGTAACCTCAGCTGCACAGAATGAATGGACAGGAATAGTTGAGTACCGAGCCTCCCATTCATTCAGAAATGGAAATACAGTATAAACAATCACTGACTCTGTCCATTCAGAAAAGGAAGGAGCCGGTAAATAACAAATTTACCAACCCATTCCCATCTCTCCATCATGAAACATCTTCTACAGCAGCTGGCAGGAGAGAGGAGGGGGGAAGAGAGCAGCTTTGTGGAGGGACCAGGGAAGCACACAGGGACCCTGGGAACAGCAGAAGACAAGTAAACTGGATAGGAGGGGCGGTGGGGGCAGCATATAGAGGAACCAATCTCCTCCATTAGGAGGAAAATGGAGGAGATTGGTTCCTCTAAATGCCACCCCCGCCATCCCTCCTATCCAGGTGTACAAGGGAGGCACATGGACCCCCTGGAGCATGGGGCCCGGTTGCAATCGCAACCCCTGCAACCCCTGTCCCTGCCTTGAAGTCTGCATGCTGCACATCAAAAATGCCACTGTTAAGGGTGTTTTACTTATTTTTTTCTGCCTTTAAACACCCCTCTATGTAGCACTCATAGGTGCTCACAGGCATTTATAGACAGGAGCAATTGGAGGCAGAGAAAAAAAACATCACTTGCATACTCAGGAGAGGAGTGTCTTTTCTGCAAAAAAAAAAAAAAACGCAGCAAGTTTAAACATGTATAAGCACGCTTGCATTTGCAAAACATGGCTTTAGGCAGGTTTTAACGTTACTTTTTCCACCCCTAAATCAAAGGCATCCAGGGGAGGAAAAAAAATGTTCAGTGTGCATGGGGCTTAATACTTATATTCTCAATAGTACAAAAATACTGTAAATGGATAATCCAACAGTCCATGACAGTTGGGAAAAGTTGAGATATAGGGTGCAGCAATCTCACTGCTAGAGTCCGGGTGTAGTGCTTGGCACTTAGACCCATTTCACAGTGGGGTGGTAAAGCACCGCTAGTTTTAGTGGCGCTTTATTGTTGTTTAAGCAGCGCTTTTTGCCCGCTAGCGGGGTGTTTTTAACCCCCAAGTAGGGGTTAAAAAGGAGTTAAAAACACCTGTGTTGCAGTGCTTCGGAAGCGCTGCCCATTCATTGCAATAGGCAGGGGCGGGTTGGGAGCGTTTTTTACAGAGCTCCTAAATCTCCCTAAAGATGCTGCTTGCAGGATTTTTTTTCCCATCCTGCAAGCGCACTGCCCCAGTGTGAAAGCACTCTGGCTTCCAAAGTGGGGCTGTAGAGGAGGCAGTTTTCAGGCTCTTTACAGGCACTATTTCTAGCGCTAAAGCGCATGAAAACTGCCTCTGTGTGAAAGGGGTCTTAAGCTGGTCATAGATGACAGTGGGTGATCCAAAAACACAGAACAGATTCCCCCATTCACACAAGCAAGTTGTGTGATGGAATCCTCCACGCTGTACTATTGTATTCTGACAGCAGGACTCCTCCACTGTCAGAATACACCAATCAGCGTTACAAACAAAAATTTACCAACAGCCTTATTCGAGAACAGTCAGTCATTAGATCCTCCTAAACAAGAACTGCCATAGATTTATCAAAATGTGTCCAATCCACGCTGAACCAGAAGAATTTCTATCCATCTGTGGCCAGCTTTAGACTCTTAATCCAATGACCAGATGTAACAAAGAGATATACAATTGCCTTGCACTGTGCATCTTAAGTTGATTTGAAAGATGAAAATTAATTATGTGAGCAATTTAATTCTCTTGACATACTACCAGCTCTACTCCAATCACTCAAAGTATTTGGAACCCCTACCATATAAAATAACCTATTCAGTTTAAAATGCTGATTAAACTCACCAGCATCCATCTAAATCTCAAGCAGAGTTTTGGGATCAATGTTTCCTAATAAGGGAATTTTTAACTGTGTGTTTTACTTTTAAGGTCGGAATTGTTCAGTATGGAGAACGTGTGGCTCATGAGTTCAATTTGAACACACACTCTTCCACAAAGAGTGCACTGGATGCGGCCAAAAAGATAACACAACTAAAAGGCAATATGACACTCACGGCTCTTGGTATTGAAAAAGCAAGGTATGTGCAGAGAACGTATAGAGGTGGACTTTCTAAAGATCTAAAGACCGACAATACTGTGTTTGTGTCCAACGGTAGCAGTGTAGCGTGATTGTACAGGATCCTGGTGCTAGTAGTAATCTTAATAATCTCATACACTTAAGGCTGGGTTCACACTAGTCCGATTCTCGGACCGACATGAAGAGCACAAGTTGCATTACGTCTCAAAAACAATGATTCCCTATGAGAGCCGTCTTAACTGGTCCGACATGTGTTTTTCAAAGTCGGAGCGACTTTGAAAAAGGTTCCTGTAATACTTTTGTCCGACTTTGATCCCACTTCAGCCCATTGAAAGGCATTGAATTCGGATCAAAGTCGGATCAGTGTCTTCACTGATCCGACTTTGGCATGCGACTTGTGCTCTGGGGATCTTGAAGGGGAACTCCACACCATATTTTTAAAGAAAAAACTGGCATGGGGTCCCCCTCCAGGAGCATACCAGGCCCTTTGGTCTGGTACGGATTTTAAGGGGAACCCCATGCTGAAAAAAACAGCGTGGGGTCCCCCCCAAAATCCATACCAGACCCTTATCCGAGCACGCAACCCAGCAGGCCAGGAAAGGGGGTGGGGACGAGCGAGCGGCCCCCTCCCTCCTGGACCATACCAGGCCGCGTGCCCTCAAAATGGGGAGTATGGGTGCTTTGGGGCAGGGGGGGCTCTGCGCCCCCACCCCAAAGCACCTTGTCCCCATGATGATGAGGACAAGGGCCTCTTCCCGACAACCCTGGCCGTTGGTTGTCGGGGTCTGCGGGCGGGGACTCATCGGAATCTGGAAGCCCCCTTTAACAAGGGGGCCCCCAGATGCCGGGCCCCCACCCTATGTAAATGAGTATGGGGTACATCGTACCCCTACCCATTTACCTGGAGAGAAATATGTACAAAAAAAAACCACACAGCTTTTTAAAATAGTTTATTAAATCTGCTCCGGCATCTTCTCCCCTCTCCGGTGTCTTCTTTTCTTCAGCTCTTTTGCGGGGTCTTCCATCTTCTGAGGGGTCTTTTCTTCTCCTCTGCGGCGTCTTCTGCTCTTTTGCCGGTCTTCTCCGCTGCCCTCTTCCCTCTCTTCTTCTTCTTCTTTTCTTCTTCTTCCCATGTTGACACGACGCGTTCTCCTTCACGAATGCCCTCGCCGCTCTGTGCTGTGCCTTATATTGCCATGGGGCGTGGCCACCAGATGACATCACTTGGAGGTCCCGCCCCATATGAGGTCACAGCTCCGCCCCCAGGA
>BLSH010334087.1:379218-400035 GCA_018402905.1 Glandirana rugosa | reverse complement strand
AGAACCGCCCTCCGTCATAGAGGTAATCACCTCAGTCCGCCTCCACAGCCTATACGAACGAATGTTCGCACTATCTGAACACACTTTACCTAATTACAACAAAAAATGGTCCGCATGGCTAGATAAAGAAGGGACATTACCCTGAATAGTGTTTTTCCCTTTTTCTTCTGTTTCCCCATTTCATCACATAGCTTCGCACACCTAAACCAGTGAAATGAGGTGGGGGCGTCTGCCTCCCCTCCCTCGGCACAACATGTTCCCAGAGGGGGTGTCTGGGAGAGGGGAGCAGCGGACGTTGCCCCCTCGCAATGCAGAATATGACCGTTGGTAATTACTAAACTAGTCAACCGATATGTGTATTTTTCTGTAGATATGCTTCACAGTGTATAACCTGTACTTAAACTTTTATGTGATAATTCATGATATATGCACTTTTTCTTTTGTTCTGTTTTGTGCAAAACTCAATAAAAATTATTTGGAAAAAAAAAAAAGAAATCTATTTAAACCACTATAAATTAGTTTTAACCACTTCAGATTCGTGCTATATTCGATTGCCGGCTACAGCGCCAACCTGAAATGCCGGGAGGCCGTCAATGGACGTCCTCCCCTTTTGCGCACTCCAGGCATGCTCTCGCCACCACGTGAGCGTGCCCGCGGGTAGGGTGGACTCTGTGTCCACTGGAGACCCGCGATCCCTTCACATAGAGCCAGAACGGGGAACCGCCAATGTAAACATGGCGGCTCCTCACTCTGTGAGGGGAGGAGGCATGACAGATCTACTGATCCCTGTGATTGGGATCAATTAGATCTGTTATGTCCCTGTCAGCCCTGCCCCCACACAGTTAGAACACATACAGGGAACACATTTAACCCCTTCACTGCCCCCTTAGTGTTAACCCCTTCACTGCCAATTACATTTATACAGTAATCAGTGTCTATTTTTAGATCTGATCGCTGTATAAATGTCATTGGTCCCAAAAAAGTGTCAAAAATGTCCGACATGTACGCTCCAATATCGCAGTCCGATAAAAATAGCAGATCGCCACCATTACCAGTAAAAAAAAAAATAATAATACAAAACGCCATAAACCAATGTCCATAGTTTGTAGGCATTATAACGTTTGCGCAACCCAATAAAAATACGCTTATTTCGATTTTTTTTACCAAATATATGTAGAAGAATATATGTCAGTCTAAACTGATGAATAAATGTGTTTTTTTATTTTTTGATATGTATTATAGCAAAAAGTAAAAAATATTGTTCTTTTTTCAAAATTGTCGCTCTTTGTTTGTTCATAGCGCAAAAAATAAAAACCGCAGAGGCGATCAAATACTACCAAAAAAAAGCTATATTTCTGGTAAAAAGAGGATGTCAATTTTGTTTGGGTACAATGCCGCACGACCACGCAATTGTCATTCAAAGAGTGACAGTGCTGAAAACTGAAAACTGGTCCAGGCAGGAGGGGGGTTTAAGTGCCCAGTAAGCAAGTGATTAAACATGATTGCGTTTCAATTGTGTTACTGTATAAGCCTATATTGTAAAATAGCGCTCTTCAGTGCACCTGTGCCATTCAGGTCTCAGCTTCCTCCTGCAAAGTATGTAATGACAGTAGTAGTCTTTGTACTCTATAGTGGGCATTACTACAAAGGAAATGACACCTGGCTTCAGCACCTGGTGATAGTAATTAGGATAGTTCATTCTCAACAGCAGCAATGGAACACAATCACCTGGGATTAAATTAGCCCCACCATGTCTTGTAATCTTGCAGCACTTTGGAAAGTATGGAACGTGACTCTAAATAAATAACAGAGTGCACTCGATAATGCAGACAGTCAGTTTAATAAAGATAAATGAAACTTTATGTACCCTGTGAGTTTACCTGAGGGAATCTGGCAGTGTAGCACTACGGCAGTGGTTCTCAACACCAGTCCTCGGGACCCACTAACAGGCCAGGTTTTTAGTATTAACATGGGGAGATGCAGATTAGAATACTGCAATCACTGAGCAGCAAATGTTATCACCTGTGATATATTTCAGTGATCTTGCAAACCTGGCCTGTTGGTGGGTGCCAAGGACAGGAGTTGAGAACCACTGCACTACGGCTTCACGCTGGGAGCCCTACTGCACATGCACAAGGCTCCGCTGCGCTCTGCTATTGGCCCGGCGGCTAGTAGCAGAGTGAGGAGGGAGGAAGAGGGAGCCATGGCCGGGCACCCAGAAGGTATCCCCCCCCCTTTCTCAAAAGGCGCCAAATGTGACACCTGAGGTGGGGAGGGGGATCCGATCAGTGGAAGTTCCAATTGTGATTCTTTTTTTTTGCTTTATCGTTTTCTTTTTAGGTTTTGTACCCCTGCAATATACTGTTAAATATTACTAAGTGGATATGTCTCTTGCCAATGCTATTGAACTCATGGTATCATTACACGTCCATACATAGTGGAAGATCAATGTGCACAATTTTTTTAATTAAAATTCGTTTAAAAAAAAAAAAGATAAATGAAACTAAAATTCTTTACATTTACAGATAAAATAGATATATCAGGCATGTGGTAAATCCTCAAGTTTTCACAGTATTGACCTCTATCTGAATCATACACACTCTTCCAAAGCAGGTCAAAGAAGGGACTTAGGCCTGATTCACGCCTATGCATTTTTAGTGCTTTTTGCATTTTGCAGATTTGCACTACTGTTCATTTAACATGGTTTCCTATGGAACAGGTTCTGTAGTGCAAATCTGCAAAATGCAAAAAGCACTATAAATGCATAGGTGTGAATCAGGCCTAAAAGTTTTACTAAACCCAGAACAGTAAAATCAGTCTGTATATGCCATAAAGCATGCTTGTTATACAATTTTGGAGCCAAAGGGGTTAATCCTCTGCATTGTGTAAAAAGGCTTTTTGATCCTATGTTCTCCCTTTCTTGCATTGCCCCAAAACAGGTCCAGATAAGACAGAGTAAATGGAGTCAGGCTGCAAATGCTCAGTCTGGTGTGTATTGCTAGAGAGTTTTTTTTTCCTTGGGAGAGTGCATGTGATCCATACAGGGCAGAGGCGTAACTAGAACCTTCAGGGCCCCGGTGCAAGAAATTATGAAGGGCCCCCTGACCCCTGGCCAGGGCCCTTCCCTCTTCCCACTGATCCTGGGGCCCTTTACGCCTATTGTGGGTCCCTTTATTACGGTACTGCAGTGGGGCCCTTTCACAAATTCTGCAGCAGGCCCCAGGGTGACCAGGGAAGCACACAGGGGCCCTGGGAACAGCAGAAGACAAGTAAACTGGATAGAGGAAAATGGAGGCGATTGGGTCATCTAAATGCCACCCCTGCCATCCCTCCTATTCAGGTGTACAGGGGAGGCACATGGGCCCCATGGACCATGGGGCCCGGTTGCAATTGCAACCCCTGCAACCCCTATCATTACGCCCCTGATACAGGGCCAATTAGCACTGTCCAGACAGAGGGTCAGGGGTCCTGCATCCTGATAGGACAGCCAGTGCAGTATGAAAACTCCTCCTACAAGCTTTAACCAGGCACTGATAGAAGTCACAAGACTGCAATATACTGTTGATGAGAAAATGTATTTAGCAGTTTATATTTATTAAAATTGCATTTCTATTTTCTGTGTACTGTGGGAGCCCAGATATTGAGAATGCAGGGTCCTGGGTTTAGTAACACTTTAAAGAGGAACTTGTGGAATGATGAATAAGATTCAGGAGGGCAGTATTTTTAATATGAAGCCAAGCTTGATAGCACAGGGACATGACCTCAAACTAACAGAAAGGAAGGTCAAAACTAGTCTTAGAAAGTATTATTTTTACCAAAAGAGTATATGATGCTTGGAATAGACTTTTAGTGGAGGTAGTGAGCCAGTCAATAGTAGGTGGATTCAAACATGCTTAGGACAAACATAGATCTATATAGGCAAATATAATAAAACAAAGAAAACCAGTCTTTTTTTCTGCCTTTACTCTTCTATGTTTCTTTGTAAGACGGTTCACACTGCCGCGACTTTTGCTCTGACTTGTGTCGCCCCAAGTTGCCCCAAATTACTTGACATCTGAAATCCCTTGAAGTAAATGGGAGCTGTCTTAATGTACACTACTGAAGTCGCCCTGACTTCAAAAAAGGTTACTGTACTACTGCAAGGCGACTTCTCTCCGACTTGTGCCCATTGAATTCAATGGACGTCGTCTCCAAGTCGGATCCCCATCTATACAGAAGCGACTTTACAGGAAAAAGAAAAGAAATTTACCCATGTACTCCCCATAAATTACCCAGGCATCCCCTCTCTCCTGGATGCCATTATCTCTGCCTGTGTGTCTGGGCATCAGCCAAAAAAGTCATCCAGAACTCTCAGACTCTTCCAGAGAGAGACAGTGGATAATGAAATGCTCATCAGGTACATCAGGCAGCAGCTAGCCCTTTGGCACAAGACAGATCCCACCTACAAAGACCAGTCCAAGCACGACAATGCATGGGTGGAGATCTGCTGGCTTTGTGCGGAGGACTGGGACATGTTATCTGTCAATGACCGTAATGAAAAATGTAGGTGTAATTTTATTTATTATTATTATTAATTTTATGTTATTTTGCTCAGTTTGTTTTACAAATGCACAATCTATCCCCTACTGTGTTCAGAGCAGTGGTGCACACACATTAACCCCTTTCTGCCAACCCTAACCCTAAACCTAACCCAGCCCTAACCTTACAAATCTATCAACCCTAAATCTAATGCACACATTAACCCCTTTTTGCCAACCCTAAACTTAAAAGTCTATCAACCCTAACCCTAACGCACACATTGACCCCTTTGTGCCAACCTTAACCCTAACCTTACCCCCACCCTGATGAAAGCTACAGCTAAGTAGGTGAAAAGCTTCAGTTTACGTGCCTGTGGACCCCTCATCTACCCATGCCAGCAACAGTCCTTCTCCCATCTGGAGCCCTCACACATCAGCTGTGAACTGGAAGTGGATGGCGTAAACCGGAAGTGCACAACCATCATGTCCCCATCTGAATTCATGCGGATATCCTGGCCCTAGGAGACCTCCCTTTGCCATACTTGGAGAAAGACCACATCTATATTCATCCTCTGTTTCTTGGATGCACCAGCGGTGCCCTATCTGGTATCCCCACCTGCTGATCCAGTGATCACACACACTACAGAACTGTAAGTTAAATTATCTACTGTGTTGACTCCGGATACTGCAGCATTGGAGGAGCCTGCTTCCCTGGCTGCCACATTTGATCATAGATCAATGTCAGATCCTGGGCTGAGTACATAGACTGCCGGTACTCAGATTCCCATTTCCACTCAGACCTGCTGAACTGTGGTCTGGTCACTATTAGGCTCTGACCTGTCAATTTCCACTATAAGGGATTCAGGCAGACAGGAAGTCTGCTGTGAGGAGGCCCCAGCATACCCCTGTGGTGACCCTCCCCACTTCCCCTGCCCACTAGTGATGTCTGTATAGGCTGGTTCACTATCTCTGCAAATCATTTATTTCAATTTGCAGGATTTGCATGTGCAGTATTTTACTACAATGCTGTATCTTTCTGTTTTGCCTATGTGTATTGCTGTGAGTGCCTAATATCTAGCAGAACCTGTGGGTTGGTTGGATGTATCAGGGGTGTCACCACACTTGCTGTCAGCACTGACCACCACTCCCCTGCATCCCATTGCTTCATGACTGCATCCGGCAGGATTTAATGTATTGAATCATGCTTAGAATGACACTCTGATATTCTTAAGTGTACTGCTGAGGTCACTCACTCCCCTATAGGACAATTAAGTGGTCTGGAAGTACCAGGTGGATCACCATACTTGATCAGAGTGCTGACCACCCAGTTTCCCCAGAACAACTTCAGTCCTACATGTATTTATTTTCATACCTCTAGGTACATGATATTTACCTGTTATGAGGACATATAGGGTGTCTGGAAGTTCCTAGTTAGTCGTGAGACACCACACAGATCACATCTGATAGCTGGATTCCCCAGGTCTCCATCGGTCCCACTCACACATAGTCACAATACCATAGGCGGTGACACTCCTGGTCATTATCATTTCTGACCAGCCTAAGAGGACATGTAGGGACCCTGGAAGTACCAAAGCATCACTTATTGCTGAGTTTTCCCAGGTTTCCCCTTGGTCACCGGCCCTATATCACATGCACCTACCATGCATGCATTGTAAGAAGGCACCAATTAATGAGGTATTGGCACGTCTGAATGAGTCTGGCAGAGCTCATGACTGGTCCACTTTTATCTATGACAACATTGTCAATTTTATGTATCAGTTGTACCTACCCCTTTTGATGTTATTTCCCTCCATTTTTGTGACCATGAATTACTTCATTTAAATTTGCTTAATAAAGTTTTTTTTCAGTAACTACTGCAGTAGGCTCCCTCTCCATTTTTTTGGAGGTAAAGGACTACTTGGAGGTAAAGGACTGACTGGTGAGTCAGTAGTTCTGTTATCTGACCCATTAGCATTTGGGTCATTAGTACACTGCCCTTACTTCTTTCTTTCTATTTTATTTTTGATACAATAACCCTAACCTTACAAATCTATCAACCCTAACCCTAACACACACATTAACCCCTTTTTCCAACCCTAACCCTAAACTTAAAAGTCTATCAACCCTAACACACACATCAACCCCTTTGTGCCAACCCTAACCCTAAGTGAAGAGAAAGAACCGCTGCTCCAGGTGTATCGGCTCACGAACTGAGTGAAGACTCTGGAGTGCCTGCCGCGGCTTGCCCCGCCTAAGTTCACTGGTAAAAGAAAAAGGTTGCACATCCAGAAGATTTCCAGGCTTTATTTAGGTCAAGGGCACCACAAGTACCAGCAAGCAGTCCATACGGACTAAAGCCTGGAAGTCTTCTGGATGTGCCGCCTTTTTCTTTTACCAACCCTAACCCTAACCTTACAAATCTATCAACCCTAACGCACACATTATCCCCTTTTTGCCAACCCTAACCTTACAAATCTATCAGTCCTAACCCTAATGCACACATTAACCCCTTTTTGCCAACCCTAACCCTAAACTTTAAAGTCTATGAACTTTAACCCTAAGGCCACTTTCACACTGGGGCGGGCGGTAGCGGTAAAGCGCCGCTTGTTTTAGCGGCACTTTTCTGCTGTTATAGCTGCGCTTTTGCTCCTCTATTCGGGCGTCAGCGGGGCACTTTTAACCCCACACAAGGGGTTAAAAAGGGGTTAAAAGGGCCAGCATGCCACGTTTCCGAGGTGGTGTACAGCAACTTCGGAAGGGCTGGCCATTGATTTTAATTGCAGGGGCGGTGGAGGAGCAATGTATACACCGCTCACCGTACTGCCCAAAGATGCTGCTTGCAGGACTTTTTGTAACATCCTGCAAGCGCAACACCCCAGTGTGAAAGCACTCGGGCTTTCACACTGTGGTGGATGGGTGGGTGTTTTTCAGGTGCTTTAAAGGCACTATTTTTAGCACAAAAGCACCTGAAAAAATGCCCCAGTGTGAAAGTGGCCTAATGCACACATTAATCCCTTTGTGCCAACCCTAACCTTACAAAGCTATCAACCCTAACCCTAACTGAGATGTTCTCTTTAAATGCTTCCCCATTTGGACCTTACACTTATCACATGCCTGTTGTAGATGTTTTGCATGGGCTTGAAATGTTGCTCCTGCACCTACTGTGATGTGATTGCTTTAAATAAACGTTAGGACTATTGATTATGGATCCATGCACGACTTTGCTAATCGGTACAGCTAATCAGTGTAGGTCATCAGTGCAGTTAATCAGTACAGCTAATCAGTGTAGGTCATTAGTACAGCTAATCAGTGTAGGTCATCAGTGCAGCTAATCAGTACAGCTAATCAGTGTAGGTCATCAGTACAGCTAATCAGTGCAGGTCATCTGTCCAGACTATACTGATGTCTAGTCCTATTGCAGAATATAAATCATGCCAGCTTTATGTTGTTGAATAAACATACCTTTGTCAAAATATGTAGACAATGATCAATATCACAAAAGCAAAAACAATGTTTATTTTAGTATCAGAATTTACTTAAACGACAGCAAGAAATAGTATTTAAAATAATAACAACAGTATATCACAGCATCAAAAAAATCAGAAACTCAATACCTATGCAGGCTAAGACAAGCATCCAATTGCCATTCTATTTCACCAGCCTGTGAAAAGAAATATGAAGCAAATTGATTGCGAATAGTGCTGCCATCACATGATCCCCTAGTTGCACTGAGGTGAGCACTTTCCAGGTCATGCATAAGGGAATCCCCGAAACTATACCCATCACGTAGCCGGACATAATTGTGGAGAATGCATGCTGCTTTGACAGCAGTTATAGCGTTTTCCAGATTTAATGCCATGAGCGTGTGTAATAAGCGCCATTTATTGACAAGTATTCCAAAAGTACACTCAGCCACTCTTCTTGCCCTTGTGAGACGATAGTTAAACACTTTCTTAGGGGTAGTCAGATTCCTGCTTGAGTAAGTCCTCATTAGGTGTTCCCCCAAGGCAAAAGAATCATCTGCAATGAACACATAGGGTAGTGGGGGTTTGGTTGTGCCAGGAAGAGGACAGTTCTCCGGAAGGTCTAATCGGTTAGCTGTTAGCCTTTGACCAAAGGAGGAATTACCAAAAATCCATGAATCGGAGCTGCTTCCATATGATCCTATATCTATATCGGTGAAGCAGTAGTTTGCGTCGGCAAAAGCGAGCAGTACAAAGGAGCAGTATTTTTAATAGTTGAAAAACATACTGCCGCTACCAACAGGCTTAAACACACGCACATGCTTCCCATCAATAACTCCAACGCAATAGGGGAGATTGCACTGCCCCTCAAAGAGTCTTGCAATATCCCACAAATCCTCCTTGTAGGCCTTTTCATCTCAATGCTGTTAAGCACAGTACATAAGACTTGGCACGTCTCTTGAGTGATGTAGCTGACAGTATATCTGCCCACCCTGAACTCATAATGTAGGCTCACTAAGGAATGACCGGTTGCCAGGAACCTGAAAGACAAAATACATAGCTGATTATGTTCCTATTTATGTTTTGCAGTGAAATTGCTTCAGACGAGATGGAAGGGATTGTGGGACTGTTATAAGCGGTACCTAAGAAAACTTAATGAAGCTAGAAGTGGTACTGGGGCCAAAAGGGTGGCACCCTATGTGCACGCTGGTGATCTCGAATTCCTGTACCCATTTATGGATTTGAGAGAGTGAGCTAACTAACATCTGTCATATTAATAAATTGCTACTATACAGTTACTTAAAGGGTGTGCTAAACTGTATTATATTGTTATTGCAGAAATCAAGCCAGTTGGGAGGACCGAGATGAAGGGGAGGAGAGAACTCATGAGCCCTGATCGCAGGAGCAGGGTGCTGTGGAGGTTTCACAGTCAGAAGTGGGCACTACTCCTGCTCCTGCTACCCAACCTTCCATGTATAGAGGAGCCAGGGCCCAGCCAAATATCCCATGTTCTTCGCAGACCAGCAAGAGGGGGGAGCAGTGCCAACATGGAGAGATTTGCAGAACGCATGGATAGACTGGACAGGAGACTTGAGTCAAATGATTACCTATTTGGGATGATGGTGGCGGCTTCATTAGAAAATGTGAGCCTGGAGAGAAAGAACCAAGTAAAGAAGGCGGTGATGGACATTCTGGTAGGCAACACTGCTGATGATCCAGCACCCGTCAACTCCCCTAGCTTTGGGGGCCACCACCAGCATCTGGGCCATATTACCCAATTGCATCCCCTCCACCACCCAGAACCCACCCCTACTATTCCCCTCGCTTTTGCCCGTACTCTGATGAGTATGGCAATGCTATGAACCCATCCCACCCCCGTATCCCACATCCTTCTCCATCCCCAATACTGTCCACCTTCAGCTCCCCAGGACAAAATCCAAGGTGCCAGGAGCCGTCCTTTGTAATGCTCGGCCAAGCCCCAATGCCACCCACCAACAGTCGTTTGGATTATGCTGATTATGAGCAACTATAATTCATTTGCTATATAACATTTTGAAAAGTATACAAATTTCATGCAGATTGTAATCCCATTGGATTTTTTTCTTCTTGTCTTTTGACAAATTTCATAAAAAATTATGTTACCCAATTTTGTTGCATTTCATAATTTTTTTCAGATGTTTGTGTGCTATGCTGTGCAATATGTGTTATATTGAGCCCCAGTTCACACATCTGTAATTCAGGAATCGGCGTGATTCACACTGCCTTCTGCAAACCGATGTGGGTGTCATTACAAAGTTAATGACAGCCCCAGTTTTGTTCACAGATCGCACTGCGAACTGTGACCTCGCACATGAATCAGATCGAATGGGTGAGAACACCCATGCGATGTGATTCCACTGCGGGAAAATAAGGTCCCTGCAGCTTTTTTGTGCGTATCTAAAGCGAGTTCAGCCATACAACTGTATGGCTGAACTCACATTGCTCAGAGATCGCATGTGATCGGCACCTGTGGTGCGGGTGCGAAACACATGCTATCTCTGAGTTCGCACAAGTGTGGACCAAGAATGTTGTAAATATGCATGGTGCATAATCTGCTGAAGCAATTATGAGCTGCAGTATTTTTTATATTTAATGATAATGCTCTAGAACCCCTAGATTTCTGCAAAAACTGTACTAAATCATACAATAGTTGTGTATTGCCAAAAATAAGGTTTACCTTAGTGTGATAATTAGAGTTGAGCGAACCCGAACTGTAAAGTTCGGGTTCGTACCGAACTTTGGGGTGTCCGTGACCCGGACCCGGACATTTGAAAAAAAGTTTGGGTTCGAGTTCTGGGTTTGGATATTTGATCATGCATGTTGAATAGCTGCAGGGCAGCCAATCAACAAGTGTTTTACTGGTTTGCCCTTAGAAGCCATCACAGCCATGCCTACTACTGCCATGGCTGTGATTGGCCAGTGCATCATGTGACCCAGCCTCTTTATAAGCTGGAGTTATTTTACATGCTCTCTGGGTAGTGTCGGGAGAGGATGCTGCCGGTGCTGTGAGGGACAGATTGCAGATAGATAGATAGGTAGAGATTACTACTACTACTGCTTTTAGGGACAGATTGCAGATAGATAGGTAGAGATTACTACTACTACTGCTTTTAGGGACAGATTGCAGATCTCATCCTGCATTACAGAAAGATCTGACTGGAATAGGTAGAGTCTACTGCTTAGAGGGACAGATTATTGTTCTAAAATCATCTCCTAGTTCTATAGGGTCAGGTTCCTGCTTTTGCTGTAAGGGACAGATTATTGTTCTAAAATCATTTTGCAGCCCTCTAGCACTTCCCAGGACTCTTTTACAGTCATTTTTGTACCGAAAAGTTTAAATTCAATGGGGTTTGGGGTAAAGTTCGGGTCAAGTTCGGTACCGAACCCGGACTTTTTTACAAAGTTCGGCCGAACCCACCAAACCCGAACATCCACGGGTTCGCTCAACTCTAGTAATAATCAGTCTTTGAGTCGGTGAGATACTCCTCCGATAGGATGTGTTCTGTCTCTCAAGATGATTGAAAACCAAACCAAGCAATTTGTCAAAACTGTTGAAAAAATAATATATATGGTTAACTGTATTCAAAATAAGAAATGTCAGCCAATGGTAGTTGCACACACATTAACCCCTTTGCACAAACCCTAACCTTAACCTTAAAAGTATATCAGCCTTAACCCTAACCCTAATGCACATATTAACCCCTTTGCGCCAACCCTGACCCTAACCCTAAAGTCTATCAACCTTAACCCTAACCCACATATTAACCCCTTTGTGCCAACCCTAAACTTAAAAGTCTATCAACCCTAACCCTCACATTAACCCCTTTGCGCCAACCATAACCCTAAAAGTCTATCAACCCTAACCCTAACCTTAAAAGTCTATCAACCCTAACCCTATTAACTGCTTTGTGCCAACCCTAACCCTAATTCTATCTACCCTAATGCTCACATTAACCCCTTTGCGCCAACCCTAACCCTAGCATTAAAAGTCTATCAAGCCTAACCCTAACCTTAAAAGTCTATCAACCCTAACCCTATTAACTCCTTTGCGCCAATCCTAACCCTAAATCTATCAACCCTAACGCTCACATTACCCCTTTGCGCCAACCCTAACCTTAACCTTAAAAGTATATCAACCCTAGCCCTATTAACCCCTTTGTACCAACCCTAACCCTAAGTCTATCAACCCTAACGCTCACATTAACCTCTTTGCGCCAACCCTAACCCTAAGTCTATCAACCCTAGCGGTCACATTAATCTCTTTGCGTCAACCCTAACCCTAACCTTAAAAGTCTATCTACCCTAACCCTATTAATCCCTTTGCGCCAACCTTAAACCTAACCCTAAGTCTATCATCCCTAACTCTCACATTAACCCCTTTGCACCAACCCTAACCATAACCTTATGGCATATGTAATTAACTTGCCAGGACCATCTGGGTATAATTGAAGAACTTGTCCTCATAAGCTCTCAAATTTTCATACATGGCCCAAAACTGGCCTCTGCTATCTCTATTGGATATGATAGGATGGATCCAGTAGCGATGTCTTCTTCTCATCCTCATCCTCCGCTTTCTCTCTTCCTCTTCCTCTCCCAGCAATACTACCACACCAGCTGTTATGACAGCCATCATTAGAGAGGGCAAATTGAACATTTTGGATCACAGGATGGGTCAGAGGACACAGGGACACAGAGTACAGGGAACCAGGAAGAGAACAGGAAGAGGAATGGTGTTAGAAGAGATAATTCTCTGAATGGCCACAGGCAAAGTCACCTGGCATGGAAGTTGCGTTGTAAGTTGACCAAAGTCACGCTGAAGTTGCGCTGAAGTCGCGTTAAAATCGCCTAGCAAAGTCGTGCCTGAAGTTGGATCACCCCTGTGTGAATCGGCCCTAAACCCATCAGTTTAACCTTTTCCCCCAAATTGTAACATTCAAGGCAAGCCATGGACGATAACTGTCACAGTTGCCTGTGTTCTCAACCCAACTGTTCAGCTATCAAATGGCTGGTGTCATAACATGTGCTACACCATGGCAGCTGCATATCATATAGAGGCTAAGATGGCAGCTTGCTTGGCAGTAGAGGATAGGAGGGTTTAGTTCTGCTTTAATACTTTGATACATTCCCTACAAGACACTTTGAGAACAATGCCCTTAATGAAAAGATAGGTGCCTGCAGACCCCAAGTGCCCCTGATACTATGGACCTGCTGTCACTTCTATGTGTTTTTGGGTATCTTCCACTTCATCAGTGGGCCAGGTCTGCAGAGAATTAGCATAACACTGATATTGGCACTCTTTCCAAATTAAATCTCTGCAAAACTACTGCTCCATTCTTAAGTAGGGCCAAATGGCTTAATTAAAGAGACTGCTTGCACTATCCAGTGCTCTCTGTATTTTACTTTTTTAGGGGAAGTTTATTTTGCCTGCCATAGGCACTCAGAGAATCCATATCAACAGCCATACACCACAGTCTTGCTCCTGGTTGGCTTCAGTTAACACTGCCATTAGCATTACTATAACCTTTCCAATGTTATGGTGATACACCTACGTGCACACTGTCACTATTGCCTTGAAGAATGACCATGTATGCTTAGCTTAACATTTCCTTTGGTCATATAACCTTGTCTCTGAGCATCAAAAGTACAGTTATTTTTCTACTGTGCAGTAATGAAAACAGCACAGTGTGTAGTATATAAATGAGCAAAGGTTATAAACTAGCTTTTTCTTGTATCTAATTTCAGGAATTTGTCAGAACTAACAACCTTCCCCCACCGCTCAACATGTGTTCCTGCTATGAAAAAATAGCAACATAAATCTGGTCACTATGGTGCTGACTATTTCAGAACAACAGTGACAGCAGACATAAGGGCAGAAGCAAAAGCATGTATGATGTGATGATGTAACAGCTTCTATTACCAAGAAGAACAGTACAACAGAATGGCAGAGACAAGCAGATTCTTTTGCACACTGCTTACCAGAATATACTGCTTGATCTAACAAATCAGGGATCAATATTGCATTGATTTGTTTCTAATTCAGCTATTTTTGTGCTTCTACACAAAAGAAAACAGATTTAACATTTAAAATCATAAAATACCATTACTGTATAACATTTTCCTTCTAAAAAGGATGGCAATAGGGGTCAGGGCCACTGATAGAAATCATGGGGCCCCCTACAGCCTACCTGACGGGGCCCCCTTCAGCCCTGTCCAAGACCCCGCCTAGCTTCCTCCAGGCTGCTATAAATTTGATTATTCAAAATTAATATTTTTTTCAGATGAGAACAGACCTCTCTAATATCTATAGGTGGACCTGATCTGATCCTCCATTCACTTCTATAGAGTGATGGATGTAAACAGACTTGTGTCCATTTACAGCCACCTACCTTCAATCCAATCCAATAAACAAAATGGAAAAGGATCTATTCCCCTTCATTCCCAAGTGAGGAGATGATAAAACACCTTTTTACTGCTCTTGAGTCCGGGTTCATACTAGTGTGATGCGGGAATCGGTGTGATTCCAGAGCCGGTTCCCGCATTGCATCACTCCCGCAGGCAGTTCACACTGCCTTCTGCAA
The DNA here is from genome assembly GCA_018402905.1 of Glandirana rugosa. Taxonomy (NCBI): domain Eukaryota; kingdom Metazoa; phylum Chordata; class Amphibia; order Anura; family Ranidae; genus Glandirana; species Glandirana rugosa. The sequence continues at coordinate 385,437 of BLSH010334087.1, read as the reverse complement.
ATCGCTGCAGGTGTCTTTACAAAGTTAATGACACCCCCAGTTTGGTTCACAGATCGCAGTGCGAACTCGCACAGGAATCAGATTGCATAGGTGAGAACACCACTGCGATGCAATACTACTTTGAGAAAAAAAAGGTACTTTGTGTAAATCTAATGCGAGTTCAGCCATACAACTGGCTGAACTCGCATTGCTCAGAGATCACATGTGATAGGCACCTGCGGTGCGGGTGTGAATCGCAGGCGATCTCAGATTGCACATACAGTATGTGAAGGAGCCCTAAGGGTTAAAGATGAAAAAAGCGGGTTGGGGCGGGGAGGGGGTTGGACACAACACACAGATTCTGCATTCTTTTTTCCCAGTCAGATAGTCTCATGCAGACATATATCATATAGGAAACATGATTTCTTCTAGTAGAAAGGAACACTTGGTGTCTGTGTTCCCTCTGACATTTTTAACAACAGCCTCTATATAGAGAATGCTTTCCTCTGCTCCCTCTACTAAAACAAGGAGCTGTGACTGTCCAGGCTGCTGTACAAGATGATTCTCCTCTCCCTGAAGCAATGTACAGAAATAAGACCCACGAGAGACTTTGAGAGCTGAGGGGTCATTTTATCTTCTTGTTCTGCTCTGGTAATCAAAACAAGGAGGCAGAGGAAAGGGGAGGGGTTGCAGCATACACGCAGGCTGATTGGATAAGCCTGTGAACCTTCCCTCCCCCCTCCCTTTGCAGGTCAAGGCAATAAAAAAAGTATCATCCTGGCATCCAGCTCTGCATCTCACTTGTCTGCTGTTCCCCCAGCCCGGCCCTGGACAGATAATAGATCTGTTTTGTACACAGGGGGGCAGGCCAGGGGATAGGAACAATGCTGGTATCAGGAGCCTGTCTGCAGTCATCATGACAAGCAGGAGACCAGGGCTCCAAACAGGGAATATCTTCCCAGGGCCCTCTAAGCAGCTGCCGATGGAGGTGCTATGAGAAATTATGGGAAAGCTAAAGCACACACCTGGCACCATGCCTGGCCTGTACCTGTTCTGCCAGCTTTCTCCCGCCCACGTTAGGTTGCTGTTGGAGGGAGGTGAGAGTATAATTCTCCCTCCTGCATCTCTTGCAGCCCCACTGTGTGCTCCGTTCTCCAACCACCTCAGATGGCAACATGATCACTCCTGCCTACATGTAACAGCCAGCTCTTCTTAAGACATGTGGCCGGCCGGGTGTAAATTAGAAAGCTTTTTTTTTTTCTCTACTGAATGTATGTGAAGCTGCAAGGGCCCCCCCTGCTGGCCAGGCCCAGTACAACAGGGCTGGTTGTACTGGTTTATCAGCGGCCCTGATAGGGGTGGCTACCCAATGAAAAAAGTACCATCACACTGGAAATGAAATGAAAAAATAAACTGTAGCTCTCCTTAACAATCTCCCTAACAATCCACTCTAGGTATAGGATGAAGTGAACCTTTTTGCAGATGTGGTAATGAGAAAAGCTGTAGTATTTGCAGTGGATGAGCCTTAGAGAATATGTCACCAAAAATGAAACTCCTCTTGCTATTGCCTGAAACGTGACTTGTATCTGAATGCTAAAACAGGGAGCCAATCACAGGAACAGGAAATTAGATTTCCAGGGCATTCTATATATCACATGTGTACAATATGCCTCTAGGTTATCATATTGCAAAAAATGTGACCTTTGCATTTTTTTTTTGTTACAGTTTTAGAAAGTTACAGTATCTGTAAATTGAAATGGAAAGGTCATTTTTATAACACTGCATTACATGGCTTTGGTTGTGTATAGTGTATCAGCTTTTCTGCAAAAAAAAAACTTCTTTCCCCTCTCCCATCAATCTACCACCCTCCAAAACTCATTTTTAAAATAAAAGTTTCCTGTCCTGTGTACCAGTGGTCTCCAAACTTTGGCCTGGGGGCCAAATGTGGCCCTTTGCTTGTCTTTATCTGGCCCTTGGGCACCAACAATGGGGCACCATTCCTTCCACTGACACCAATAATAGGGCACTATTCCTTCCCCTGATATCAATGATCTGCATTATTCCTCCTCCTACAACAAGGGACTACTGCTCAGACTGACATCAACAACGGAGCATCATTCCTCCCACTGACACCAACGATAGGGCACTAATCCTTCCCCCGATACCAACAATTGGCACCATTACTCATACTAATACCAGTGATGAAGCATTGTATACTCACATTGACGCCAAACCATTTTCTACTCACATTCTGGCCCCCAGAGAGTCTGAAGAACAGTAAACTGGCCCTTTGTTTAGAAAGTTTGGAGACCCCTGCTGTATACAGACCTTTGAAGATGTCTTCTGGTTGCTCCTGTGACTTTCTCAACCATTGGGCATCAATACTTCAGAGTGAATCGTTGACATGATGACCTCAATGTCTTTTTTCTGCAATAGGGTACTGTGAGTCCAGGTGGTGTGTATGTATGATATAAGTAAGGGAATCTGATTGACACAGTTATTTCAATTTTTTTCCAAAATTTGCATTGTCCTGAAAAATATACCATGCAGTTAGGTAGAGATCATATGGTATGAACTGCAGCTGTATGGAAAACAAAGGGTGTGGGCCAGAATTTGTATATTTGGGAGCCTTTACTGCAAACTGTTCAATGAACACCAATCCTTACTTAAACCTCTTCTCCTGACATTAATTTACTCACTAGGCTTCTGCATCATATTCCTTTTTTAGCTGCTCATTTTTATAAAGCTCGTAAGCAATTTAATGAGCCTCAAAGCCTCCAATAGAGTTAAATAAAGAATGTACTATAAGAACTGCAAATATACTAAAAAATAATCATATAATCATGTTAGCATCTCCCCTTAGCCCTAGTGTACAGGATGATGACTGGCTTCCACATGCTGCTCTTTCTGGGATAGTCTTACAACAAAACGGGGGTGCGCATACCCATGCACCAAAAGGCCCCCAGGATTAAACCTAAATTTTATTGTATTTTCTTAAAACATATCCATCAAACAACTGTATATACACTATATTACCAAAAGGATGCTTGCCTTTTAGGGATGGTCCTGATGTTCGAGTCGAAAGTAAGTTGACTCGAACATCGGGTGTACGTTTGTTCAGAGAACAACGAACAATATGGGGAGCTCGTGGCGAGTTCACCCACCGCGGAGCGCCCCACAATGCACTGCAAATTCGCAGTGCATTCAGGGCTGCTGATTGGCCAAAGCATGCCCCTGACCTACATCCTTTGGCCAATCACAGCGAGATTTGCCAAAGGCAGGGTGTCTTTGGGCAATCATGGCTCAGGGGGCTAAGTCCACACCCTACACTATATAAGGCTGTTCCCTCGGGTGTTTCATTTTAAATCTTATTTCTCCCCCTTTATCAATTGAATCAGGGTTGGAGGCACATAAACTGGCCGGTATGGTGGTACACCTTACCACCATCCTCAATGGTACATTTGCATTCTAGCTGGCATTTACATATACTAATACTAGTTAGCCACACGCATATATACCAGTATCCTCCAGCTTTTTACACACTACACGGTTCCCTCCTGGGGGGCTGTCACGCACCTGTTGGTGGAGTCTGACTTATGCAGTGGGCAACCTCTCTTACGACCCTCATTTCTGAACCCCTGGTAGTGTGGACAGGGAGCTCGGGAGTGCAGGGAGGCACAAGGGTCGGACTGGGTCACAGGTGGTGGTGTGCTGGTCCGTGAGGTGCTCGTGCAAGCGAGCAGTACAGATGGGTCAGGCTGAAGAGTAGTCGGGTGCAAGCAGAGTTCGTTAACTGGCGGGCAGCAAGGTACAAGGGAGCAGGCAGAAGAGTGGTCGTGGAAGCCGGGTTCGGTGCAGGCGGAGATCAATAGCAGAGTCAAGGTAGGTCGGATCACAGGAACAAACAATCAGGATCATAGGTTGCTACAGGAACACACAAACGCTGTAGAACGGACAGCACTTGCTCACAGGAAGCATGCTGCTTAAATAGAGCTTCCAGCACCGCCTCTTCCGGGGGCTAGAGGAAACAACAAATAAAATGCAAACACACGCTCGGCATAATCTTTTTCTAACAGGGGCTGTCCTCCCCTTGTCACTCCCGGGAGCTGCGATGTGTAGTGGGACTCCTCTCCTCCTCCCTCGTTGTCATGCACTTGTGGTGGTTGGGGCGGGTGCCACACATCACGCTGATGGGTGATGCCCTTCGGTGTCAGCATGTTTGTCTATCTTGGCTGACTCATACGGAGCCTCTACACGCCAATGCGGGCGGCTTATGTACTCTGACAGGAGTGCTCCGTTGTGTTGTTGAGTCATGCCAGCGTGACGCTAGTGGGTGGACCCTGAGGCCGGCACTTCCACATATAAACCCAGATGGGCTGCTGTTCGGTCCTGCTGATTGTTGGCTGTGGCCTGTGATGTTGTTGCACATCCACTTGCACCAGATCCCCTTGTGCACCTTTTTACTCAGTTATTTCGGGTTTTTTCCTTTTCCACAACTTGTTTCTCTGTGATTCCTAGTTTTCTTTGGGGAACACCATTCACTTCCCACCATGTGGGGTCTGCTTTCGCAGCCCCCCCCTCCTTCCCTCACACTTTCCTCACATCTTTGTGTACTTAGGCTTTTCCTTTCATCCTCTCTGGGATTTGGTGACTCTACAATTCTCCACCATGCATCTCCATATCTCCTGTCACCCTCCACGTCGCGTACACTGCAACATGGCCATTATACAGCCATGTATTACTCTACAGACACCCGGAGACACTGTTATGCACCCACCAGTGATTCCAGCATGGACGTCCATGTCTAATTGGGGAGTATGTGGACCTGCTCTTTCCGGGGGTCCTACCGCCTCAGCTCCCAGGACAGACGCTGAGGGATGGCCTCCAGCACCGCAGGTTGTTTTCCGAGCCCTCGTAAGTAGAGAGATGGTACTCCCTCCCCCTTACTTCATTTGCCTCTTTTTTGTTTTTTTGTTTTCTACAACCACACAGGTTTTTGATATATATATTATTTTTTCTACAGACATGCCAAGTATGCACCATCTCCTGAGGAGGTGACACGGTAACGTGTAGAGCTTTACAAGATGCACACTTATATGCATTCATTACATGTTTTTATACTGCCAGCATTGGTTCAATTGTTTGTATAGGGGGCAACCTTGGCTCTTTACATTATCCATTATTTATGTTCCGCTCTATTGGTCCTGTGGCCATTATACCAGTTTATCTCCCACTTGGTAGCAGCACTGTACATGCCATGGGATGTATACTCTTTTATTGGTTGTGTATAATTGTCTTAATAAAGAATTTTGTTATATGTTCGGCTTGGTTCATGTACCTCATCCAAAGTCCCGCTCCTCTTCTTTTTATATAAGGCTGCTTACACGGCGGCCGTATATAGTGTATGTAATAATGGAGATAGAGAGAAGGTGCGCTAGATTAGGCAGGTTAGTTAGTGATGTTCAGGCAGTTTAGTATATATATATATTCAGTGTAGACTATACATACAGTCAATGCAGGCAGTGTATATATATATATATATATATATATATATATTAGACTGTATATATATATATATATATATATATATATATATATATATATATATACAGTCCTGCTCACCATTATTGGCACCCCTTCATGTTTTGCATAACTGAGTGAATGTCTTCAGAAATAAATGGAAATGTACCAAATTTATATCAGCAGGATCTTTTAACTGGAGGTCCAAAGTAATTTAACAAAGACAATTGTTATTTCAACATAGATATTGTAATTATAAAGAAAAAACAGAAAACCAGCATGTGCACTAATATTGGCACCCCTCCTTAAGACAAAAAAGAAATATTAATGTTATAGATACAACTTTATTGTTAACAGAAACAATTTAATGAAACCTGGAGGTCAATTTTCTAGGACGACTATATTTAAACCATGTAAAGGTAAATAAAGACTTCTGTAAGTGAGTCAATACGTTTTGTACTTCCCCACGGTTATTACCACTCGTCCTGACATATATATATATATATATATATATATATATATATATATATATATATGTCATATATATATATATATATATATATATGACATATATATATATATATATATATATCTATATATATATCTATATATATATCTATATATATATATATATATATATATATATATATATAATATATATATATATATATATATATATGACATATATATATATATATATATATATCTATATATATATCT
>BLSH010334087.1:362437-375331 GCA_018402905.1 Glandirana rugosa | reverse complement strand
CTCAGTTCACGGGCAGTTATTTTGCGCCTTGGTTTTTCCACACGCTTCTTGCGACCCTGTTGGCTATTTTGAATGAAACGCTTGATTGTTCGATGATCACGCTTCAGAAGCTTGGCAATTTTAAGAGTGCTGCATCCCTCTGCAAGATATCTCACTATTTTTGACTTTTCGGAGCCTGTCAAGTCCTTCTTTTGACCCATTTTGCCAAAGGAAAGGAAGTTGCCTAATAATTATGCACACCTGATATAGGGTGTTGATGTCATTAAACCACACCCCTTCTCATTACTGAGATGCACATCACCTAATATGCTTAATTGGTAGTAGGCTTTCGAGCCTATACAGCTTGGAGTAAGACAACATGCATAAAGAGGATGATGTGGTTTAAAATACTCATTTGCCTAATAATTCTGCACACAGTGTATATATATACTGTGACGTTATGCGAGGCGCCATAATGGACAGACGATACTTGTTGTCTCGCATGTGATCACTTGGTGGTGACTAGAGAGAGTCCGACCCGGGTTTTTCCAGCCACCGTGGCAGAGCTGGTTCCGACCCATACTTTCTGCTCCACCTAAAGCCCTCTCCACCTGTATTTAATGATCAGGAAGAGATCTCACTGGAGCTCGATCCTGGATCTCAAAAACAAGGTTTGCACTGTGCTCATGTTTTGTGGGTGTCCTGGCCAGCCCCACATCATATAGTGAGGAATCACAAATGGAGATACTCGCACGCCTGGGTGTCACCATGGCAGTCCGGGTTCAACGGGTGCATCAGTGGACCTACCAAATGGACCAGCCACCCCTCTCCCAAATGTTTGACTTGATCCATCTCACGAGGAAGTGGTTACAGCCAGAGACTTTGCCAGGCCCTCAGATCGTGGAGGGTGTGGTCATGGACCGGTATCTGCCTGCGCTCCCTGCTACTTTGAGGAAGTGGGTAAGTTATGGGGACCCCAAAACGGCAAACCAACTGGTGGACCTCGTGGAGTGATACAGTGCTGCTGAGGGCTTGCTGCATCTGTCTGCACCCCACTCCAATGTATCCAGGGGCGAAAGATCACCCAGCAGACCCAGTAAGACTGTTCCAGGGGTCAAAGGCATGGAGAAGTTTGATTAGACCGCTGTGGCGAAAGAGACTATGGGCTCTAGATCTGGAGACTGGCCAAAGAAGCCAGGAAGGTCTTGGGCACCCTTGAGAGGACTAGGTATAGAGCACATACAGTGCTACCGATGTCTAGGGATGAGCCAAACAACCCCTGGGTTCGCACCAGAACTTGCGAACAGGCAAAAAGTTTTCGAACAACATTAAAGTCTATGGGACCCAAACATGAACAATCAAAAGTGCTAATTTTAAAGACTTATATGCAATGTTATTGCCCTAAAAAGTGTATGGTGACCCGGGTCCTGCCCTAGGGGACATGTATCAATGAAAAAAAAGTTTTTAAATGAATCGTTTTTTCAGGAGCAGTGATTTTAATAATGCTTAAAGTGAAAAGAAAATTCCTTTAAATATTGTTCCTGGGGGGTGTCCTTAGTCTGTGTGTAAAAGGGCACATCTCTGTGAGGTGTAGAACATAGCCAGAGCAAAATGACATTTCCATAGGAAAAATTGTCATTTAAAATCGCGGCTGTAATGTATTATGTATATATTCCCGGCAATATACAAAAAATCGCTGGAAAAAAGTGTGTGGGGTCCCCCCCGTGCAAACCAGGATCTTTGGGTCTGGTTTGGATATTAAGGGGAACCCCTCGCCAAATTAAAAAAATTGACGTGGGGTTCCCCCTAAAATCCAAACCAGACCCTTATCTAAGCATGCAGCCCTGGTCGGTTAGGATGGGGGGGGCGTGGATGAGCGCCCCCCTCCTGAACCGTACCAGGCTACATGCCCTCAACATGGGGAGTATTGGTGCTTTAGGGGAGGGGGGCTCTGCCCCCCCTCAAAGCACCTTGTCCCCATGTTGATGGGGACAAGAGCCTCTTCCCCACAAGCCTGGCTGGTGCTTGTGGGGGTCTGCAGGCGGGGGTCTTATCTGAATCTGGAAGCCCCCTTTAATAAAGGGGCCCCCAGATCCCACCCCCCCCATGTGAATAGGTATGGGTTTACATTGTACCCCTACCCATTCACTAAAAAAGGAGTGTAGTGGTAAAAAAAACAAGAGGCAGTTTTTGACAAGTCCTTTATTATGTAAAATAGCTCTCTTCTTCTTTCTTCCTCCGGTCTTCCTCCATCTTCTCCTGCCCTGGTCCTTCTTCAGCTTCTTCTTTCAGTCTTCTTGCTTCCTCTCTTCATCTTCAATCCTCATCTTCATCTTCTTCTTTCACCGCTGCTGCTCTCCCTGCTGCTGCAGCCCGGCCCCTGCGCGTCGTCTTTCGGAATGGGCGGTCTTCACCATGACAGTTCTTTTACAAGAAGGGGCGGGGCCACCTGGGACGTAATTGGGTGACCCACCCCCTTTGACAGCGCATGACGTCAGAATGGAGCGGGTTCAATCGGTTACATCACTGGATGGCTGGGACAATATTTCTTTTTACAGTTCAGCAACTGGGGTAGGGATATTTGCCTGCTGAATTCGCCTGGTGGTGTACTGCTAGCAGATTGGCTGCAAGTACTAGTTGTGGCACGCATTGCTACACCTTCATTCCTCTCAGTGCAGGTTTTGGAGAGGACTGCAGCTGGTATGATTTCTTCAGGTACTCTTGCCAACAGACTGCATGGCTGGTCATCATATGTCTTGTCAAAACAGTAGTGCCCAAGCGGCTGGAGTCCTGGCCGTGCTTGACCTGCTTCAGACATAGATTGCAAATGGCAAAGGTGCGATCTACTGCACATGTGCTGAAAAATGCCCACACCAAAGAAATTTTGTAAATCGGCAGGGAGGCAGCAGCGCACTGCTCCTGTGGAGCTCTGTGGTCTGATGCAATTGGGTGCCAGCCCTTAAGCTGGCCCCTGGAGGACATCCTGCCTTGTTGGAGTTGGGTCTCTTCCTCTACACTTTCCTCCTCTCTTCTCTCAGGCAAGCACCCAAGTACAGTCTGTGTGCTCATCATCCCCTCCCTCCTCTTCACTGGGGCAAACTTGGCAGTATGCTGCAGCTGGGGGAACGTGACTGCTAGTTTCTTGTCCTTTTGCGGCACCCCCTGTCTCTAGGCTCACGCTACTCCCTTCCTCTACCTGGGAACCAACATCGAAGCCTTCAAACTGCTGTGCATCCTCCATGAGCATGTAACTGACATTATGGTCGAACAACTCAAGTGACTCCTCCGTGCATGATGATGGGGCTACAGAAGGAGTAGCTGTGGACAAGGATCCGGTGGAATAGGCAGTTTTACCAAATTCATTGGAAGGCAAACTTGTACGAGACAGAGGATAAAGAGGATGAGGATGGCTTTGTTATCCACTCCACCAACTCTTCTGCATGTTGTGGCTCAATAGTACGTCCAACAGCAGAAAAAAGGGACAAGCATGACCCGCCTGCAGTGGACCACGTCCGCCACCACCACTTTTCACTGAAGACACATAGGCAGCTTGCCCTCTTTTAGTGGCCTGGGAGTGTCTCCCTCTCCTTTGTGGCCTTCCTGACACGATGAGTATTTTTTTTAACACCGCACTACACTGTACTATATACCGTACACCCCCGAATGCACTGATATATAGTGTACACTCAATACACTGTGTGCATATATGTATACACTAGACTGTATATATTTTAAGACACCATGTCAAGTAGTGTGCTATATACTGTACACCCCGAATGCACCGATATATAGTGTACACTCAATATGCTGTGTGTATATCTGGATACACTAGACTGTATATATTTTAAGACAACACGTCGAGTAGTGTGCTATATACCGTAGACCCCCGAATGCACTGATATATAGTGTACACTCAATACGCTGCGTGTGTATCTGAATACACTAGACTGTATATATTTGAAGGCACCATGTCAAGTAGTGTGCTATATACCGTACACCCCGAATGCACCGATATATAGTGTACACTCAATATGCTGTGTGTATATATATATATATATATATATATATATATATATACCAGGCTGTATATATTTTAATACACTACGTCAAGTGTGCTATATACCGTATGTACAGATATATAGTGCACACTCAATACGCTGTATATATATATATATATATATATATATATATGTATATATATATATATGCCAGGCTGTATATATTTTAATACACCACGTAAAGTGTACAATATACCATATGTAGAGAAATATAGTGCACACTCAATATGCTGTGTGTGTATATATATATATATATATTCTTGCACTGCCTGACTATATACAGATAGCCCTATGTACAGTATCTCACAAAAGTAAGTACACCCCTCACAATTTTGTAAATATTTTATTCTATCTTTTCAAGTGACAACACTGAAGAAATTACACTTTGCTACAATGTAAAGTAGTGAGTGTACAGCTTCTATAACAGTGTAAATTTGCTGTCCCCTTAAAATAACTCAACACACAGCCATTAATGTCTAAACCACTGGCAACAAAAGTGAGTAATCACCATCCTCGGTGTCATGTGACTCCTTAGTGTTACAAAGTCCCAGGTGTGAATGGGGAGCACGTGTGTTAAATTTGCTGTTATCGCTCTCAACTCTCTCATACTGGTCACTAGAAGTTCAACATGGCACCACATGGCAAAGAATTCTCTGAGGATCTGAAGAAACAAATTGTTGCGCCACATAAGGATGGCCTAGGCTATAAGAAGCTTGCCAAGAAACTGAGCTGCAGCATGGTGGCCAAGACCATACAACGGTTTAACAGGACAGGTTCCACTCAGAACAGGCCTCACCATGGTCAACCAAAGAAGTTGAGTGCACATGCTCAGCGTCATATCATATATTTTTTTTTGTTCTTTTTTTACCTGTTATAAGGCTAGCTAGCTAAACTGTCTGTAATCAGGAACCTAAGCTCTCTCTCTAACAGCGCCGACCGCCGCCAACACACTACATAGAATCACTGTACAAGCGGCTTTATATAGTGTGGGGTGTGGATTGAGGTTGCTGAGCAGTGATTGGCTAAGGGCACCCTGCATTTAGCCAATCAAAGCTCTCACAGAGGGCTGCCCGCTGATTGGCTAAAGCCTGCAGGTCATGTGCATGCTTTGGCCAATCAGCGGGCGGCATTCCGCAGCCATTGGAATGCATTATGGGGCGCGCAAAGTTCCCGCGTATGCCCTATAATGTTCAGAAAGACAAACAAACGTGCGTTTGGCTCAAACCGAAAGCTCATCCCTACCGATGTCATGCATTGGGACATATTGCTGCGAAATGTCCTCTGAATGATGAACCCATGCGATGTGATAATGCTTATATGGAAAGACGCATTTCTCTTTTTACACAGGTGGCATGTATTTCATCATGTTCAAATTTCATAGAGAAGCAAATGTGTGTGATTGCTATTGACGGGAAACCCGTCACTGCGCTACTTGACTCTGGTAGTGTGAGAACCTTGGTCAAAAGCAGCTGTGTAAATCCAGCAAGGTGACACCTTAGCACTGCCAGGGTCATTTGCATCCACGGGGACACTCGTGACTACCAGACGGCACTGGTCGAGATTGATACCCCTTTCGGCAGAGTGACCTATTCAGTGGGAATGGTACCTTCCCTGCTTCATGAAGCCTTAGTGGAGAGGGGTTTTCCCCATTTTTGAAGGTTGTGGGAGGGCTTAGAGAGCCTGGAGGAAAGAGCCCCCCCTGCTGAGGAGGCACGGGAGTTCTCACCAGACCCTTTTTGCCAAACAGAAGGAGAGATTGGTGGCAGGACCGAGGAAGAAGGAGACCCTCTTCCTTTTCCTGTAATGGCTGGGGATCTGGAGGAGCCGGAAGATAGCTCCCAGCTAGTGGCTAATAACCCAGAAAATGTCTTTGACCCTGACTGTGAGAGTGAACCGCATGCAGTACCTGACTTAGAGGTCCGGAGAGAGGACTTCTGTACAGAGCAACTATGTGATATCACTCTCTTTCGAGCCAGAGAAAATGTGAAGGTGATGGATGGGGAACCCGTGGACCCTAATTGTCTTTTCCCTACATGACTCTTAAAAATAATTTGTTGTACCAGGTGGTAAAACGCGGGGAGGATGAAGTAGAACAGCTAGTGGTTCCCAAACCCTTCCGCAGGTTGGTGCTGGATCTGGCCCATGGTCATGTAATGGGGGACATCTTGGTATAGAGAAAACCAAGGAGAGAATAACCCAGAGGTTCTTCTGGCCTGGGTTGCCTGCGGAGTTCAGTGAATATTGTGAATCATGTCCCGAGTGTCAAATTACTGCACCGTCTCCCCATTTCCGTAGCCCCCTTGTACCACTGCCCATCATTGAAGTGCCATTCGAGAGAATTGGCATGGATCTGGTGGGACCAGTGGTAAAGTCTGCTCGGGGTCACCAGCACATTCTGGTCATACTCGACTATGCAACAAGCTATCCTGAAGCCATCCCCTTGCGGAACACCTCCGCTAAGACTATTGCCAAGGAGTTGGTCCAGGTGTTTAGTCGGGTGGGGATCCCAAAGGGGGTCTTAACAGATCAGGGCACCCCCTTTATGTCCAGAGTTACCAAGGAATTGTGCAAATTGTACAAAATTTCTCATCTCCGTATTTCTGTTCACCACCCCCAAACTGACGGTCTGGTGGAAAGGTTTAACAAGACAAGTATGTTGAAAAAGGAGGTGGATAAAGATGAGAGAAATTGGGATTTCCTGCTACCATATCTCATGTTTGCCATATGAGAGGTTCCACAGGCGGCTACAGGATATTCCCTGTTTGAACTCTTGTATGGTAGACATCCCAGGGGGCTGCTTGATGTCGCAAAAGAAATGCGAGGAGAGACCACCCCATATAAAAGCATCATAGAGCATATCTCCTTGATTCAGGATCGAATCGGAGCTGTTCTGTCCCATGTCCGGGAACATATGGAGCGAGCCCAGGAAGCTCAAAGGTGGGTTTATAATCGGAGTGCCAAGAACCGAACTTTCAACCCAGGGGACAAAGTGCTGGTACTAGTCCCCACTGTTGAAGGTAAATTCCAAGCAAAGTGGCAGAGTCCCTTTGAGATTATGGAAAGAGTAGGGGAGGTAAACTATAAGGTTTACCAGCCGGGGAAAAGGAAGCCGGAACAACTCTAACATGTTAATCTCTTAAAACCGTGGAAGGACAGAGAGACAACCCCTTAAAAGGGCAGGGTACCAATGACCCCGGACGTTCCCATAACCGAGTCCTTTTCACTGACGCAACAAAATGGCATAAAGGAATTCATAAGTAAAAATAGAGACTTTTTCTCTCTTCTACAAGGACTGATCACCGTAATGCAACATGACATAGTTACAGAACCAGGGGTCCTCGTAAATGCAAAACCCTACCGGATACCTGAGGCTAGATGGGAGGCGGTGGCGAAGGAAATAAAAAACATGTTGGAGTTGCACGTGATAGAGGAGTCTCACAGTGCCCGGTCGAGCTCCATAGTGCTGGTCCCAAAACCCAATGGCACTATCAGGTTCTGTAATGATTTCAGGAAGCTGAATGACGTGTCTAATTTTGATGCATACCCAATGCTGCTGGTTGACGAACTTGTGGACAGGTTGGGAGGTGCCCGGTACATAACAAGCCTAGACCTAACTAAGGGCTATTGGCAGATTCCCCTAATGGAGTCAGCAAAAGAAAAAACAGCCTTTTCTACCCCCAATGGGTTCTTTAAATACAAGCGAATGCCATTTGGTCTGCATGGGGCCCCTGCATCCTTCCAGAGGATGATGGCCAAAACTTTGAGGCCTATGCTGCGACCTATCTGGAAGATGTGGTCACCCATAGCCCTCACATCTGCCCCAGGTGCAGGCAGTGGTAGATTCGCTGAGGGTAGCAGGTTTAACAGCCAACCCAAAAAGTGTGCCATAGGTGCCATAGGTCTGGAGGAGGTCAAATACCTTGGGTAAGTTATTAGTCAGGGTCTGATCAAGCTACAGACCAATAAGATTGAGGCCATTCAAAAGTGGCCCCAACCGGTGAACAAAAAAACAGATTCAGCCTTCCTGGGGATTACAGGGTATTATATATACAGTGCATTAAGTGTAGACTACATATACAGTGCATTTTTTTTGCCTTTGCCAGTTCCCCAGATTGTGGAGCGCGTGGTCATGGACTGCTATCGACATGCGTTCCCTGCTGCTTTGAGGAAGTGGGTCAGTCATGGGGACCCCAATACCGCCAGCCAACTTGTGGACCTCGTAGAGAGATACACTGCAGCTGAGGACCAACTGCGCCCCACTCCAATGTATATCGGGGTGAAAGATTACCCGGCGAACTCGGTAAGACTGCTCCAGGGTTCAGGGGCGTGGGGAAATTTGATAAGACTGCTACGGTTAAAGAGACTTTGGGCTCTAAACATGGATACTGGCCAAAGAAGCCAGGAAGGTCTTGGGGACCCTTGAAAGGACTGGGTATAAAGCACATACAGTGCTACCAATGCCATGCATTGGGCCATATTGCTGCCAATTGTCCCCTGAATGATTAACCCATGCAATGTGATTATACTTATGTAAATAGACGCCTTTCTCTTTTTGCGCAGGTGGCATATACAGCATCATGTTCAAATCGCATGGAGAAGTAAATGTATGTGATTTTTGTTGATGGAAAGCCAGTCACTGCACTGCTTGACTCTGGTAGTGAGGTTATTTTGGTAAAAAGCAATTGTGTAAATCCTGCAAGGTTACACCCTAGCACTGTCGGGGTCATTTGCATCCATGGGGACACTCGTGACTACCAGACGGCGGTGGTTGAGATTGACACCCCTTGGGGCAGTGTGACTCATTCAGTGGGGGGTAGTACCTTCACTGCTATATGACACCCTAGTGGGCAGGGATTTTCCCCATTTTTGGAGGTTATGGGAAGACACAGGGGGTCTGTAGGATAGAGCTCCCCCTGCTGTGGAAGCATGGGAACTCTTGCCTGACCCTTTTTGCCAAATGGAAGGGGAGACTGGTGGCAGGACCGAGGAAGGAGGAAACCTTCCTTTTCCTGTACTGGCTGAGGAGCTGGAAGAGCTGGAAGACAGCTCCCAGCTGGGGGCTAATGACCTAGACAACGTCTCGGACCCTGACTGTGAGAGTGAACAGAATGTTGTACCTGACTTAGAGGTCCGGAGAGAGGACTTCTGTACAGAGTAACTACAGGATGTCACTCTTCTTAGAGCCGGAGGAAACGTGAAGGTGATGGATGGAGAACCTGTGGACCCTAATTCTGGAGTGTCTTTTCCCTACATGGCTCTTAAAAATAATTTGTTGTATCAGGTGGTGAAACTAGGGGAGGATAGGGTGGAACAGCTAGTGGTTCCTAAAACCTTTCACAGGATGGTGCTAGATCTAGCCCATGGACATGTAATGGGGGGACATCTGGGTATGGATAAGACCAGGCAGAGAATAACCCAGAGATTCTTCTAGCCCGGGTTGCATGCAGATATCAGGGAGTATTGTGAATCCTGCCCTGAGTGTCAGCTCTCGGCGCCCTCATCCCATTTTCGTAGTCCACTTGTTCCACTGCCCATAATTGAAGTGTCTTTCGAAAGAATTGGCATGGATCTCATGGGACCCCCAGTAAAGTCTGCCCGGGGACACCAGCACATCCTGGTAATACTAGATTATGCAACCCGCTATCCGGGAGCCATACCCTTGTGGAACACCTTTGCTAAGAATATCGCCAGGGAGTTGGTCCAGGTGTTTAGTCGGGTGGGGATCCCTAAAAAGGTCTTAACGGATCAGGGCACCCCGTTTATGTCCCGGGTAACCAAGGAATTGAGCAGGTTGTATAAAATCTCCCATCTCTGTACCTCAGTCTACCACCCCCAAACGGACGGAGAGGTTTAATAAAACACTCAAAAACATGTTGAAAAAGGTAGTGGAGAAAGATGGGAGAGATTGGAATATGTTGCTGCCGTACCTCATGTTTGCCATAAGAGAGGTTCCGCAAGTGTCTACGGCGTATTTCCCCTTTGAACTCTTGTATGGTAGACATCCCAAGGGGCTGCTAGATGTCGCAAAACAGACTTGGGAAGGAGAGGTCTTCTCATGCAGGAGCATCATCGAGCATATTCCCTTGATGCAGGATTGAATCACAGCAGTCCTGCCCCTGGTATGAGAACATATGGGGTGAGCCCAGGAGGTCCAGAGAATGGTTTATAATCGCAGTGCCAAAACCCGGACTTTCAACCCCAGAGACGTGCTGGTCCCCACAGTTGAAAGCAAATTCCTAGCAAAGTGGGTCCCTTTGAGATTAGGGAAAGAGTAGGGGAAATGAACTACAAAGTTTACCAGCCAGGGAAAAGGAAACCCGAGCAAATTTACCATGTGTATCTCTTAAAACTGTGGAAAGACAGACTTTATTGGCAGTGCCCACTCCTCAGGAAGGCAAGCTATCCATGACTCCGGACGTACTTGTCACTGACACAACAAAATGACGTTAAGGAATTTATCAGTACAAATCAATATTTTTTCCCTCCCCTACCCGGACTGACCACCATACTAGAACATGACATAATTACGGAACCAGGGGTCCGCAGAAATGTAAAACCCTACCGAATACCTGAGGCTAGACAGGAGGCGGTGGCGAAGGAAATAAAAACCAGGAGCTTAACAGGATCAGCAGGGAGCGTAATCACCAGCTCAGATACGCTACCCATCAGCTGTTTTATTGAGCTATCCGCCAGCGTGACAAGCTCTGTTTGTGAGTACTAGTGTGTGTTTTTAAGAAATAAAGTGTTTTTAAACGATAGCACACTATCTAGCTTGTATCTCTTTCCCTACACATGACACAAATTCAAATCGGGAGAGGATATTGACGTGACTCAGGAATTATCATGACAGATTGGAGAAAGGAAAAAATCGGTGAATGTATGGGTATACAAAACAGCCTATTTTGCCGAGCATGAGAATGCAAGGCAACACCCTCTGGTAAGTGTGTTTCCTAATGAGTGAAGCAGAACCAAAGAGTACATAAGATAAAGACAGTACTGAATGAAGGGGAATTCACTGAACTCGTCCATCAGTGTTTTTTTTGTATAAAGGTTCATCAGCTACACGATCAACGTGAATCTGTTAATATATTTTTCAATGGACACATTTCTCTGCAATTTGAAATTGTTCAGCGCTGCTAGTGTTTGGATACTTTTATTCATATACTGAGAGAGTTATAGTGTTTACGGATAAAAGCGGCTGCTACTTATGAATAAGTGCTTGATATCGTGAATAACATAGTGGGCGCTGTGGATAGATCCTATCAGTGGGATTGTTTAATTAATTTCAGGATCTGACTAATTGACATAGTTACATAGTCAGGTTGAAAAAAGACACAAGTCCATCCGGTTCAACCAAAAAAAAAAAAAAAAAATATTTATATATATATATATATATATGTATATATATACATATATATACATATATACATATACATACATATACACATACATACACACATACATACACAACCAAATAATCCCATATACAATCCTTCACCCACAGTTGATCCAGAGGAAGGCAAAAAACCCCAGCAAAGCATGGATCCAATTTGTTGTAACGGGGGAAAAAATTCCTTCCTGATTCCCCGAGAGGCAATCGGATTCACCCTGGATCAACTTTACCTAAAAATGTTAGTACCCAATTATATTATTTACATTAAGGAAAGAATCCAGGCCTTTTTTAAAGCAATCAACCGTGCTGGCCAAAACCACCTCTGGAGGGAGTCTATTCCACATTTTCACAGCTCTTACTGTGAAGAAACCTTTCCGTATTTGTAGATGAAATCATTTTTCCTGTAGACGTAAAGAGTGCCCCCTTGTCCTTTGTGATGACCTTAAAGTAAATAACTCCACACCAAGTTCACTATATGGACCACTTATATACTTGTACATGTTGATCATATCCCCCCTTAATCTCCTCTTCTCAAGAGAGAATAAATTCAGATCCTCTAATCTTTCCTCATAGCTGACATCCATGCCTCTTATTAGTTTGGTTGCCCTTCTCTGCACTTTGTCCAGTTCCCCGATATCCTTTTTGAGAACTGGTGCCCAAAACTGAACTGCATATTCCAGATGAGGTCTTACTAATGATTTGTACAGGGGCAAAATAATATCTTTATCTCTGGAGTCCATACCTCTCTTAATACAAGAAAGGATTTTGGTTGCTTTGGAAACTGCAGCTTGGCATTGCATGGCATTATTAAGCTTATGATCTACCAACACCCCCAGATCCTTCTCCACTATGGATTCCCCCAGTTGTACTCCCCCTAGTATGTACGATGAATGCATACTCTTAGCCCCCAAGTGCATAACTTTACATTTATCAACATTAAACCTCATTTGCCACATAGTCGCCCAATTAGACAGAGCATTGAGGTCGGCTTGTAAGTTGGAGACATCCTGCATGGAAGTTATTCCACTGCATAGCTTTGTGTCATTTGCAAACACTGAAATTGTACTTTTAATCCCAGACCCTATATCATTTATAAATATATTGAAAAGTGAGGGTCCCAACACTGAACCTTGGGGTACACCACTGATAACCTTAGATACTGTGTTTCGATACGTCACCTTATTGAAGGTACGTCCTACAGAGGTTGAATGTTCGGCTGGAGTTACGAGACAGATTAACCCGCTGATACACCGTTTACTCCAAATTACAACTATTTACATTTCAATACGTGAACCCCCGATTCTCATACGTAAGTAGCATGTATGATCCCCCTCATGTTGACCCCCTTAGGTATCACCTCTTCCTAGACCCCCACAACCATCTAGTATTCGAATTATTACGGTACGTTACGGTTCGACGTCAAAGGTTTCGTTGGTTTTAGGAAAGAACATAATTCTCTCCATA
>BLSH010334087.1:311779-321902 GCA_018402905.1 Glandirana rugosa | reverse complement strand
TGCAGCCACCCACTTATGAACCATACCAGGCCACATGCCCTCAACATGGGCTGACAGGTGCTTTGGGGCAGGGGGGAACTGCCCCCTCACGCCAAAGCACCTTGTCCCCATGTTGATGGGAACATGGACCTCATACCCACAACCGTGGTCGGTGGTTGTGGATGTCTGTGGGTGGGGGGCTTATCGGAATCTGGAAGCCCCCTTTAACAAGCCCCCCATGTTGAGGGCATGTGGCCTGGTATGGTTCAGGAGGGGTTGCTCGCTTGTCCCCCCTTTCCTAACCTGCCAGGCTGCGTGTCTGGATAAGGGTCTGGTATGGATTTCGGGGGGAAACCCCATGCCGTTTTTTTTAAATTTTGCTATTGGCGGCAATGGTATTGTATTGCCGGAAATTTAAATGTCATTTAATACATTATATTTTACTAGTAATGGTGGCGATCTGCGATTTTTAGCGGTACTATGATATTGAGGTGGACATGTCGGAGAGGCCCAGAGGTGGTTCACACCACGCCAGCTTTTTTACAATATTTTTTACAATATTTTTTTTTAATTTTGTTACAGTTTTTTTTAGAAACCCTGGGTGTTCTTTTCTTTGCAGGCTGCAGTAAACATAGTTTACTATGCTTCAGTTAAGAATGAAGACAGGAGCGATACAGATCACTCACTGTTTATTCAGAAATGAAAGGGCGGTTAATTAAATATTTACCAGTCCCTTTCCCGCTCCTGAGAGGAAAGGAGGGAAGCTGACAGCACTGCAGGGGGAATTGGCACTATATGGAGTGATTAGGGTGTGCCCAGGCACACCCTGCACACCCTGCGCACACACCTATCGTGTTTGTACTGCATAATCACTGCAATGCGGCACACAGGTGTGAACGAGCTCAGTGGCTTCAATGTATTTTTATGACATTTTTTTGTTTGTTCCAAAACGCACATCAAAGTACAACAGTGTGAACTAGGCCTTCAGTTTAATCCTTCAGTTTAAAGTGAAAGAAAAGCATAAAGCAGGATATACAGTACACAAACCGAAAATTGGCCAATTCAGCAGGAACAACTAGCTTCCGTTGAATGATCATGTTTAAAAAACAGTGTTTGTAGACAATGTCTGCAAGCACTGATCTGTGTATTCGGATGGAGGAGGGGAGCTCCCCTTTGTCAGAATTTAATAGCGCGATAGGGGAGATCCCTGCATCACACATCGTTTGTGTTGATGCGGGGATCTGTCAGTTTTCTTCATTCAACCCGGTGGTTGATGGAAGAAACTACATGTGTATACCAGTGGCGGTTGGTGGTAATTTTTTTGTGGGGGGCGGCAACAAACAGTGCACCCACAGGACCCTGGTCGGTCAGGTTATCCAGAGCACTTACCCCCCAGGCTGCGGACATCACGGGCGGCTTCACCTTCTCTCCTCTGAGGGCATCATGGAGGCTTTCGTCTCCTCCCTCCTCCTCAGTGGCCAATCAGAATGCTTCTCCTTTCGGCCAATCGGGAAACGGGTCTCAGGAGGAGGAGAATCAGTGTAAAAATAGCGAATATTCATTCGCTATTATCACACAACTGGGTGGGCTTGGTTCGCAGTGCTCTGGCCTGGCCTGCCTCTGGCTCTAATCACATGCTTCAAAAGAACACCCCCTCATTGGAATCCATGCATCTGGCATCCTGCATGGGGGCCAGACGCATGGATGGGGGGGCACCCGTGCGCCCCTAATGGACGGGCACCTCTGGTGTATACCCAAACTATTCTTGAAAATGCTCCCTCTCCCCTCCTCTTACATATCCTGCCTAACCTCATCAAACAAAGTGGTGTGTACTTACCTATTTTCAATCTGCTCCAGTCCGGTCACCTGATTCTGCAGCTCTGGCTCAAAGAGCACTCAACAATGGCTGAGAATTCTGGGAAGTCATAGGCTCCCATGACCTAACTGTTGTTGGTGCCCCCAGCTGTTGTAGGCGCCCCCTCATTTTCCTGCAGTAGGAGCTCACTGACACGGGAGAATGGGAGCTGCAGGATCACATAACCAGACCAGAGTGGATTAAAAGTAGGTAAGTACACGCATCTTTTTATACAGGTTAAGCAGAATAGGTAACATTTTTAAGTATATTTAGACTTAGTCTTTTCTTCCACTTTAGGCAATTTAATAAATAGGGTAGGGCAATAAGTGTGCTTATGTTTTAGGGGTTTTTTTTGTCTTACCTCTATATATCAGCACTCATGTCCTGTTGACTGTGAACTGACTGCTGTGAAAATCGCAGAACACTATAAACAGTTAGGGCTGGGTGTATAGTACCTTCCTTCCAAAATATCTGTTCTCCAAAAACTAGAGGTGATCAAATACTATGCACTCATTTGTATCTTATTTTATCCTGCAAATTAGCAGGCATATGTGCAATATTGTATCTTTTTTTACAGTAAGCTTAAACAAGAAATATGTATGCAATTAAAAAGAGCATAGCTTGACTTATTTTATTCTTTAGAGACATCACATGTGAAAATGGGATTGGCAAAGGTTAAGATAATCTTCATTATCTATATTGTGCACATCATAAGAAGCAAATCTGAAGATGCATTAAAAATAAGAGTACAATTTAATTGGATTTTAAGTAGGTCAATAGGAAAAGGCAGTTGGAGAGATTGAATAATAAGCTTAAAAATGAACTCCGCATAGATAGATATATAAAAAACAAGACTTCATGGAGTTATATATACATTAAATACAATAAATGTATTTAGAATAAGAGCCTATTTCATAAACAGCTTCCTGTTATCATCTGCACAGCACTGGGATTGGAAGAGGTAGGGTTAGCAGTGTTAGTCAGCCAAGGCTCTATTTCATAGAAAAGCTGTCAGATGGAATTTTGTCTAGAAAAGCAAATGTTAATTAACATACAGGGCCTGTTCACACCAATCTGTGTTGCGGTAACTTATCCCACATTTTGGGTATGCTTCATGGTTTTGAAGGAGCACTGATGCAGTAGACAAGGCTCCTGCTCTTGTTTTTTCACAGCAGCACACAGGAGTACACATCATAAGTGCATTTGAGTGCAAACTACCATGCTTGGTGCATAATGTATTACCATGTGTAGCCATGTGCTCCCTTGGGAGTGGCTGGTAGTTGTGGCTCACCTTATTGCTGCCCTCAATCTCACCATATCTTACACATCCGACATTACTGAACAGGCCTGCTCTTGTTTTTGTTGTTTTATTTAGGGGATTTAACTTGGATGGGGAAAATTGTGACCACTTCACCCCTGAAGAGGAACTATCGAAACGCGTTGGTCTTTCTCGCCACATTGTGGCGATGCAAGTGGTCTCCTGTGTTTTGTATTTTAACTTGTCATTTGTGCATGTCCCTCACGCTGTAACCCCTGTCAGTGTCTAGCACCATCACCAATGTTATCCCTTGGATGGCAGACCTTTTTGTTTAGGCCTGACCAGTGTAATTTTAATTTATCTCAATAAAATTTTCTTGATCTAGATTGGTTTTGATCTTTGCTCCTCTAGGAGGTTGGTTTCCGCTAAAGTCCCAATTTGGGGGTTCACATTTCCATATTCATACTTTCTCTTCACCGCAGCTAGCACATGGTGAGACCTGCAAACTGTCAGCAGAGCCTCTGGACCACCAGTTACAGGCCAGAGTATAGCCAGGGTGTAGCTTAGTACATTGGTGCTAGCTGAGCCTTTGATGGACTACAACTCCCAGCTCATCCTTCTTCCAGGTCCCACTGACCTGCTTTCTTCACAGTAGACTTGTGCATGGCTAAAAAATTTGTTTTTTTTTTTCATTTTTCGGAAATTCAAAAAATTCGGAATTCGTAAATTCAAAAAATTCGGAATTCAGAAATTCGTAAATTAAAAAATTCGGAAATGTGCGGTAATTCGGCAATTATGGTAATTCAGAAATTTGCGGTAATTCGGAAATTTGAGGTAATTCGGCAATTGCGGTAATTCGGAAATTTGCGGTAATTCGGCAATTGCGGTAATTCAGAAATTCGGCAATCGGAACAGCCGAAAATCCGAAATTCAGAAATTTGGAAATCCGAAAATTCGAAAATAACTAAGAACATTTGAAATAATAACTAACTAATAACTATTAAATTATAGGTATTGGAATTTCCTTGAAAGTTTGGCTGTTAGTGAACTTAAATATGAAATTTATCACTAATAGCCATATTTTCAAGAAAATTCCAATACCTATAATTTAATAGGTATTTATTATTATTTCAAATGTTTTTCTTATTTCCGAATTTCAGAAATAAGGAAGATCATTTGAAATAATAGATTATTAATGTATTATTTTAACTTATTATAAATAATAGTAAGCTATTATTATTTCAAATGTTCTTCCTTATTTCCAACTTTTGCAGTGTGTGACTGTACATATGCACACTGTATGTTTGTATGTATGTGTGTGTGTATACTGGGTGTGTATATACTGTGTGTATATTGTATGTATATTGTATGTATGCTGTGCGTATACATACAATATACATACAATATACACACAGTATATACACACCCAGTATACACACACACACACATACATACATACATACATACAGTATGCATATATACAGTCACACAATGCAAAAGTCAAAAATAAGGAAGAACATTTGAAATAATAATAGCTTATTATAATTTATAATTTAAAATAATAAATCAATAACTTATTATTTCAAATGTTCTTCCTTATTTTCGAAATTCGGAAATAAGAAAGAACATTTGAAATAATAATAGCTTATTATAATTTATAATAAGTTAAAATAATAAATTAATAACTTATTATTTTAAATGTTTTTCCTTATTTCCGAAATTTGGAAATAAGAAAGAACGTTTGAAATAATAATAAATAGCTATTAAATTATAGGTATTGAAATTTCCTTGAAAGTTTGGCTGTTAGTGAACTTAAATATGAAATGTATCACTAATAGCCATATTTTCAAGAAAATTCCAATACCTATAATTTAATAGGTATTTATTATTATTTCAAATGTTTTTATTATTTCCGAATTTTGGAAATAAGGAAGATCATTTGAAATAATAAGTTATTAATGTATTATTTTAACTTATTATAAATAATAATAAGCTATTATTATTTCAAATGTTCTTTCTTATTTCCAGAATTTCGGAAATAAGGAAGAACATTTGAAATAATAAGTTATTAATTTATTATTTTAACTTATTATAAATTATAATAAGCTATTATTATTTCAAATGTTCTTCCTTATTACCAACTTTTGCAGTGTGTGACTGTACATATGCACACTGTATGTATGTATGTATGTGTGTGTATACTGGGTGTGTATATACTGTGTGTGTATTGTATGTATATTGTATGTATACTGTGTGCATACATACAATATACATACAATATACACACAGTATATACACACCCAGTATACACACACACACACACACACATACATACATACATACACTATGCATATATACAGTCACACAATGCAAAAGTCGGAAATCAGGAAGAACATTTGAAATAATAAAAGCTTATTATAATTTAAAATAATAAATCAATAACTTATTATTTTAAATGTTCTTCCTTATTTCCGAAATTCGGAAATAAGAAAGAACATTTGAAATAATAATAGCTTATTATAATTTATAATAAGTTAAAATAATAAATTAATAACTTATTATTTTAACCACTTCAGCCCCGGAAGGATTTCCAGCTTTAGGACCGGAGCCCTTTTTGCGATTCGGCGCTGCGTCGCTTTAACGGACAATTGCGCGGTCGTGCGACGTTGTACCCAAACAAAATTTGCGTCCTTTTTTTCCCACAAATAGAGCTTTCTTTTGGTGGTATTTGATCCCCTCTGCGTCGTTTCTGAACGCCACTATAAACAAAAGAAGAGCGAAAATTTTGCAAAAAAACCCCAAATTTCTTACTTTTTGCTAAAATACAAATCCAAAAAAAAAATATAAAAAAACATTTTTTTTCACCGTTTTTGGCCAATTTATATTCTTCCTCATATTTGCGATAAAAAAAATTGCAATCGGCGTTTATTGATTGGTTTGCGCAAAAGTGGTCGCGTTTACGGATGATGAGAATTCATTTTTGGGGTTTTTATTTTTTTTAATTTTTTACTAGTAATGGCGGCGTTCTGTGATTTTTAGCGGTACTGCGATATTAGGGCGGACATGTCGGAACGTTTTGACACTTTTTTGGGACCATTGGCATTTATACAGCGATCAGTGCTATAAAAATGCACTGATTACTGTGTAAATGCCATTGGCAGTGAAGGGCTTAACCTGCAGGGGCGCTGTAAGGGTTAACTATGTTCCCTGGGCATGTTCTAACTGTATGGGGGACTGCCCTAACAGGAGAAGGGAAATGGTCACAGCCTTCATGTACAGGAAGGCTGTGATCACAGCCCTTCCCCCTCACACAGAGCGGAGGTCCGTGTTTACATACACGGACCTCCGTTCATTCACTCCGGGGGGGGCATCACGGGTAGCCGGCGGCAATCGAAGCCGCCGCACACGCTCCCTGGCCCCCCCCGAACACAGTGAGCGCGTGCTCTGTATCGTGGCCGCCGTCGTATGACGGCGATTCGCGTTACAGAGCCACTCTGTCGCCGTCATTTGCCGATCAGCCGTCGGCAAGTGGTTAAATGTTCTTCCTTATTTCCGAAATTTGGAAATAAGAAAGAACGTTTGAAATAATAATAAATAACTATTAAATTATAGGTATTGAAATTTCCTTGAAAGTTTGGCTGTTAGTGAACTTAAATATGAAATTTATCACTAATAGCCATATTTTCAAGAAAATTCCAATACCTATAATTTAATAGGTATTTATTATTATTTCAAATGTTTTTCTTATTTCCGAATTTCTGAATTTAGGAAATAAGGAAGATCATTTGAAATAATAAGTTATTAATGCATTATTTTAACTTATTATAAATAATAATAAGCTATTATTATTTCAAATGTTCTTTCTTTTTTCCAGAATTTTGGAAATTCGGAAATAAGGAAGAACATTTGAAATAATAAGTTATTAATTTATTATTTTAACATATTATAAATTATAATAAGCTATTATTATTTCAAATTTTCTTCCTTATTTCCGACTTTTGCAGTGTGTGACTGTACATATACATACATACATACATACATACAGTATGCAAATGTACAGTCACACACTGCAAAAATCGGAAATAAGGAAAAACATTTGAAATAATAATAGCTTATTATTATTTATAATAAGTTAAAATAATACATTAATAACTTATTATTTCAAATGATCTTCCTTATTTCCGAAATTTGGAAATTCGGAAATAAGAAAAACATTTGAAATAATAATAAATAACTATTAAATTATAGGTATTGGAATTTTCTTGAAAATATGGCTATTAGTGATAAATTTCATATTTAAGTTCACTAACAGCCAAACTTTTAAGGAAATTTCAATACCTATAATTTAATAGTTATTTATTATTATTTCAAACATTCCTTCTTATTTCCGAATTTCAGAAATAAGGAAGAACATTTGAAATAATAAGTTATTAATTTATTATTTTAACTAATTATAAATTATAATAAGCTATTATATATAAATAATAAGTTATTGATCTATTATTTTAAATGATAAATTATAAGAAGCTATTATTATTTCAAATGTTCTTCCTTATTTCCAACTTTTGCTGTATATATGCATACTTTATGTATGTATGTATGTGTGTGTGTATACTGGGTGTGTATATACTGTGTGTATATTGTATGTATACACACAGTATACATACACTATACATACAATATACACACAGTATATATACACTCCCAGTATACACACATACATACATACAGTATGCATATATACAGTCACACACTGCAAAAGTCGGAAATAAGGAAGAACATTTGAAATAATAATAGCTTATTATAATGAATAATTTAAAATAATAAATCAATAACTTATTATTTCAAATGTTCTTCCTTATTTCCGAAATTCGGAAATTTGGAAATAAGAAAGAACATTTGAAATAATAAGAGCTTATTATAATTTATAATAAGTTAAAATAATAAATTAATAACTTAATATTTTAAATGTTCTTCCTTATTTCCAAAATTCGGAAATAAGAAAGAACGTTTGAAATAATAATAAATAGCTATTAAATTATAGGTATTGGAATTTCCTTGAAAGTTTGGCTGTTAGAGAACTTAAATATGAAATGTATCTCTAATAGCCATATTTTCAAGAAAATTCCAATACCTATAATTTAGTAGTTATTTATTATTATTTCAAATGTTCTTTCTTATTTTTGTATTTCTGAATTTCGGAAATTCGGAATAAAGGAAGTACATTTGAATTAATAAGTTATAAATGTATTCAAATATAAAAGTCCCAAAAAAACCTCTAGGGGTTTTTTCCAGTAAAATTAGATGAAAAAATTAGATGAAAAAATATATGTGAGAAATTTTTTTTGAATAAATATATGTGAGAAAAAAATATATATGTGAGAAGAAATTTTTTGAATAAATATATGTGAGAAAATTTTTTTTTTATATATAAATGTGGGAAAAATGTGACTATAATCCGTGACAGTGTAGTCCGTAAAGAAATCCGTGAATATTCTGTAATCCGTAAAGGTTCATAAACAATAAAAAATACACAATAAAAAATCCACAGAATCTGATAAAATTGATGTGTTTGTAGAAACTCCAGACCAATGTTATAATCCAACCGTTGACATAAAAACGTTCATGAAAAAGGTGACTTTTTGTGCCAGATGCCGTATCCACTAAAAAAGAGGTGACTTGTGCTCCCCTCATGTGCCCGCACTTACCAAAGTTTCCACACCCCTGCAGGGGTATCACGCCTGTGGTAAAATGGGGTCTTTTCTCTTGGGTTCCAGGTCTCCTTCATTTGGTCACACCTGTCTTTTATCAAGGATCCACTATGGCGCCATCCCGAGTTCCACCCGTGTTAGTCCAGAAAAAATCAGAAAAAACGGAGGTCCTCCAATAGTGTAATACGTTTAAAATAAGGTTTTTTTATTCACACAAAAATTGATCAAAGCAAAAGCAACAGTATCGCGCTGACAGTGCGGAATTTGCAAGCTCTGCCCGCTTGAGAAAGGTAGCAATCCCTTCCTGCTGACCGCTCTGCGCTCCTTCTGTTGTGGTAGCTCACCAAACGAATAATAAAATCACGTAGGTTAGGCCACGTGATTTTTTAATCTATAAATGTATTATTTTAAATTATAAATAATAATAAGCTATTACTATTTAAAATGTTCTTCCTTATTTCCAACTTTTGCAGTGTGTGACTGTATATATGCACACTGTATGTATGTATGTATGTATGTGTGTGTATACTGGGTGTGCATATACTGTGTGTATATTGTATGTATATTGTATGTATACTGTGTATACACACCCAGTATACTCACACACATACATACATACATACATACAGTATGCATATATACAGTCACACACTGCAAAAGTCGTAAATAAGGAAGAACATTTGAAATAATAATAGCTTATTATAATTTATAATAAGTTAAAATAATAAATTAATAACTTATTATTTCAAATGTTCCTTCTTAATTCCAAATTTCGGAAGTAAGAGAGAACATTTGAAATAATAATAGCTTATTATAATTTATAATAAGTTAAAATAATAAATTAACCGCTTAACAATCGCCCCATAGACAAAAGACGTCTACAGGGCGGTTGCTTAATTCTGGGAGGACGTCTATTGACGTCCTCCCAGAATCGCGGTTCCCGCGCGCCCACTGGGGCGCGCACACGGGAACATCCGTGACCGTCGGGTCCGGGGGACCCGACTGATCCCGGATCGGGGTGAATGGCCGCTGTGCGCGGCCTTTCACCACGTGATCGCGTCGTCAAATGACGGCGTGATCACATGTAAACAAGCCGGCGGAAGCGCCGGCTTGTCTCTCCTCTCCGCACCGATCGGTGCAGTGTGAGAGACACGCGCGGGGTCACCCGCGCGCCCTTGGCGCTAAGACCCTCCTGCAGTTATCTGCAGGAGGGTCTTAATTCGTTGGCGGGACATCTGCAGAAAACAGATACCCCGCTAACAATTCGCCAATTAAATAATAAAATTGAATAATATTTAATATTATTCGATAATAATAAAG
>BLSH010334087.1:291763-311130 GCA_018402905.1 Glandirana rugosa | reverse complement strand
CCACTACACTGCCCATCCGTGCCACTACACTGCCCATCCATGCCACTACAGTGCCCACCTGTGCCACCACAGTGCCCATCCGTGCCATTCTACTGCTCATCCATGCCAATACCCTGCCCATCTGTGCCACTACAGTGCCTATATATGCCACCACAGTGCCTCACAATAGTGTAAAAGATGGTCAAATTAGATTCTAAATGTATGCCGCTAGAATACCTGACGGTGCTCCCTGCATGTTGGGCCTCTGTATGTGGTCCCGCTGTGTAAAAGTGTCACACATGTGGTATCGCCATACTCGGGAGGAGTAGCAGAATATATTTTAGGGTGTCATTTGTGCTGGGTACATGCTGTGTGTTGGAAATATTGTATAAATTGACAACTTTGTGTAAAAAAAAAAATGCGTTTTCATTTTCTTTCCACATTTTCCAAAAACTTGTGGAAAAAATGAACCGTTCAAAAGACTCATAATGCCTCCTAGATTATACATTGGGGTGTTAGCTTTCCAAAATGGGGTCATTTTTTGGGCGTTTCCATTGGCCTGGTGCTCCAGGACCTTCAAAAGTGCAAGAGGTAGTCTAGAAATTTTATGTGTAATTTATGCTCCTAGAACGCCTGACGTTGCTCCCTGCATGTTGGGCCTCTGTATGTGGCCAGGCTGTGTAAAAGTGTCACATATGTGGTATCGCCACACTCGGGAGGAGTAGTAGAATGTGTTTTGGGGTGTAATTTGTGGTATGAATATGCTGGATGTGAGAAATAACCTGTTAACATATGACAATTTTGGGGGAAAAAAAATTCATTTTGCAAAGAATTGTGGGAAAAAATTACAACTTCAAAAAATTCACCATGCCTCTTACTAAATACCTTGGAATGTCTACTTTCCAAGAAGGGGTCATTTGGGGGGTATTTGTACTTTGCTGGCTTGTTAGGGTCTCGGGAAATGAGATAGGCCATCAGTAAATCAAGTGTGATCAATTTTCAGTGATTGGCACCATAGCTTACAGACTCTATAACTTTCACAAAGACCAAATAATATACACTAATTTTTTTTTTTTTACCAAAGATAGGTAGCAGTATAAATTTTGGCCAAAATTTATGAAGAAAAATTACTAATTTGCAAAATTTTATAACAGAAACGAAGAAAAATTCATTTTTTTACAAAATTTTCGGTCTTTTTTTAATTATAGCGCAAAAAATAAAAAACCCAGAGATGATTAAATACCACCAAAAGAAAGCTCTATTTGTGTGAAAAAAAGGACGCAAATTTCATATGGGTGCAGTGTTGCATGACTGAGTAATTGTCATTCAAAGTGTGAGAGCGCTGAAAGCTGAAAATTGGTCTGGTTGTTAAGGGGGTTTAAGTGCCCAGTTGTCAAGTGGTTAATAACTTATTATTTCAAATGTTCTTCCTTATTTCAGAATTTCCGAAATATGACTATTAGTGATAAATTTCATATTTAAGTTCACTAATAGCCATATTTTCAAGGAAATTCCAATACCTATAATTTAATAGTTATTAGTTAGTTATTATTTCAAATATTCTTAGTTTTTTCCAATTTTCGGATTTCTGAATTTCTGAATTTTGGATTTTCGGCTGTTCCGATTGCCGAATTTCCGAATTACCGCAATTGCAGTATTACCGCAAATTTCCAAATTACCGCAATTGCCGAATTACTGCGAATTTCCGAATTAACGCAATTGCTGAATTACCGCAAATTTCTGAATTACCGCAATTGCAGAATTACCGCAAATTTCCAAATTTCGGAATTACCGCAATTGCCGAATTACCGCGATTCGGAAAAACTAAAATTCTGAAAAATTCAGAAGTTGAAAATTTGGAATTTGGAATTCGTCCGAATTGCCGAATTTTGCAATATTCTGTAAAAACGAAATTCGGAACGAAACAAATTGCAAAAGCCTACTTCACAGTGACACTCCTTCCCCTGACTGGCTCTCAAGGCTTTCACAGAATGTCCACTATCCCTCTCCCAGCCTGCTGCAGCTTTTCTATTCCAGCTCCCAGGGTCTGTCATCGCAGACTCCAGTGGATACTTTAAAGTGTTCTCAGTAGCACCTCTGCCGTTCTCCTGCTCCCTTGTGCTGCTCCAGGAATTACCTACACTCCTGGCTGCACCCAAGTCTCCAGGCCTCAAGGTCACCCCCCCAGATTGGGGCTCCCTCCTGGGTAGAGGCCACCACGGCACCTCTGCTACATCTTCCACACTTCCACCCGGCCCTCTTCTAGCAAAAGACCTCTACAAAAATTCCTACAATTTGGGGGTGCTACAAATGCATTGACACATCACAATGGAATGAGCGGGCCTTTACCTCCATGGTACTGAATACTGGTAGTCCAGTGGAATTGTGAAGGTAAAAACAGAACACATTTTAACTTTAAAAACATTCACAACAGTTACAGCAAGCCCAGAGTACAAATGGTTTTCTGTTTTAACCATTTGAAGCCTGTGCTATAGCCGAAAGATCAAAGTAAAGGGCTGATCCTGTCCCTTTACCATGTGATCAGCTGTCAGCCAATGACAGCTGATTACATGATGTAAACAGAAGTCGGTAACTGGCTTTTTTCCCCTCACGCTGACATAGTGAGGAAAAAGCAACAAGCCGATTACTGGGTTTCTGTAAAAGGGACATTGGTCCCACACAGTGCTGCTAATTAGTGCCCACCAGTACTCCTAACCAGTGCCCACCAGTACTACTAATCAGTGCCCACCAGTGCCCCTAACCAGTACCCACCAGTGCCACCTACCAGTGCCCATCAGTACTGCTAACCCGTGCCCACCAGTGCCACTTGCCAGTGCTCACCAGTGCCACCTACCAGTGCCCATCAGTGCCTCATCATCAGTGCCGCATATCAGTGCTGCCTATCAGTGCCACCTACTAGTGCCTATCAGTGCCACCTATCAGTGCCACCTATCAGTGCCGCCTATCAGTGCCCTTCAGTGCTGCCTATCAGTGCCCATCAGTGCCACCTATCAGTGCAGGCTCATCGGTGCCTCCTGATCAGTGCCCACCAGTGCCACCTCATTAGGGCCCATCAGTGCCACCTATCAGTGACCATCAGTGCCATCTATCAATGCCCATTAGGGATGGGCCCGTGGTTCGAGTCGAACGTAAGTTCGACCCAAACATCGGACGTTTGCCCGTTCGTCAAATTTAGAACATTATGGGGCGTTCGCAGCGACTTTGCCGCCATGGAGCGCCCCATAATGCATTGCACGCAGGCGCCACGCACAGCTCCTCCCCGTTGGGAGGGCTCCCGCCGTCTGTGCGCTTTTTGCTCTGACAGTTTATTTATATAGCATGTTTGGGTCCCATAGACTTTAACGGTGTTCGAATGTTCACACAAATTTTTTACCTGTTCGAATGTTCTGGTGCAAACCGAACTGAGGGGGTGTTCTGCCCATCCCTAGTGCCCATCAGTGCCACCTTATCAGTGCCTATCAGTGCAGCCTATCTGTGCCCACCAGCGCACATCAGTGAAGGACAAAAATTACCTGTTTGCAAAATGTTATAACAAACTATGAAACTGTTTTTTTTTTTCAAAATGTTCTGTCTTTTTTCGTTTGTTTAGCAAAAAATAAAAAAAAAACTGTGGTGATTAAATACCACCAACAGAAAGTTCTATTTGTGTGAAAAAATGATAAAAATTGAATGTGGGCACAGAGATTCATGACTGCGCAATTGTCATTCAAAGAGTGACAGCGCTGAAAGCTGAAAATTGGAAGGGGGTTTAAGTGCCCAGTAGGCAAGTGGTTAAGCAGCTTTGCAAATTGCATAAAATAATCTTATACAGGGCTCAATTCACTAAAGACTATCTCAGGAGATAATTGAATCACATGATCCATTTTCTCCAATTATCTCATGAGATGCTGAAAATGTCAATTCGAGTTATTTACCTCACAATCCAAAAACATGAGGTAAATAACTCATAAAACAGCTTTAAAGTCAATTCACTAAGGAAATAAATAAATGCATGATGTAAAGATAGTGGTCCAGGCATGAGGTATTTCAGCAATGTAAAAAAATAATAGCCAATTTGGAGGAGTTTCTACCTTTTTGGATCAGTTTCTCAACAGCAGTGCATAGAAACCTAAATATGGAAAAACACAGAATCATTGGGGCTGATTTACCTAAAGTATAACTAAAGGGAAAACTTTTTTTTTTGTTTTGGATAAAGTAGAGTTTGATTAGACCCCTGTCAGGTTTTTATTGCAGTGTCCCTGTTAGGAAGATTAACTGGTTCCCGACCGGCTACCGCATTTTTACTGCGGCAATGTGGCGCTGTCTCACAAATCGCCGTAAATAAGAGGCGATTCGCGGATGCGCAACTAGGGGACGAGAGCATGCCGGTGCACTCTCGTGCCCGCCGCACTCTGGAGGAGTGTGCCCGCGGCTCGGGTGGACCCGATGTCCGCCGGTGAGCCGCAATAACCTGCCAGAGGGAAAGAATGGGGAACCGCCAAAGTAAACACGGTGGTTCCCCATTCTGTCAGGAGACATGTAAGAGATCTACTGATCCCTGTCACCGGATCAGTTAGATCTCTGGTGCCCCTGACAGCCCAGCCCCCTTGCCCAGGGAACACAGTTAACCCCCAGAGCGCCCCCCAGGTTAACCCCGTCAGTGCCAAAGACATTTATACAGTAATCAGTGGATATTTAAATTTCTGATCGCTGTATAAATGTCATTGGTCTCAAAAAAGTGTCAAAAATGTCCGACAAGTCCGCCCCAATATCAAAGTCCCGATAAAAATCGCAGATCGCCGCCATTACTAGTAAAAAAAAAAAAATTGTAAAAACGCCAGAAATTAATTCTCCTGGTTTGTAAACACTGTAGCTTTTGCGCAAACCAATCAATAAGAGCCAATTGCGATTTTTTTTTTCACCAAAAATATGAGAAGGAATATATATCAGCCAAAATAATGAATAAATTCGTTTTTTTATATATATATTTTTTGGATTTGTATTATAGCAAAAAGTAACAAATATTGTTTGTTTTGCAAAATTGTGGGAAAAAAAGGACGCAAATTTTGTTTGGATACAACATCGCATGACCGCGCAATTGTCAGTTAAAATGACGTAGTACCGAATCGCAAAAAGTGCTCTGGTCTTAG
This sequence comes from Glandirana rugosa, assembly GCA_018402905.1. Taxonomy (NCBI): domain Eukaryota; kingdom Metazoa; phylum Chordata; class Amphibia; order Anura; family Ranidae; genus Glandirana; species Glandirana rugosa. Next base: position 306,001 of record BLSH010334087.1, on the reverse strand, counting down.
AGTGGGAAATCCTTCCGGGGGTGATGTGGTTAAAGGAGTTGTAAAGGCAGAAGTTTTTTTTTTAATCTTAATGTATTCTATGCATTAGGATAAAAAACCTTCTGTGTGTAGCAGCCCCCCCCCCAGCACCCCCTAATTACTTACCTGAGCCCCTTCCCTGTCCAGTGATGTCCACGATTGTCTAAGCCAGCACTCATTTTGATTGGCTGAGAAGCAGCGGCACCATTGGCTCCTGCGGCTGTCAATCAAAGTCAGTCAGCCATAAGGGGAGAGAGGGGGCAGGGCCGGGTTGGGGCTCCGTGTCTGAATGGATACACAGAGCTCTGACTTGGCTTGGGTGCCCCCATAGCTGCTGGCTGTAGGGGCACTCAATAGGGGGGAGGGTCAGGGCGGCTCTGTGCAAATCCAACTGCATAGAGGAGGGAAGTATAACATGCTTGATATTTAAAAAATCACTTTAACCCTCTCTATTTGTCCTGTTTACTGTTACTAACTGAAAGAAAATCCCAAATTTTGGGCTGTCAGCAGAAAATGAATAGAAGGGAAATCTTTCAGTGGGAACACTGGTACTGGACACTGGTTCTGGTGACCTGGGGTCCCAAGGGATTCTTTTAATTTGTAGGGATTTCTCACTTCCTGTTTTTGTGGCAGAAGTGAGGGGAAATCTCACCAATGCCTGTCATATTGGTGGAAGAAGGGTATTTATATGTATGTGTAATTTTTTTTAATACTATTTTTATTCAATATTTTACATTTATAAAGATATTTTGTATTATTAATTTAACTGCTTTCCTACTGGGCACTTTTACCCACTTCCCTGCCAAGGGCATTTCTCAGCTTTCAATGCTGTCACACCTTGAATGACAATTGCGTGGTCATGCGACACTGTATTGATATGAAGTTTTTATCATTTTTTCCACACAAATAGAGCTTTCTTTTGGTGGTATTCAATCACCACTGGGTTTTTTATTCTTTGCTAAACAAACGCAAAAGGACCAACAATTTTGAAAAAAAAAAAACCTCATAGTTTGTTAGAAAATTTTGCAAACAGGTAATTATTCTCCTTCATTGATGTGCACTGATAAGCCTGCACTGATGGGCACTGATAGACTGCACTGATGGGCACTGATGAGGCAGCACTGAAGGGCACTGACAGGTGGCACTGATGGGCACTGGTAGGTGGCACTGATGGGCACCAACGAGACAGCACTGGTGGGCACTGATGAGGAGGCACTGATGAACACCAATAGGTGGCACTGATGGGCTCTGATAGGCAGTACTGAAGGGCACTGCTAGCTGGAACTGATAGGCAGCACTGATAGGCGACACTGATGGGCACTGATAGGTGGCAATGATGGGCAGCACTGATAGACGACACTGATGGACACTGATAGGCTTGTGTAGACACTGAAACTGATGGACACTGATGGGCACTGATAGGTGGCACTGATGGGCACTGATAGGCAGCACTGATGAGGAGGCACTGATGGGCACTGATGGGCAGCATTGATGAGCATTGATTGGCAGCACTGGTGGGGACCAATTGGCAGCACTGATGGTCATTGATTGGCAGCACTGGTGGGCGCTGTTGGGACTGCACTGATAATTGGGACACTGATAATGTGATAAACACAAGCAGGTTATTGGCTCTCTTCTTCTCTCCTCACACTGTCAGCGTGAGGAAAGAAAAGCTGATAACCGTCTTGTGTTTACATCTGTGATCAGCTGTCACTGGACACAGCTGATCACGTGATAAAGGGCCGCTGTGATCAGCCCTTTACCCTAATCTGTGATCAGCTGAGTCTGAAGGACCGCGGGCGGTCATGGGAGGACATCCATGGACACCCTCCCAGCAATGTAAGCCAGCGCTGTAGCTGTCTTTTGGCTATAGGATGGGCGGGAAGTGGTCAACTTAGTTGTTTTTGATACACCACATGTCCTGTGAAAGCAGCTTTCCTTTGATTGGTATTCTAGTCACCTTTTTTCCTTTGTATTAATAGATATGCTGCAGGGACTGCACTGACTTAGTGAGCTGGCATATTTCTACAGTTTAAATCATTTTACCTCTTTATTAGCACTAAAAACTGACAAGGGTACTAATCCTTCTCCACTGTATCCATTCCACATCATGTCATGAGATAAAATACTGCATGGTTTCATGAGTAAAATACCTCACATTTTGATGAAATAAGTCATGCTTTATTTCAGTTGCATTTTTTTGTGAATTGCAAAAAAAATTGAAAAAAGCTATGAAGTATTTTATCTCAGATTTTAAAAGGAAAATAACCCTGTGAATTGAACCTACTAACACTAAAAGAGAAACCCTGGAAGTGAAGGGAAGGAAAAGACAGGCATTGGTGAGATTTCCCCTCACTTCTGTCAAAAACAGGAAGTAAGAAATCCTACAAATGAACCTGCTTGGCGGTATTCCCGAGTGTGGATTTTCTGTACCAAGAACGGTAACCCCGAGCCACACTCGGGATTGCATCACTGGATCCAAGGCAGCGTTACTTACCTTGTCCCCTGGATCCAGCGATGTCCCCCGCCGTGTCTGAGGGCTGTGTCCTCTGCCCGATGCCTCTGTGTGCCGGGCTCCATTGCCTGTGAGCGTCGCATCGCACGGGGGCGGAGCCGGGCAGCAAATTCAAAAAGTGACACACACAGTAAACATGCAGTACACTGTAACCTGTAAGATTACATTACTGTATGAAATCATTTCACATCCCCTTTGTCCCTAGTGGTTTGCCCAGTACCCTGCATGCAATTTTATATTATATATGTCATTCTTTCTGCCTGGAAACTTGAGAATGTCCATGGCAACCAAAAAGTGTCCCTTTACGTCAAAAGTGTTTTTTGATCAGCTAGAAAACAGCGATAGTAAATAAGAATCATTTGCAGAATTGAGTAATACAGATTTTTGGGGATTTTATCATCAGACACTGAAAGTGACGACAGCGACAATTCTGCAACTGAGCAAATTTCAGTGTTTTTGACTAGATTACATTATTGAATACATTTTATTACTATTACGTTATTATTTTTGATAATTATTTTTAGTAATTATTATAATTTATGATTTCATGTTTCAAACTTTATCATACCCTAGATGTCTACTAGACTCTTGTTTGGACAGATTTAAGTGAGTTATTCCTAAGAATTACAGGCCTACAATATAAAACACCAAATTTCCATGCAAAATAATGGTACCACTTTCAGCACCAAAAATCAGAAATAATCATACCACCAGGGAGGTTAAAAGAATCCCTTGGGGACCCGAGGTCACCAGAACCAGTGTCCAGTACTTACATTCGACTCGAACAGCCAGCCTATCCCTAGTGACATACTCCGGTACGGGATACAACGGGTTACAATTTCCCCTCCTAGAACAATTCTTACCCCTTGCTGCCAAATTCCCCCTCCCAACACAAATCCCCTCCCCAATCTCCTCACAGCGCCCCCCGCCCCCACTTCACATGATACCACAGTACCCACGGCAGCTGCCCCTTCTGCCCACCCCTTGTCCCGGCCCTGTACATAGCACATTTAGAGCAGACATGGTATAACACAGGTGATCTCCTATAAGCACAACACAAGCCCCTTGGTGCCAGGCGCGCACAAATATGTGGCCTCTCGGTGGGTGGGCCTTGGTGCCGAGCAGCCGCATATTTGTGTGAATTAGTGTGAATACAGCACAGTTACCGGCGGCCAATGAAAAGCTCACGATCACTACTTGCGACTTCAAATCACGGCGGTCACATGATCATAAACCCTACCCCCCTCCCAATATCCTAAACCCCCTAAAGGACCAGGAGGTGTCAGCTCAAAGGCAGTGAGGCGACAATGGATGCCTATCCAGGGAAACCACTGAGCATCTACTACTATTTGAATCAGGGGGAACTGAATAGAGGTTGCCCCAGATGGTCCAGTCTAATTTCTACGATTAAGTTAGATCAGCCGTTCATACACAGGTGAAAGCGTGAAATTTTCATCTACTAACCAAGATTGTACTGTAGGGGGAAATGTCTGCATCCAGCTACATGTGGTCACTTTCCTTATGCCGAAAAGAGCCTCATGCAAAAAAATATTGTCAGAAATTTGTCAGAGTCAGGGAAAAGACCAAGCAGGCATTGTTTGGGGTCTCGTGTTAACCTATTTGATCATGTATGAATTGATCTGGATTAGTGAGCATGCCCAGAGTAGTGATAGAAGGTGCCTGACATAGTGTAACAGAGTGGGCATAGTGGACAACTGGTGGGGCAGTACCTAGATATGCAGACAGGGGTCAGATACGTTCTGTGTAGGATATAAAGCTGTGTTAAATGGTCTCAAATCGTGGATGAAGCCAACTTAAAGTTATCTTGGATTTTCTCCCATTCCATATCATCTATGTTGCCTCCATTTGACTTCCAAAGAGTCCTAACTTGTTACGCCAATTTGGTGGTGGAAGGCATGTGTAGAATATTGTATAGAGCAGAAATCTGTTTTGTGGGGTCAGTACCCTGAATAATTTCTAGGAGGAGGGTACACATCTGCGAATTGAGCCCACATGGCATGGCAACATTGAAGATATTGAAACAGTGTGTGATTGGGGAAAAATAATTCATCGTTGAGGGCCTGGAAGGCCCTGGGTCTGTCTGTTAGCAGATACTACTATACACTAGGGCTTTTGAATGTAACTCAGACCTTCTTATATGGTCCCGCTGTTAACCCAGGTTCTGATCCCTTGATGGTGCAAACAAACAGCCATGGGGTATTTTCAGACAGATGCATCAAGTCCCACTTAGTCCTCACACATTAAATAGGCAAATAGTGTCTTGTTTGCGTTTTTTATTTGTTTTGTAGAACTGGGATAGGGATTTGGAAAAAACTTTGAGATATCCAGAGCTAGCAAGTTGAAGCTGAAACAAAGCAGAGTCTTCTGTACAGAAAGTAGCAATACCTCAGCACCGGGGGCTTACACTATGGACAGGTCTGGAACAGGCCCTCTGAAAACGGTGTGCAAAGGCAACAGTCTCTCTACTGAGATTTCTCTTTAGGCCTAATCACTGTGTCACAGGCAATCTGAAGGCCTTCTTCCTGCTTCAGCTGACACTGGCACAAAAGTATCCCATAAAGATCCTCTTTGGGTGTTTCCCAGGTGTTCCTGTGACTTCGGGGTGATCCTTCAGCTTCATGGTGAGCTAGAATCATCCAGGATTTCTTTAAGTGATTGCAAAGTCTCGCTTTTTTTTCCAAATAACAAACCTGTTATACTTACCTCTTCTGTGCAGTTAGTTTTGCACAGAGCAGCCCAGATCCTCCTCTTCTCAGGTCCCTCTGTGCAGCTCCTGGCCCCTCCCTCCTATCGAGTGCCCCCACAGGAAGCAACTATCTATGGGGGCACCTGAGCCAAGTCAAAGCTACATGTATCCATTCAGACACAGATCCCCGACCCGGCCTGCCTCCTCTCTCCCCTGATTGGCTGACTAGCTTTGATTGACAGCCACGGGAGCCAATGGCGCCGCTGCTGTGTCCCGGACGGCTTAGACATTCATGGACATCACTGGAGTCAGCCTTTACAACTCCTTTAAAGCTTCTCAGAGCCTTGGAGGATTTAACATGCACTTCCAGGCTGTGTACCTCTCCAGCAGGCAAAGGACCCTGCTACTCTCTGCTCCAGCCCCTATATACACCTCTTAGAAACATAGAAACATAGAAAAGTGACGGCAGAAAAAGACTGAGTAGTCCATCGAGTCTGCCCCTTTTTATTCGTTTATTTATTTATTTTTTTTTATATATTTTTTTTTACATTAACCTTGTTGTCTGACTATGGATTAATGTTTATCCCAAGCATGTTTGAAGCCATTTACTGTTGACTGTCTCACAACCTCTGTTGGTAGTTTATTCCAATCATCAACCACCCTTTCAGTAAAATAATACTTTCTAAGATTAGTTTTGAACTTCCCCCCAGTTAGTTTGAGGTCATGTCCCCGTGTTCTTGATTTTGGTTTCATATTGAAAAGACTGCCCTCCTGAACCTTATTCACCCCCTTGATGTATTTAAAGGTTTCAATCATGTCTCCCCTCTCCCTTCTTTCCTCCAGACTGTACATATTAAGTTCCTGAAGTCGCTCTTGATATGTTTTATCCCCCAGACCTTTCACCATTTTTGTTACCCGTCTCTGAACTCGTTCTATTTTCTTAGCCCCCTGCTGGCCACTATCCCAACCAGTGATTAGCTGAGGCTTTATCCAGGGCCAGCTTAGACTCTACCCTCTCTACCCACAATGTTCCAGAACCTTCTGGAAAGACAGGGGGAGACAGGCAAGCCTGCAGCTGCAAAACCCAGAGTACACAAAAAGCAATACACAAGCTCCACTGGCTACAGCAGAGCCCAAACAACTAAATTTACCTCTCCTCTATCTCACTAGCATATATATATATATATTTCAGGCACAACCCTCCTTCTTATCCTACACTGGCTCCAGCAAAGCCTATGGTCTTCTTCAGTTACAGAATGGGCTGTGGCATACTGGACTTGGGTGACTTTTTGTACAGGATTAATTGGAATGCTTTTTCCTGGAGACTGAAGCAGAAGGGTCAGGTACAGAAGAAACAAGGAAAAAGAAAGCAGAAAAGAAATATTACAGTCAAGGGGAAGAGGAAAAAAAATACAAAAACAAAAAGCTAATCTTCAGTACTTTCATACTAGCTTTTGTCTTGTTGATCGTCCACAACCAGCTACCACTGGGGGTAAACACTGTGCTGTCTGTTTCCACAGGATAAAAAAAGTGCTAAGATGTTAAATTAAAAAAAATATTGAAAGACAAAGCACACCATCACACTGGGTAAATACATATTTAACCACTTGCTTCCTGGGCACTTAAACCCCCTTCCTGCCCAGAGCAATTTTCAGCTTTCAGCGCTGTTGCATTTTGAATGACAATAGCGCGGTCATGCAACGATGTACCTAAATTAATTTTTTATAATTTTTTTCCCCACAAATAGAGCTTTCTTTTGATGGTATTTAATCACTGTTGGTTTTTTATTTTTTGCTAAAAAAAACAAAAAAAAGACCAAAATTTTTGAAAAAAAAACTACTTTGTTATAAAATTTTAAAAACAGGTAATTTTTCTCCTTCATTGATGTACGCTGATGAGGCTGCACTGATGGGCACTGATAAGGTGGCACTGATCGGCACTGACAGGTGGCATTGATGGGCACTGATAAGGCAGCACTGATGGGCACTGGGTGGCACTGGTGGGTGGTACTGATGGGTGGCACTGATGGGCACTAATTGGTGGCACCGACAGACACTGATAGGTGGCACTGAAGGGCACTGATAGGCAACACTGATAGGTGGCACTGATGGGCACTGGTGGGTGGCACTGATGGACACTGGTAGGCACTGGTAGGGGACACTGATAGTCAGCACTAATGGGTGGCACTGAAGATGAGGCACTGATGGCCATTGATTGGCAGCAGTAGTGGGCATTGATAGGTGGCACTGTGGGCACTGGTAGGTGGCACTGTGGGCACTGCTAGGTAGCACTGGTGGGTAATGATAGGTGGCACTGGCAGGGGGCACTGGTGGGCACAGACAAGCCATCTGCGGCTCTCTGTGTGAGGGACCGATGTCCCTCTGACAGAAGCCAGTGTTTGACTCTTTTTTTTTTCTGATAAACACGCTTGACTCATGAAGCGATTGAAGCGATTGTAATCATTTTTGTCCTTTCTCTTGCTTCCTTGCTTTTCATTTAACAGTTCCTCTTCCAGAGTTCCAGACTTGATTAAGAATTTCTCCATCGCTAAACAATGAACAAACTTTTATGAGCATAAAAGTTGGAATGGAACGGTCTCTATTGTTACAATATAATTAGAGCAATCAAGTTCTCCCGAGATCTCACACAAGTCTAGCATTACGAAAGGAACCAATGAATGACAGACTGACAGAGGCTGAGTTTTTATATATGTTACTTTTTTACTTTTTGCAGCATTGATTTACCATTTAATTTTTCAATATGTTCAAGGTTTCTAAACTCTAGCAATTTTAAATATTTTTCAAAACTCCCAGGGCACACCTGCAAATCTCACGTGACACACGTGACACAAAACTGTGGGGCACACAGTTTGAGAATCACTGGCCTAGATCAATCGAGCACATAATCTGGGCACACAAGCATTTGTAGACATATTCTCTATTTTGTTCTTGTTAATTCTTGGGTATTCAACAAAACAATAAATCAAGTTAATTTAAAAATAGTAATAATAATAAACAAACAACACAAACCAACTATTCAGCTAGGCCTAACAACATGCATTTTTACACTTGTATACCTATTATGGAACAGGGCAGATTTTACATTTGAGCTATGTATCGACCGATTCAGCAAAAAAAATGTCAATTATCACGCGCCTGACGATGTCTATTTGACGAAACGAGCCGGGTGGAGCTGGGTCACGTGACGTCACTGCGCAAAGTGTTTGGCCATCTTGATGGTTCCAAACATTCCTTTGTAACATTGATTTACATGCAAGATTTTACCCAGTGTTGGTGAGTGTTTTGGTGGATTTTGATAAACTTTGTTACCATTAATACTGCACAATACAGTGTCTCTTGCCTATTCCTAAACCCTGCATGCTCCGAGGTCCCCCCATGGTGGAGCCCTCATATCGCGAAAATTGCAAGCATCAGGTATTCTTGGCAATTTGGAGTTGTATTTGACTGCTTTATGTATAGTGGTCCACCCCTGAGGGTAAGGGTCAGTTTGTGTATTGCTGTCGGTGGAGGATCTCTCACAGCACCTTTGTTTGGAATCTGCACCTGTTGGACCTTCAACTCTGAATCTTTATTGATCTACTGATAAGGACTCTTTTCTATGCATGTAAAGCGCCACACCAATATCTATGTTCAATACAATTATTTATTATACCTCTATGGTTTTCTGGTTTTTCCGTATGCAACTGGCCCACGACGACCAATCCACTTTCCAGGAAACTGTTCATCTTTGAGCACTGAAGCTGGCACGTTCCCTGAGTTTTTCCAGCAAGATGGTGCACCACCACATTATGGGTGTCAGGTCCGAGCATTCCTAGATGAACAGTTTCCTGGAAAGTGGATTGGTCGTCGTGGGCCAGTTGAATGGCCCCCAAGGTCTCCCGATCTGACCCCCTTAGACTTTTATCTTTGGGGTCATCTGAAGGCAATTGTCTATGCTGTGAAGATACGAGATGTGCAGTACCTGAAACTACGGATACTGGAAGCCTGTGCTAGCATTTCTCCTGCAGGGTTGCGATCAGTGTGTGAAGAGTGGGAGAAGAGGGTTGCATTGACAATCCAACACAATGGGCAGCATTGAACACATTTTATAAGTGGTCAGAAACTTGTAAATAACTCATGAAAGAATAAAGTTACGTTAAAACCAAGCACACCATTGTTTTTCTTCCCAATAAGTTTGATGTGTCACATGACCCTCTTCCTTTTGAAAAAACAAAAGTTGGATTCAAAATGTCCGACTTCAAAATGGCCGCCATGGTCACCACCCATCTTGAAAAGTTTCCCCCCCTCACATATACTAATGTGCCACAAACAGGAAGTTAATATCACCAACCATTCCCATTTTATTAAGGTGTATCCATATAAATGGCCCACCCTGTATAATGATTTCTTCTTTACAGGGCTAGATAGGTTAGTGTTAGGTTGTGAATGTCTGTAGAGATTTTAGTATTAGGGTGGATTTCTACTTTAAAGTGGTTCAAAAGGCATGAACCTTTCAGTATCAGCTCCCCCCAGTCCCCCCAAATACTTACTTTTAGTCCAATCCTGATCCAGCAATGTGCCCGTCTGCAGCAAGACTGCTCATTCTCCCTTCCTCTCACAGTCTCAGACCCAGCAGTAGGAGCCATTGGCTCCTGCTGCTGTCAATCATTGCCTGTGAGCAGAGAGTAAAAGTGGGGCCGAGCCTCACTGTGTGTACAAATGGACACGCACAGCCTGGCTTGGGAGGAGTGAGCCCGCATGTCTGCCCCCATAGCAAGCAGATTGCTATGGGGGCAGGCCCACAAGAGGAAAAGCAGGCAGCACCGGCAGGGACCCCAGAAATGGAGGTTTGGGGTTGCTCTAAGCAATACCATTGCACAGAGCAGGTAAGTATACCGCCACTTAATGAATGACTTCCAGATGCAGCAGTAACAAGATTTAGCCACTGCCTGTTCAGCAAACCTCGAGCAGTTAAAATTTTACATTATCCATTATGAACTTGAATCTTAAAATAGCAATAGCTATTAAAATAAAGTCCCCCTGTAGTGACAGTACTGAGATGCTGGGTTGGACAGTAGCTCAATGTTTTCATGCATCCCATCAATTGCAGAACCACAACTGGGGAAATTCCTGTTATCTTCAGATGTTTCATTGCTGTCCATTGCTAAACATTGTCAGGGAACTGTACAAACAGGACATATTTATAATAGTGCAGAGTACTTAAAGTGGAACTTCACTTCGCTATATGTCCTCCTTCCCCCTCTATCACATTTGGTACATTATTTTCTTTAAGGTGGGTTTAATAGGTACCTACTCCCTCTTCTACTCGGATTGCCTAGGTGATCTGAATGGAAGTTTGCCCCCCACCCCCCTCTTTTGTGAAGGCTCAAGAAGTCACAGACGGCTCGCCACACTAAACATTCCAGCGCCGGGGACCCAAGGACTGCCGAAGAACCGACCCAGATAAAGATAGCGCTGGATTCCTGGACAGGTGAGTGTCCCTTTATTAAAAGTCAGCAGCTACAGTATTTGTAGCTGCTGACCAGTTGCGGTTGGTGCTCAATATTTTGGGGGGGCGGCAAACAAACCTGCCCCCCCTCGGAAGACGGACATCCGTGATCAGTGCCCCCTTGTGGGGGATGGACGGTGGCGATCAGTCCCCCCACGGGAGACAGGTCTCCCCGGCCAATCAGGTCTCAGGACCCGCTTCCTGATTAGCCAAGAGGAGAAGCAGGAAGACATTAGCGAATATTAATTCGCTAATGTCACACAACTGGATGGGCTCAGGGTGCAGTGCTCTGCACCCCGAGCCCACCATTTTTTGAAGCCAATTAGACCCTCAGGCTCTAATCATGTCCTTCAAAAAAAAAAACCTAATGAAATTCAAGCGTCCAGCACCCTGCATGTAGATTGGGGGCCAGGCGCATGGATTAAGGGGGGGGTGCCTAATGGACGGGCCGCCACTGCTGCTGACTTTTTTTCTTTCTAGGGCAAAGACTCTCTTTAATGTTTTTTCTCCTACTATCACAAGATTGCAAACTTGAATGAAAAAAAAATAATTGGAGATAAAATACTGGACAGACTGATCTCCCTAGACAGGACAGAGCTGCCAAAAAAAGATTCAAAGAAAAGACAACCAGCAGACATTTTGCTAGTGTTGCGAGGTAGAGCTGCTGCAATAATGTATAAATAGAATGAATTTGACGCTTTTGCTTTTACTCTAGCCAGCAAAATGAGACATATGGATAAAGGTCAGAGCATGATTTGTGAACAGTTAATAGATAACTAGCATACAACGGCCCACACAATAAAAGTGGAGATAATACATGGATCATGGATTCTACTCCACACCCCTCAACACCACATCAACTACAACAACATGAATTCCAGTATGTATAACTCTTCGTTGGCTAGTATCCCATACTTCCTTCCACTCTGATTCTTTCCTAAGGGTGCCATATATGGCCATGCACAAGTCTTTTCACAAAATTAAAATTTATAAGGTTAATGCTTACTGTATAAACTTCATTGGCTGCAAGTATTGTTAAACTTTATTTTAGCTGCTTTTATAGTGGGTTTGTTTGTTGGTTGAGTACAAATGGCTCTGCAGAAATCTGGAATTATGCAGCCAAGGGCTTGGCTGGTATCCCAGTAGAACTTTATAACCTACAGCAATCTGTGGTCAGATAATGCATGTTAGCCTTTGGCTTTTGTGCTGCATGTACAGCCTTTGCATATACCACAATCAGCCGTAAATATATGACTGCTGAGAGGTTAAGTGAATAACATTGATTATTTTGTTACAGTAGTGCTACCCCCGCAGGATACACTGGTAATGTTGGGCCCTCTTTTCCTAACCTGAGCACCACTGACACCTCGGGTATTGTCACATACCTGGTCGAAGGCTGGCGTACTGAGAGGGCTTCCCTTGCGGCTGAGTGCAGAGCACCCCTGAAGGTGGTAACAGGGAATGCTAGGCCCAAAGAAGCAGGAGTTGCCAGCTGCAATAGATTGAGGTGTAGAAGGGATGTACACCAGATGATAGCCAGACAACCAGGATACGCTGCAGGGCAGTAGTCCCTCAGATGCGCCAGGTAAGGCTTCATAGTAATAAGAGCCAGGAGTCAGGAGTCAGGCTGGTAGGCATACGTAGGATATCAGCTAGGAGCAGTGGCAGAGAGCAGAATCATGAACAGGCTGGGGTCATACACTGAAAATCAGCTAGCAGCGGAGTCAGGAGGGTAAGCCGAGGTCATACACTGGTAATCAGGCCGAGGCATAGTCGGTAGAACAAGCCAAAGGCCAGGAACCAGGAGCCCCCTAATCTACATACAAGGCGCCAGTGGGGGGTGTTTTTTTTTAAGCATGTGATTAGAGCCAGAGGCTCTAATAGGCTTCAAAAAAGGGTGGGCTCATAGCGCAGAGCCCACCCAGTTGTGTGACAATGAATATTCACTATTTTCACACTGATCCTTCTCTCAGCCAATCAGGAAGCGGGTCCTGAGACTCATCACCCGACTGGCTGAAAGGACAGGCAATCCTACTGGATGCCTAGGAGGAGGTGGGAGGAGACGCAGGGCGGAAGCCACCGTGATGCAGAGAAAGAAGAGACACTGTCCGTTGCCTGTAAGAGCGCTGCCTGTCTGCAAACTAGATGGGATAAGGGCTGGATGACTGACTGATTGCGAGATCCCCCATGAGGGGGTTGCGGGTGTCCCGACCAACCAATAGACAGCGAGGGGAGGGTGGGGTTGTTTGCCGCCCCCCCCTCAAAAAAAACACCAACTGCCACTGGATTGCAATAACAGAAGATGCAGAACACATGAACAAATGGAAAGCTTAAGATCATCCAGCAACTAGTGGATCAGGCTGCTGACTTTAAATAGGCCACTGGGCACCAGAATCTGTCACACATTGCCTGCGCCATGGCGTGCGCAATTGCACATTAATGTTCGCAGTCGTTCGTGCCTGTGATTCCATTGGGCATTAACAGAAGTGGCAGTTCTTCTGTAAACTGTTCTCTGACAGGTATACATGTCACTAGGCAGAGATTTATAATTTTTATAATACCTTAGGGTCACCTGATATTAAACTCGAGACCTTGAGGTAAAGTAACAATATACATTTTTGGATAATATTCAGGCAAACAAAGTGTAACAGTGAGAAATTATTTACAGATACACCAATAGAAGGCTTCAAGTGATGTGGTTAGAGTGCCTTATAGGATAACTCCACTTTTGTGGGGGAAAAAAAATAGCAAATAAAGAAAAAATAATATAGCGCATATAATTGTGACACTAATTATATTGCAATTGAATATTATTAAAAATGACCTTTCCTTTTAAATCTGCAGCTCTGTAATGTTCTGAGAATGCATTGCAATATGGCTACCTGGAGTTGTTCTGTACATATAGTGTGCACTGACCACTCCCCAGAAACATAATTCCCTGCTTGTGTGATTGGCTCACCAACTTTGCCAGAAATCTGCCCAAGATACAAGTCAGATTTCTGGCATCCCCTGCAACAAAAATGTCATTTTTGGAGAGATACTTTCAATAGGAACGTGTCTAAAGGGATGCAGGCTTAACCGATTTCCTCATTAGTGCCCAGCAGCTGCCACACCTGACAGTTAATTATGAAACAACTGCCATTAGACCCACTCAGTACAGAGGCACAGAGAAATACAGAGGGATTTCTTCAGAATAACAAAAGGTAGGAATCTGCAACAAAATTTGTTATGCAACTTGCATTGTACATAGATCGCCCAGAGGGGAATGTTTTTTCTCAACAAAAGTGGAGTTACGCTTCAGGTTCAAATTAAATGAACATAAACTGTAGCTCTCCTCACTAAATGAGCAGCATAGAGCAAGAACTGATTGGTACCAATAGAGATAGAGTGAAGTTGCCTATGGTCACTTGGGGTGAGGGAACTAGGCCTAGGACTTCTTAAAACAAGAAAATATAAATATTCTGTGAATAAAGCTACATAGCAAATGCTT
>BLSH010334087.1:266981-280723 GCA_018402905.1 Glandirana rugosa | reverse complement strand
CTCTAATTTCTGCTATCTGTCCTCAGAGCAACAGCACAGACAGCAGTAGTAAAGTAATCTATCTCAGGATGCAGGATCAGGTCTTAAAATGTCTCAAATCTGTCCCTCACGCAGTCAGCTACCTTTCCCTACACTAACCCAAGGAGCATGTGACTGCAGCACTGTGACTCCAGCTTATAAAGAGGCTGGGTCACATGATGCACTGGCCAATCACAGCCATGCCATTAGTAGGCATGGCTGTGATGGCTTCTAAGGGCAAACCAGTGAAACGCTTGTTGATTGGCTGCCCTGCAGCTTCTCAACACGTGGAGTAAAATAGCAGAACCCCGGACCGAACCCGAATGATTTTTGAAATGTCCGGGTCCGGGTCCGTGCCACGGACACCCGAAAGTTCGGTACGGACCCGAACGTTACAGTCCGGGTTCGCTCAACACTAGTGATATACTTTCTATGGCTTCACCGGCAAAATAATACAGAAGATACCTTTTTCTTGTCAGTACACTATAATGTGGAGATCTATGCTATATACGCATTTTTAATGCATGTTCGTTAAAGGGTATGTCTGGGCAAAAAAAATAAAAAACATATGCCATACATCTCTACAATACATGCACATTTCCTTGTGCTTTTGTCTCTTTAAAAGTACTGCAAAAAAGAAAAAGGTGATCCTGACCGAAATTCCGTGTGATCCCAACTTCCTGTATGAGCTGACAAAACATTGCCTTTGCTGCACTAAAATCCCAAGCAGCATTGTCAACCCTGTCCAGTTCACCTCTGTGGACTACAGACCCCCCCCCCCTCGTGTAGAGTCTGGACAAAGAGGGGGCAGAGGGGGCACATGCCCGGGTGGCCGTGTTGAGGAGGGAGGCACACACTCTACTTTGACAGGAATAACTGTAGCATCACTTCTGTCAGAAAGAGCAGGGGCTGCTGGAGGGAGTATTCTTCTTTCTCCTCCTTCCAGCCTACACTTGCAGAAGAGAGAGATCTGCAGTGGATTGCTTTTAGGTGGTGTTTGACTGTGCCGTAGTGCTCCCCCCATGACCCCCAGAGACGGGGGGGTTGACCTTCCTCTTCTAGGTACAGGGTATTGGGCATAGTGGGTAGTGAACAAGGTAGAAAGATTGGCACCAGTCACTTTTATGCTTGAACAAAGAGATGTTTATTTCTCACAAATAGGAAAATATGGGAGAGAGGGGATGGGGCACAGGACACCCTAAGTCAAAAATAGTAACGATCAGCAGACAGGCAGATTGGAAGACTCCTTAGACAAAAATATGAGATAAGGCAGACAGACGTACAGGAAAAAGAGCCTTTAAACTGAACCAGCACGCCTTCACTTTGTAGGACAGGCTATCTCCTTTAGTAACTGAACTATTCTCACTGCATCATACAGAATTCTTTGGATGAATTCTGTCTTGAAGCTCTCCCAGCCACCCCATGGATTCCCAGTCCATGAAGAGTCAGCTCTGATACTTCTCTAGAACTCCATCCCTCTCAGAATTGTTTCTAGATATTGAGTAGGCTCTCCTTTGTAAAATCTTGAATCCCTGGATAGACCTCAGACAGACCTAGCAGTCAGGAGAGCACCGGGATAGGCCTCAGGCTTCAGTTTTAGCAGCCAGGAGCTGTTTCTCATACACCCACCCAGACCACAGCCTGGGTGGAAAAAACACCCAGGTCACCTGACCTTCTCCAAATAAATACCTTCTGCCAACATTCATAGCAGTCAGTCTGATTGGCTGAGAAAGATGTGTTTATTAATAACCTGACTTCACTGTAGGGATATGCAATTAGTGGACCTCCAGCTGTTGCAGAACTACAAGTCCCATGAGGCATAGCAAGACTCTGTCAGCCACAAGCATGACACCCAGAGGCAGAGGCATGATGGGACTTGTAGTTTTGCAACAGCTGGAGGTCCGCTAATTGCATATTCTGTAGCGCATCATACTAATGCCAGAGGTGACAGTGCCACCTACTGACAAAAGGGAGAAGCCACAGGTGAAACAGGATTAGGAGGAAGCCCCTTTGATCCATAACGACTACAAATTAGCCAGGCTAGCTACCACCCAGTGCAGCTAAATTTACCTGTAGCCCTGTTTTAGGACAAAGGTGCTACAGTGCTATACCTGCATACATTGCATGCTGTTGTGGTGCAGTGCAGCCCCATTCACTTGAATGGGTTGCGTTCAGCCTGCTGCACTGCCAGCGTATATCTCCCATATGGCTGCCTTTGCAGCATGGAAGGTGTAGTTGGGAAGCAGTAAAAACAGGAAGTTCAGCCTTGGGGGTGTTTCACATGGGCAGGCAGGGGGCAGTAAAAGGTTGTTGAGCCACATGTTAACATATTGCCTCATCATGGCCTTTCAAACTCCCTCTGAAAAGCAAAACACAGTGGATTCATTTTCATAGAGGCAGCAATGATAGTAGCACACCTGAACAAGCCCTTAGAATCCTTTTCTCACCCCTTCCTCCCTCAAAGCCCCCACTTGATCCCTTTATGTCCATCCACCGTTCAGAGGCCACCACCCCTTCCCTCCTTCATTCCTCTGACATAGATGTCAATCATTCCTCTTCAGCCTGACACCAGCCATGCAGCGCCATTTTTCCTCCACTAACACGGATGCAGTGACATCACTGACCAAGGTCATTTTTTCCTTTCAGTGACACCACCGTGCAGGGCCATTTTTTTCTTCCAGTAACTCCACTGACACTGGAACATTTTTCCCCTCCAGTGACACCGCAGACACAGAACAATTTTCCTTCTAGCAACACCACTGATGCATTGCCATTATTTTCTTTCAGTGACACCACAGACGCAGGGGCATTTTTTTTTTCTTTGCTATTGCTAGCCCCTTATTTGTGCATTGATCTTAAACCGTTCCTTTCGCTGCAGTGTACCACAACGATTGGTACTATTCCAGTACATGCCTGAAACATTACGTTCTACCGTGAGTGTCACTATAAGCCCCATCCCCATAGGCGTGTGCAGGGGGTGTGCCTGGCCCACCCTAATCACTATGTGGGGTGCCAATTCCCCATACTGCCCAGGCTTCCTTTCGTGTTGGCCCCATGCCACAAAGTGCTGCTGGCTTTTCTCTTCTCCTCTCCTCCCAGATGTTGCGGGGTAGAGAGTGGGGGAAGGGGCTAGTAAACATGTCATTTACTAGCCCCTTCCTTTTATAAATGAACACAGTGAACACACTCCCTCACTGTGATCATTCATAACTGAAGCACAGTAAACTATGTTTACTATGCTTCAGTTTGTGAATGAACAGGGAGCCGCACAGCACAGAGCAATTCCTATTCATTCACTTTAGCTGCTGAGGCTGAAAAGAAAGGCACGTGTGTTTGAACTTTGGGGTGTACACACCTATGCCCATCTCCTCTTCCATCCAAGGGGGTCACAGTTTGCCATCTTTGTCCTAGGCACTGGATGACCTTTTCCTGGCACTGCCCTCATGTTATGGAGATGAGGGACGGGGGGTGTTGTGTAATCTAGGACAGTGTTTCTCAACCTTTTTTCAGTCAAGGCACTCTTTACAAATTCTGGAAAATCTCAAGGCACCATTTAGAAATTATGGACAGTCTTGAGGTGCCCTATTCTAAAATGTAAACACTATTGTGATAGTTTTGCATGATGCAGCAACATTCACACGTAGGACACCCAACATTAGAGGTGATTTATTTTTCCAAAGCAAATACACTTTTGCAAACTGGTACTTACTAGCAATCCAATGTTTCTCTTCTGCCTCAGTTTTTCTCCATCACTAATGTGACCCCAATGCTGATGGAGAGAGGCAGGGGAGGGTCAAACAAAGATGGTATGCAAAGGACTGATGTTTCCCTTATCAACTGATGATGCCATTGGTCATTAGGACGCTGGCAGCTAGAAGGTTGTAATGGTAGCTGTGGCTTTGTGTAACTAAAAGGCAGGCTTCATCCACATGCCAGCTTGTATACAATTTTTAGGCAAATTTTAGGTATTTTGCCGTGGCACCCCTGAAGAAACTTCAAGGTACCCCAGGGTGCCTGGGCACCAGTGACAGCTGATGCTCCATTTTTTTGGGGGGGTGGTAAACAAACCACCCCTCCCATCGCTCACTCGCAATATAGCCTATGATGGGGTATGATCCCAGCCCCCCCAGCCCCAGCACACAGTCTCAGCCAGGGTCAGGACAAGGGGTGGGCAGGAGGGGGTGGCTGCCCTGGGCACTGTGGTATCATGTGAGGTGGGTGGGCAACACAAGGGGTTTGGTGGGGTGGAGATGTGTATTGAGAAGGGGAATTTGCGGCGGCAGGGGGTAAGAACTGTTCTAGAAGGGCAAATTTGGGGAGGTGTGCTAGGAGTGGTGATTTGGGGTGATTCGTGTAGAAAGGGGTATGTGTTATGAAAGTAATATGGTAAAGAGTAAATATTTTCTTTTGGCGGGGCTGTGCTAGTAGGAATGATAGGGGGTATTTGTGCTAGGGGTGGAGATTTGTGGGGGGGACTTGTGCTAGGATGGGTGGAGGATTGGGGGATGGAAATTTGTGCTTGAAGGGAGAAATTTGGAATGGGGGTAGAAGGATTTGTTCTTGGAGGGGAAATTTGAAGAGTAGAGCATTTGTACTAGGAAGGGAAATTTTACAGGGGTGAAGGTTGTGCTGGGGACATATAGGGAGAGAGAATTGGAGCTGGGGAGAATGGGGGGAGGGGGCAAAGATCTGTGCTGGGAGGGGGGATTTTAGCAGGGGGCGGGTTTGTACTGGGAGGAGGAGGAATTATGCTTAGTGGGTAAGCACGACTTAATTTTTTTTTTTTGGGTGGAATTTTCGCTGACACATAATGCAAAAAATTGTTCATGAATCTTGAGGGGGCACAATTCAGCATGTTCGCCCTGGGCTCTAGATGACTTTGTCCCAGGTCTCAGCTCAGTGTTTGTCCAGTTGCTGGGGGATGGGGACGTTCCTGGGCTCGGTTCCATGGAGGAAGGGACGGTTGGAAGAAAACATAAGAAGCCGGCTCAGGCCAGGTGATGGGGAACACCGAGCCCAACCAGTCACCGGAGCAGAGGACGTTCTGGAGACCGGACAGTCGCTTCTCATTGCGGCCGATCGGGTCTTAAGACTTGCTTCCTGATTGGCCGGGGAGAGAAGCAGGAAGACAATAGCATATATTAATTTGCTATTGTCACACAACCGGGTGGGTCCAGGGTGTAGTGCTCTGCGCTCCAAGCCCACCCTTTTTTTAAGCCAATTAGAGCCTCAGGCTCTAATCATGTGCTTCTAAAAAAAAACAAAAAAAACATTGAAATCCATGTGTCCGACGCCGTGCAAGGAGATTAGGGTCTAGGCACATGGAGATTAGGGACCGGGCGCATGGAGATTAGGGGCTGGGTGCATGGCGATTAAGGGCTGGGTGCATGGAGATTAGGGGCTGGGAGCATGGAGATTAGGGGGGTGGGTCCCTGCACCCCTAATGGAGCGGTTGCCACCACTGAGCACCCTGGTTGAAAAAGGCTGTCATTCTGGTCATCAATCACCCTCCTAGCTGACCATTCTGCTACTACCTGGTCTAGCATTTTTGCTTTCAGTGTCAGTTGCATGCTAATTGGACAGAGGGGATGATTATGATTTATTGTCCAGTGAGCAGGTTGAAGCAGAACATAGAATCCTGAATTGCTACATTTGTAAGCTAATATGTCACCTACGTGGCTGTGCACTGTGGCAGATGTGTGTAAACCCCAAGCTTTGCTGTACAGAACTACAAATCCTTTGGCAGACACAATACTGTATTACAACCTTGTACTTAGCTGCTTGTCTAGAATTCCCTTTCAAAAGCAACATTAACATCACACCGGATGGACTATAAGACTGAATGAGTAACTACCGACTTTATTTTTGATGAAAAATGTTATGTTCTCTGAGAATAAAAGAACATTTGATGAGGAAAAAAAAGAACATTCATATAGAAAACATATCTACTTCCTCCAACACTGATACAATTCAAAAGGATTTTTTAATGCACGTGTGCTCCACATTCCAAGTGCCCTCCATCTCCTGGTGTACATCTGTTCCCGGCATTGTTCTACTTATTCTTTGGATTTTATTCGCAGAATTGTTTTTCACTTGCCAGCAAAGGCAGCAGCAATTACTTAGTGCTTCAGTCACCGAATATATTCCCTATATGCTACTCCGCCATAGGCGCTACAAAACATTCACCGAGGCTCCGTCTAATTATTAAAGCAATTACTTACTAACATAATTAAGTTTGGGATTAAACGTACACGATATAAAACAACAACAGATACATGAATAGACTTCATTTATGTGTTGTCCTCCAGCAAAGTTTTGCAAAAGCATATCACGTCTAATTTAGTCAGACACAATAGCAAAATGCGTTCGAAGCGCCGAGCAAAGGTGTTATATTCACTGAGGCAGAACAGTTTCTGCACCAATCTGCCATTGTGCAGTAATTATTCTCATTTATATTTTGTATAAGTAAGTGCTGAAATAAAGCAGGCGCAGTGGGGGGCGTCACTTTACATGGTCTCTTTATAGAAGGAATGCGGTATTAATCATTTTAATATGGCAAATTAATGTACACTTAATTACTGAACAATCATTCAACCAAAGTAACTGGCTTGGTAAATTCACCTCTACAAACAGAGGACATTAAACATAGTGGCTGGTTTGCATCATTTTTTATATCTTTCTGTAGACTACAGAGAAGACACCCAGGAATTCATAAAGCGTGTGATAGGCACTCATTAGAAATCCGTCTCCTGTCGCCCTACAAATGCGTAACTTGTATATGAATATAAAGCACTCTTCTCCACTCTTAAGCTGGACATTCCCACTGCCAATTGAACACCAGGTCCTAGGCACAAACAGAGCTGTCCACACTCCAAGCAATAGCAGATATAGCAGGTAGGAATAAGCAGAAATGTAGTAAACAAACAAGCCCTAAAAACAAAACAAAATAAAGACTGCACTTGTGCCTACCTAAAGTGTACAATACATAAGCAACAACCCCACCCATGAGGTATTTGTCACAGAAATAAAATTAACAATCAACACTTTGCACTAAAAACATAAAAATATAACATCAAAATATGAATAGTCCCAAGTGGAATTGTATATAGAGTCCCCAATAGAAGATAATGTTGAGGATTTTTCTTGTCACAGATCAAAGCGTGAGTCACATCACACTCCCTTCATTGCAAAGGCCAACCACCACCAAAGAGGATCAGATGTGCACTTGCCATGTGACCAGGACCCCCTGGTTAAAGGTGGGTCTGGCAGGCTTTAGGGAGATTCCCCTCAAAATCCTCATTCAGGTGAACAGCCTTGAGTTAGACATCCAACAGAAATCCAATGCTCATGCAGACACAGATGCAAATGAGAAAGCCCTAAAACTAGTGTAAAACTTTTATAATGCTAATTTATTGAATTAAAACACACTCACATAGATATATTGGGAATACACATATCTCCAAACAAATCCAGCAGGAAACAATGGTGTCCACCATTCACTTAAGGTAAACGTAATGATGTAGACAAGCCGCTCCTCCCTACGTGTTTTATCGCCAAAGGACTTCTTCTGGGACCAACAAGCAATTGACAGTTACGAGAAGTGGCAGGTAGGGATCAAGCAGAAGCGTAGTCAAGGAACAAGCCAAGGGATGTAATGAGTTGTTGCAGGTTGGGATCAAGCAGAAGCATAGACGGGGAACCTGCCAATGATTGGTAACAAGTGGTAGTGAAGATATGGATGGCAGCAGGACTAACAAGAGCATGATATTGGCTGGGGAGTGCACAATAATCTAGCAAACAGGAAGCGCAAAGGCATGGCTAAAATAGGGAGTTCGGGGAGGAGCGAGGGGTTCACGGTTCAAGACAAACAAGGTTCAAGGCAGGATCATTCAAAGAGTTGTCCAGGGAGCTGTCCAGCATTCCAAGTGGCTTAGCAAGAAGAGGAATTGCCACACACAACAGAGATCGCAGGTTCATATGCAGACCCTGGCATTATATCAACTAAATTTGATATAATTAAACGATTAAGGGGGGATATGATGACCATGTATACATTTATAAGTGGTCCATAGAGTGAAAATAGTGCTGAATTATTCACTTTAATGTCATTACAAAGGATAATAGGGCACTCTTTAGGTCTGGAGGAAAAGAGATTTAATCTCCACATGTGAAAAGGCTTCTTCACATTAAGAGAAAATGACACTCTCAAAAAAAAGTTTTGGCCAGCTCAGTAGTGTTTAAAAAAAGGACTGGATGCATTCCTAAACAAAATATACCAACATTTATAGGTAATTTATAGGTAATTATCAAGCAGAAACGGCTTCAGCTTGTTTCCTCCTGGAAGCCACACCCCTCTGATGCATTTCACCAGCCCACGGCTTAGTCATAGAGGACCTCATAGAGGTCATAGAGGTCCATTTAAGAACAAGTTAGAGTTACCTATGTAATCTGATGTTTGGAGAGGTAATTATTATGCTGATGATGTTTGAACAGGTAATTAATATCCAAGTTCTCAGTTCTTTTTAGGTCCCAATCAAAGTAAAACTGTCTGTCATACATACTTTCAACTAAGCAATTTACAGTTCCTGCTCTACTATCAAGTCTTCCCATTAAGCTACCAGGAATGCTGGACAGCTCCTTAGTCTTGCTTCACATATGTGTTTAATTGTCTAAAAACATTCCTAGCTATAGTGGTTGTCAACTCTCCTCCTCACCCCCCCCCCCTCCAAAAAAAAAAAAACCCTGCAAAACAAAGGCATATTGAGCTAGTATGCATTGCATACTAGTTCATTATGAAATACTTACCTTGGAACAAAGCTGTTGCAGCAGTCTCGGCACACCGCTGTGACCGGCAATTACAGCATGGGCTCCAGCGCTGTGATTGGCAGAGCCCCACTGACATCACTCCCCCACACGTGCACAGGAGCAGCCAGTTACAGCACGTTTACAGAAGAAACGGCACCCTGGGCCACTCCGGGGGGCGATTCTTCAGTGTGCATGTGCCGATGACATTGACACAGGCAACTACAGGAAATATCTCCTAAACCGTGCAAGTTTAGGAGATATTCCCGGGACCTACAGGTAAGCCTTATTATAGGCTTACCTGTAGTTTAAAGTGGTTTTCCAGAGTTGACAACCACTTTAAAGGATAGGTGAACTTTTTAACTGCTTGCCGACCACCCCATAGCAGATTTACTGCTACAGGGCGGCCACACTGTGCAGAATCACGTATATATATATGTGATCCTGCACTTCCAGGTTTTGGGCGTGAGAGTGTGCCGCTGCCAGCTCGCTCCTGCTGTGATTTTACACAGCGAGAGCTGATCAGCGGGTCCCTTGGACCTGATCTCCGCCGGTACCCGCCAATCGTTCGGTACACTGACAGAATGCAGAATGTAAACAAGGCAGATTGTCATTCTGTGGGTACAGAAGACATGGATCCTGTGTTTCTGTAAATCAGAAACAGCAGTCTAAAAAGAAACCACATGTGAAAGCGCTAGATGAGAAACCCCATAGGCGGGAAATGGTGATATGACCCTCGGTCATGAAGTTCAGTCTCTACACAAGTCCATAGGGTAAACCACTGTGAAATTTATTTAAAATGGCAATGCGAAACTTGTATAAAAAACAGCAATTATAATTTTTTATACAAGTTTTGCATTGTCATTTTAAATAAATTTCACAGTGGTTTACCCTATGGACTTGTGTAGAGACTGAACTTCATGACCGATGGTCACATCACCATTTCCCACCTATGGGGTTTCTCACCTAGTGCTTTCACATTTGGTTTCTTTTTAGATTGTCATTCCCTTTCCACACCACTCCTGCTGTTTTTTTCCCACATAGCTGCTATTTGAGCCCCCACTAGATACCACATCCTGTCCATGGGGGTTCCGTGCCTTAGCCACTGAGCGCCAGACTTGTTGTTGTTGTGTAGAAACACTGATCCATGTCTTCCCCTAGTAAAAGCACCTCCCCCACAGTAGTAAAGCACTGGTCAGGTACACAGTTAACCCTTTGATTGCCCCTGATGTTAACCCCTTCCCAGTCAGCGTCATTAGTACAGTGACGTACATATATTTAGCACTGATCAGTAATAATGTCACTGGTCCCCAAAAAAGTGTCAAAAGTGTCAGTTAGGTATCTAATTTGTCCGCCGCAATGTCACAGTTCCACTATAAGTCACTGATCGCCACCATTACTAGTAAAAAAAAATAAATTAGAAAAAAAAATCCCATAGTTTGTAGATGCTATAACTTTTGCGCAAACCAATCAATATACGCTTATTGGAATTTTTTACTAAAAATATGTAGCAGAATACATATTGGCCTAAATTGATGAAGAAATTATATTTAAAAAAAAAAAAAATATTGGATGTGTTTTAGAGCAGAAAGTAAAAAATATTGTTTTTTTTTCAAAATTGTTGGTGGTTCTTTGTTTCTAGCACAAAAAGTGAAAAACCGCAGAGGTGATCAAATGCCACCAAAAGAAAGCTCTATTTGTGGGAAAATAGGACGTACATTTTATTTGGGTACAGTCTCGCACGACTGCGCAATTGTCAGTTAAAGTAGCGCAGTGCCGTATCGCAAAAAATGGCCTGGTCAGGAAGGGGGCAAATCTTCTGGAGGGCAAGTGGTTAAACATATCTGCTCCTTTAGTAAATGCTGTCTCTCTTTTAAGAAACTCTATCAAGGGCCTCGACCGTTTAATGCTTTCATTTAAATCACTGTTTTCCAAGTATTCTGAAAAATCTCTATAGAGTTATACAGACTGCACACTGTCATATATATGTTAATTAATGACTTTTTACAAGGGAAGCAGATATTTCTTACAACATATTGGATTCTGAGGCTGTTCTAAAGGCCTTACATATACTCAGTGAAGTGACTGGCCTCAGGCAATGCACAGAGATTAAACAAATCCTCCTACATAAATTGTACCTGTTTATCTGCTATCTTCTCTTCTCTACATCCATTCAAAGTCCAGAATTTATACAGCTTGTCTCAGATGTCAGAAAAAAGGGGTGGAGAGCTGAAGTACACTCTGCAGAGCTCAGTGAGGAGAGCTCTGGCAGCTGATTGGAAGGAAGGGACACACCCTATTACACACAGCAGAGAGGAAAAGAGCTGAGGTTGTCAATCAGCTGGAGGTCCCTCCCCCATCACCTTTTTTGTCTTGGTGTCAGGAAAACTTGTTAGAAGTAACTCATACAGATAGCAGAGGAATGAAGCAGCAGAGAGAAAGGACACTTACTGCTTTTAAGTGAAAGGAGTACGCACAATATGCTTTGTTCATATTTCATGTCTGAGGTTTACAACCACTTTAATAAAGTTATTCAACAAGTGGAAATGTTACTTTTTTTTGGAGGGGGGTTGTTATTATGAGCAGTGCAATGACTGTTGTGTCATCCCTAATCCATACATGGATAGAAGTTCAGTCAGTCAGTCAGTAAGTTTCGATCCATGTATGGCTGGCTTAAAACTGGAGCAGACAGAATCTGCTATGCATAATAACCAAGTAGCTTCTAGCTTCAGCTTGTTCATTTAAACATTGAACATTAAAGCTAGAAGATGATTGGTTGCCATGCACAGCTGCTCCAGATTCTGGCTGCTCCGGTTTTAGTAAATTCCTCTTAGTGTACTTTCCCACTGGGGCGGACAAATGGTAGCGGTAAAGCGCTGCTAGTTTCAGCGGAGCTTTTCTGCTGTTATAGTGGCGCTATGGCACCGCTATGCAGGTGGGAGCACAGCACTTTTAACCCCCACAAGGGGTTAAAAAGGGGTTAAAGGTGCCGGCGTGCTGCACTTCTGAGGTGGTGTGCAGCCGCTTCGGAAACAATTGCCATTGATTTCAATGGCAGGGGCGCCCGAAGATGCTGCTTGTAGGACTTTTTGTAACGTCCCGCAAGTGCACCGCCCCAGTGTGAAAGCACTCAGGCTTTCACACTCGGGTGGATGGGGGGGGGGGTTTTAGGCGCTATAAGGGTGCTATTTTTAGCGCAAAAGTGCCTGAAAAACGCCCCAGTGTGAGAGGGGCCTAAGTGTGTAAAGCGCAGGGGTCAGGACTATGTAATATAAAAGAAATACCATTACATTGGTGTCAATAGTTACTTACTTTACAGATTAGAGGAGATACTATTGTCTGGGCAGGTATTATTGAGAGGAAGCTGGGCACTGTAGACAGATTTTCTGCATTCTATCCAACACTACCAAAAATGTTCGTGCTAGAGCTGTGCTTTAAAAGTTTCAAAACGTTAAACTACTGTATACTGCTTCTTTCTTTAAAAAATTAATAGGAAAATAAAAGTCTATTAGAACGGTTCATAAATGGATTATTTGTCCTTTTAGGATAGATAGGATAACCATCAGGTAAAGCAGCAGCTCCCAGGACCCTGTGCCATGATATAAATGATTTACTGTAGTCTGTCAAAATATTTGAGGAATGTTCTTCTTAAATAAGAATGAAGATAGCAGGATGCTAAAAAGCATAATTTATCAACACGTATCTATTTTGTAATACAAAGCACATACGCTGCTGCTGGCGTGAAGCTTCAAACAATCATTATTTGTATATCCTTACCAAGACACAGTTGTTCCCAACTAGCAACCCGTGAGCTCCTAACCATCTCTAGAGCTATAAATTCTAGCATTTAATGGAAAGGGGAGAATATTTTGCATCCCTTTATCAAGCCTTCAACACCATTATAAAACATCCTGACGTGTTGCCTTATCCAGGAGTCTTAAAGGCTAGTTCATACTAGGTGTATTGAGCAAATGTTTCCTATGTGTCCTGTTCACAAGCACATATGTGTAGTGTGGTGCTGTCCATAAAAATTCAGCAAAAGTTTCCTATCGTAGCCTGGTCCTTGGCTAGAAACAGAGCGATGTAGGACATTGCGCTGCAGTACTCTTTGTGCTCCCGATAGACTTTAGCTGAATGGGTTAACACTACCTTGCCTCCATCCACCTAGGGAGCTGACAAGCAAAAGTGGCTCAAGAGTTATGATGGTTGGCACCACTGAATCATGGGAGATGAAGTTCAGGAAAGAAAATTTACTATGGCAGTCTATGGACCACTGGACTACAATTCCCAATGTGAGCTGGGCACAAGGGGAGAGAGATCCAATGCCACAGTTAAAGGTCATCCCGGATCTTGTTTATAACATATAGGTGGTCCAGAAAGAATGAAGTTGGCAGCGCAATCACGGGAGTGAGGGTTGGGGGGGCCCGAACAGTTTGAGGCTGGGGACCCTTTGGGTGGGGGAGGGGTGGGGGAAAGAAAGGGGAGAGGGAGGGGGACAGGTGCTCGGCTTGCCTCCGCGGTTGTTGGGCAGGTGGGGGGATGGGCGAGTCACCTGGGGGGAAAGGTGGACAATGTTCAAACAGTCTATGTGTACAAAGGTATGTACAATTGTCCGTATGTACAAAAGTCTTGGTATAGTCTATATGCTGGGATGGTGGAAATCCACACTCATCAAAATTAGAACAAATTATTTTAACAAAAAAAATGTGATGACGTGAATCTCCGCGTGGAAAGAACAAGAAACAATGGGTGTCCTCAGGTCAATGAAGAATTACCACGTCGGATGGTCACAGTGTCACCTAAAGGTGGTAGGGTCGTATATCTGATATGGTTCTGAAAACATGTATGCCTGTTAACATGTATGGAAACATGTGTATCTGACAAACTTGTAACAGGTGGAAAGGGGGGTCCACTGAGCGGGT
>BLSH010334087.1:248490-261552 GCA_018402905.1 Glandirana rugosa | reverse complement strand
GAACTAGGAGATGATTTTAGAACAATAATCTGTCCCTCTAAGCAGTAGACTCTACCTAGTCCAGTCAGATCATTCTGTAATGCAGGATGAGATCTGCAATCTGACCCTAAAAGCAGTATTAGTAGTAATCTCTTCTCTACCTATCTATCTATCTGCAATCTGTCCCTAAAAGCAGTAGTAGTAGTAATCTCTACCTATCTATCTATCTGCAATCTGTCCCTCACAGCACAGGCAGCATCCTCTCCCTACACTACCCAGAGAGCATGTGACATGCAGCACTGTGACTCCAGCCTCATATAGAGGCTGGGTCACATGATGCACTGGCCAATCACAGTCATGCCATTAGTATGCTTCTAGGGAAAATCACGCTTATTGATTGGCTGCCCTGCAGCTATTCAACATGTTTGATCAAATACTCAAACCCAGAACTCGAACCTGAACTTTTTTTTTAAATGTCCGGGTTCAGGTCCTGGTCACGGACACCCCAAAGTTCGGTACGAACCAGAACTTTACAGTTTGGGTTCGCTCAACTCTAGTAGTCTCCATTACAAATGACAATGAAAGATCAGAGTTAGGAGAAAGGGAAAGACCATTGTTATCCCATAACCAAAAATGCGTCAAAAAATGAATTTTACTGGAGAAATATTTTTTTTAACTTGTTTTATTTTCCTGACTAATTTTTATATTAATAATTAAAGGCAAGATCCCTATTTATTCACTTGAAGCAGTCATGACTGTGATTTATGAGACAGTATGCTAACTGCATTATTTTAATTGCCTGAATTTATGGATGCAGATTTGTCCAATCTTCAGGGAATCATACAATTCAAAATGTGCACATGCCTGGATTCTCCACAGATCAGATAGATCTGCATGCCAATAGTCAGATGAATAGAACTGCAGAACTGCTGATTCTTCTTTCATGATAGCAGCTTAAGCATGAGAGATCCCATAATGACTTTGCAATGGGATCCTGTCATATACACTTTGTACCTTGATATAATGGCATTCTGATCATTGGTGACAACCCACTATGCAGAGAAAACACTCACCTGTTTCAACCTGTCATTCCTTCAGTGGTCACATAAGCCAGCTGTCACTGGCAAGTGACATTCTTCAGTGTTTTCAACAGTGACAGCAACATTATCCAGGCAGCGAGGGAGCAACACCATCACATAAGATATTTTTGCAGTTTTATCTGGTTCCATGCAGTCTGTTAACAATTTAGGCCCAAAATATTTAAAGGGTAATTCTATTTTTGGGGGTAAAAAGATAGCAAAAAAATAATGCAGCATATACAATTGTGACACAAGTCATATTGTAATTTAATGTTTTTTTAATTATCTTTCCTTTTGAATATGCAGCACTGTAATTTTCTGTAAAATTCAATGCAATATGGCTACCTGGAGGCATTCACAGTGTATATAATGCCTCCAGAAATGTAATTTCCTTTTTGTGTGATTGGGCTTGCCAATTTCCCCAGAAGTCTGCACTAAGAAACAAATCAGATTTTAGGCATCATCTGCAAAAAGAAATTCATTTTTGAGGAAATGCTTCTAAATGGTTAATCACTTCTAAAGCAATGCAGACCTTTCAGCTTTCCTCCTTAGAGCACTGCAATAGTGTCAGCTGATCGATGATTACAAAAGTCACTCCCATTCAGAATCAGTATCCAAAAAGCAAAAAAAAAAAACAACAGCTTTTTCTTCAGAGCAGTAACAGGTAGCAATCTGCAACACATTTTAAAATCACTGCAATGCACATTGATCACTTAGAGGGAATTGTTCTTTTCTCAATAAAAGTGGAGTTACTCTTTAACTATATACTCAAAATGTGATTTTATTTCCCTGTGTTTAATTCCTTTTTCTTGGATCTTTCAAGCATATGAAGTGCACCTGTAAGTGTTTGCTTTGATGGGTACAGCTCCTACCTGAATCTGGTCACACCCTTGAAATCCAGTGACACAAGTGTAAATAATAGACAATTTCATTCAGTAGTGGCTCCACAATGTAAATCAGATAAATGGTTAATGCAAACAGCAAGGTCAATCAATATACATGGAATCAAAGTGTTGTCATTAGAAAATAAACAAATATAATATACAGGCGGTCCCCGGGTTACAAACAAGATAGGGACTGTAGGTTTGTTCATAAGTTGAATTTGTTTGTAAGTCGGAACAGGTACATTTTTTAAGTGTAACTACAGCCAAAAACAAATATTTTTAAGCATTTTGGATAACATAGGGAAGGGTTAACACCCCTGTAATGTTTGTTTTGCTGTCTATGTTTCTGTTCAGAAGATGTTACCTCACTTCCTGTTCCAATGATAATTGGATTTTGAAAATTTTGGGTTGTTGTGGAAACAAACCTTGGTGATAAAGCATCAGTGGAGACCCCTTTTTCCCATAATAACTCTTACAGGAGTGAATTTCCCCTCCTAGGGGAAGATTTCCTGTCACTTCCTGTTGTCTCCCTCTGTTTGTAAGTCAGATGTTTGTAACTAGGGGACCGCCTGTAATGGTTCATTTTCTCTTATGTAGCCAAGTTAATCGTAACTTAAGTTCCAAACATGTCCTTTGGTGAGTTCACAAATCTGTATTGGAACCCTAAACAACTGTAAATTATATATTTTCAAAGCAACAACGTGGCAACTGATGTCTGTTTAGGATTCTACAAACTTAAGAATGGGCCATTTAAAAGAGAAGTATGTTTTTTTTCAGATTCATTCTTACCTAGGTGGATGCAGTATCAGTCCAATGCCGCATCTACCCCTCGGCGCCTCGAACACTGGTAACCGAGCGATCAAACACCGCCGATCGCTCAGTTCTCACAGGTCCCAGAGCAGAGAGCTACTGACTGTCACTTGAGTGCTGGGCTGTGGAGACTCAGCGTCTCGCTGAGAGGCTGAGCCGAGTCTCAGTCCAGGAATCTGGCAGATCCTGACTCCATGGTCGTGATGACGACGAGCTTGAACTGACTCTATGACGTCAGCAGAGAGCGGACTTCAGCACGCTCTCTGCTAAAAATGGGTCACAGGAGTGCAGAACGCACTGCACTCCTATGATCCATAGGAGAGGTTTAGCCAAACAAGCTTTGGCTGTACTTTCTTCTTTAAGATAACTCACCGTAAGGAAAGTCCATTCCATTGTCCATGTCTGGACAAGGAGATACTTTAGGAGCAGGGAGATACTTTGGGCCCAGGGCTCTTTAGGATACATGGTGACTATGAAAGCTTCCTTGCTTTCCCCTTTGTGTGAGCTTATCACCTGGACTAAATTGCATTCTCCATCTGCGTGTAAGCATGTAGTGGTTAACACCACCCCAGCTGGGAAGTTAAGAGTTAATTGTGTTTCCCAGGTTTTTCTTAGTGGGTTTTTCCTAGGCCTGACCCCCCAGTCCTGTGTGCTATAAAAAGGATGGTAAGTAATCTGCACATACAGATGTAGCTTGGGTCACTAAACGCGACTGTGGTGATGTAGAGTAACATCGAGAGAGTTTATTAGAGATCAGTCAGTTGTTCCATTCTGGGTACTCCCCTGTGTAAGGCAGTGACGCTAACCAAAGTGCTTAGCGTAGCCCAGAAGAACCCACCATGGGGTAGACCTCTCTTGTGACCCTTTTTTTGACACCCAGCGAGGAGGGAAACATGGAGGACGTGACTACCAACCATCCACCTACCCTTACATTTGCTTCCACATTCCCGCTACAGGTCTTACAGACATGAGTCCCACAGCAGCCCACACTTGAACAAACCCGTTAGCAGGAGATCTTCCTGATAGAGGTTAGGAGAAGGAAGACTTCAGAAGCTAAAACTCCTTTTAAACATTTACTTAAACAATTTGCCAGAGACAACCTCAGTCACCCTGATCCTAGGTACTGGGCACATCTTTAGTTACAAACTGGACATTTGATAATTAGAGGGAGTGTGGCCCAAGAAAAGTGCATATTTGACCAGGGTTGTCCAGAGCCCTGCATGCCTAGACAGGGGTGCACATAGTCCATAAAGTCTTGCTTCTCTCCTTGCTTGCATCCCCACTGAGGGAAAGCTCTGAGATAGATACTTGCAGCCTACATCTTGCTGTAGCTTAGTCATCCGTACTTCCTTATTAAAACTGAATTCAAGCAGCTCTCCACCAAAACAATTAATATACTAGCCTCCTACTCAGCTCAACTGCTGGCAGGTACTTGGCTAACTCTACCTGTCCATCACTGGCATCCTACCTATGGGGCTCTCTAGTGGCCTCTAAGGAACCTACACTGCCCATCAATCCAAGTGGACCTATCCCTTTTAATTAACCCTAGCATCACCTTGTTACACCTTTACACTTATGCCAGGTTGAGAATATGTAGTTTAAGGCCATCATGGTGTTGGGAATGGTGTGGGGGGGATTTAACTAGTCTTCAGGTCTAAGATTTGCATTTTAACGTGTTAAAAATAAATAAATATGGCTCTGTCTGTGAAAGGGTTAAAAATTATACAAATATATATATAAAAATAAATAAATAAAGAATAAAAAGAGCTGTGCTTGGAGTTGGGCTTTAAAGGGTAAGTAAAAGTATTAATTTCCATTATGGCATATGATTAAGAAAGATGCAAATCTTATTTTTATAGATTTTTCTGTTGCCATCCTAGAGATACATGCTCTGCAATCCATTTTTTGCATATAAATTGTCACAGGAACACCTGTCACTGTTATTCTTTGCCAAAAATGTGCCTTCACAAGGTGACTATTCGTTGGCATGACAACAGACTTCTAATCAAGAGATCTACTTTTAATTATTTAATTAATTAATTAGGGTTCAATATTTTTCTTTTTTTTTAACTGCACTGTTTTGACAAGATTCAGCTAACGCCAGTGACATTAGAGCAGTTTACGATTATAAATGTATTGTTTAATTAGCATTTTATGTATTTGTTAAAATGATATCTAACATTAAAGGCGAGCTGAATGTGGATACAAAAATCATTAATTAATACAGTAATGTATTTATTTAAAAAAAAAATACATTTGTTTTTAAATGTGAATAAATGCATTTTTTTTTTGTCTTGATGTCAGCCTCTGCTACATGCTCAAAATTAACACGCCACCAAAGAGCAGAGAATTCTTATTATTGTACTCTGTTATTTCATTGTCCCATCAGTAGTCTGACAGTGCTGTTACAGTGAAGGTCATGGGCTTGGCTGTACTTTCTGGCAGGGGTGTCTGAAACCGAAGATTGACTGAACAGGATTATATTAAACTATTCCTAAATATGTACTTCAACTGTGTTGTTAGTTGCATGGAGTTCAGTTTTAAAAAGAATCTGTTGCTTTGTCCATTCAGTGCCCTCTGTAGCCACTCACCTGTTGTGATTTGTAGTACTCAACCACAGTTCCATTGCTCTATTGGAGCCCTCAGTAAATACCCAGTACTTCTAGGTATGTGGGAGCATGTGGAATACTCTCAGGATGCAGTGTTCATTGCCAGTCTGACATTTAGCTCACACAGGGTTTCAACATGATGAGAGAGCATGGAGAAGGTAACAGTGGGAGAAATGTTACAAAAGAACCTGACACTTTACCCTAATTAGACAAACTGCTGTGGCTTTTTTTATTTTAACCACATCCCATTGGGCCACTGTATATAAAGTGAGGGAAAAAAGTATTTGATCCCCTGCTGATTTTGTATGTTTGCCATCTGACAAAGAAATGATCAGTCTATAATTTTAATGGTCGGTTTATTTTAACAGTGAGAGACAGAATAACAACAAAAATATCCAGAAAAATGCATTTCTAAAAAGTTATAAATTGATTAGAATTTTAATGAGTGAAATAGGTATTTGACCCCTTCGCAAAACATGACTTAGTACTCAGTGGCAAAACCCTTGTTGGCAATCAACAAGGTCAGACGTTTCTGGTAGTTGGCTACCAGATTTGCACACATCTCAGGAGGGATTTTGTCCCACTCCTCTTTGCAGATCCTCTCCAAGTCATTAAGCTTTCGAGGCTGATGTTTGGTAACTCAAACCTTCAGCTCCCTCCACATATTTTCTATGGGATTAAGGTCTGGAGACTTGGAGAACTGTTGCCTTGGCCGTGTGTTTTGGGTCATTGTCATGCTGGAATACCCATGCACGACCCATTTTCATGCCCTGGCTGAGGGAAGTAGGTTCTCACCTAAGATTTGACAGTATATGGCCTCGTCCATTGTCCCTTTTGATGCGGTGATGTTTTCCTGTCGCCTTAGCATAAAAACAAAGCATAATGTTTCCACCTCCATGTTTGACAATGGTTATGGTGTTCTTGGGGTCATAGGCAGCATTCCTCCTCCTCCAAACACGGCGAGTTGAATTGATGCCAAAGAGCTAGATTTCACCTAGTTCTCCTCTGAATCATTCAGATGTTCATTAGCAAACTTCAAACTGGCCTGTACATTTGATTTTGAGCAGGGGGACCTTGAGGGCGCTTCAAGATTTCAGGCCTTCATGGCGTAGTGTGTTACCAATTGTTTTCTTGGTGACTATGGTGCCTTGAGATCATTGACAAGATTCTCCCTTGTAGTTCTGGGGTGATTCCTCATCCGCTCATGGTCATTGAAACTCCATGAGGTGAGATCTTGCATGGAGCCCCAGACCGAGGGAGATTGACAGCTGTATTGTGTTTCGTCTATTTGTGAATAATCGCACCAACTGTTGTCACCCTCTCACTATGCTGCTTGACAATGGTTTTGTAGGCCATTCCAACGTTGTGTAGATCTACAATCTTGTCCCTGACATCCCTGGACAGCTCTTTGGTCATGGCCATGGTGGAGACATTGGAATCTGATTGATTGCTTCTGTGGACAGGTGTCTTTTATACAGGTAACAAGCTTTAAGAGAGTGCTCCTAATCTCAGCTCACAACCTGTATAGAAGACACTTGGCAGCCAGAAATCTTGCTGATTGATAGGGAATCAAATATTTATTTCATTCCTTAAAATGCAAATCAATTTATAACTTTTTACAAATGCGTTTTTATGGATTTTTTGTTGTTATTCTGTCTCTCACTGTTAAACTAAACCTACCATTAAAATTAAAGACTGATAATTTCTTTGTCAGTGGGCAAACGTACAAAATCAGCAGGGGATCAAATACTTTTTTCCCTCACTGTAAACGGCCTAATGGGAGCAGCACTAATGCAAGTGGACATACCCATACGTCCTCCCACAGCAGCCGTTCGTGCACACTCTCTAGAGCATGCAGCGACACAATCTGTGACCACTGTGTCCACCACTGTGGACCACCCTGGTACCATGTGATTACTGTGACCAGTATGGTCCCACCACACTACTGTGGTACTGTGGTATGTAAAAACAAATGTATATCTCTATAATATATGTATATATATATATATATATATATATATATATATATATATGGTATCTCACAAAAGTGATTTTACCCTTTCATGTGACAATGAAGAAATGACACTTTGCTACACTGTAAAGTAGTGAGTGTACAGCTTGTATAACAGTGTAAATTGTCTATCCCCTCCAAATAACTCAACACACAGCCATTAATCTCTAAACCACTGGCAACAAAAGTGAGTACACCCCTAAGTGAAAATGTCCAAATTGGGCCCAATTAGCCATTTTCCCTCCCCAGTGTCATGCGATTCATTAGTGTTAGGTCTCAGGTATGAATGGGGAGCAGGTGTGTTAAATTTGGTGTTATTGCCCTCACTCTCTCATACTGGTCACTGGAAGTTCAACATGGCACCTCATGGCAAAGAACTCTCTAAGGATCTGAAAAAAATAATTGTTGCTCTACATAAAGATGGCCTAGGCTATAAGAAGATTGCCAAGACCCTGAAACTGAGCAGCAGCAAGACCATACAGCGGTTTAACAGGACAGGTTGCACTCAGAACAGGCCTCGCCATGGTCGACCAAAGAGGTTGAGTGCACGTGCTCAGCGTCATATCCAGAGGTTGTCTTTGGTAAATAGACATATGAGTGCTGCCAGCATTGCTGCAGAGGTTGAAGGGATGGGGGGGTCAGCCTGTCAGTGCTCAGACCATACGCAGCATACTGCATATATATATATATAGATAGTGTGACGTTATGTGAGGCGCCATAATGGATGGGTGATACTTGTCGCCTCACATGTGATCACTTTGTGAGACTAGTGAGAGTCCGACCTGGGTTTTGCCAGCCACCGCGGCAGAGCTGGTTCAGGACCGGACTTTCTGGTCCACTCAAACCCCTCTCCACCTGCATTTAATGAGCAGGAACAGAGCAGAGGAGAGCTCTATCCTGGATCTCATAGGCAGAAAGCTGTGTGAGCTCTGTGTGATAATTTGGACTCAAAGATCAAGGTTTGCACTGTGCTTATGTTTTGTGGATGTAGGGGACAGCCCCACACTGTATAGAGAGGAACCCGATTGTTTAGTTTAGCGCTGGATGGCGAGGTTTTGTTTTCTGTTTTTGTTGTGTGTTTTGACCTTGCAAACCTGTGATAATAAACCTGTAAAACCACCAGATTTTAAAGAAACTGACCTCCATGCATACCCGAATATCCTGTAATGGCAATTTTTCATCATTTACCCAAGGTACATAAACCTGAACGCCCTCCATTGGGCAGACCAATAGTATCCGGCATAGGATCTCTTAATGAGAAACTTGGACAATGGCTAGATGGCCAACTACAACCCATATTACATTCCCTTCCCGGATATTTGCGTGATACCAGCCATTTACTTAATATTATGGAGAAACAGCCTCGGTCATCTAATTATATGTGGGTATCATGTGATGTGGTGGGCCTATATTCATGTATTCTGCACCACCATGCACTGGAAGCGGTTAGCTTTTGGCTCAGTTACTCCACCAATATGTCCATTGAGCTCCAACACTTCGTAGTTAAGGTACTTCAATATCTACTTACTCACAATTTTTTTCAATTTGATGGTACCTACTATCTACAGAGATGTGGAGCAGCAATGGGAGCCAAGTTCTCACCATCTCTAGCTAACCTCTACATGGCATGGTGGGAGCGCACTTACATTTTTGGAGACACCAATAAGCACAGGTCACATATTATTTTATATTATAGGTACATTGATGACCTGATATTAATATGCAATAAGTCTCTTCCAGTTGACCAATTCTTGATATATCTGAATTTGAATGCATACAATCTGAAATTCACAATAACTTTTGATCTGTCAAATATAAATTTTCTGGAGGTCAATTTGTCAGGCAGCGGGAATAAGGTTGCTTGCAATTTATATAGAAAGCCTATGGCTGGCAACAGTCTTCTTCACGCCTCTTCCAATCACCCGGCGCATACTATTAAAAGCATTCCGGTAGGACAATTCCTAAGGCTGCGGCGTATATGTAGTGACGACGCAACCTTTGATCTGGAGGCTAAAAAACTATCAGCGAGATTCTGTCAGAGGGGGTACCCCAAGTGGATGGTTCAGAGAGCCTTATCCTTGGACAGAAGTAATTTACTGGTCCCTAAGAATTCTGCTGTGCAGAACAGCGGAATGAGTTTCCAGACTCCAGATTTCTCAACGATCCAATGGATCCCCCAGGACCTTACTGGGGGCCGCATGTTGGGAAAATAAACCACACTTGGTCCTTGATTATAGTGCTGAATTCCCTCAAATCAAGCACATCATACAAAAACACATTCCAATTTTATACACAGATAGCATGTGCTCCCAAATCCTGGACTCCGGTATCAATGTGGTTGCCAGACGTTCTAGGACATTGGGAGACATGCTCTCTCCGAGTTTGTTCACTTCTGGGAATTTGGCTCAATCTTCAGTCACTTGGCTACACTGTAAAGGCAATTACAAATGTGGAGCAAGAGATTGCCCATGTTGCCAGTACATTCTCCCGGGATATGTTTTTGGTTCATCTGTAGACAATGGACAATATACAATAAATGTATTTTTTAATTGCAATACAATGTTCATTGTCTACTTGATCACATGTGTTCTCTGCCCCTGTCAGTATGTGGGCAGAACCACCAGAAGGTTACGGGATAGATTCCGTGAATACCTGGCAGATATTAGAACGCTTAAATCCACCAATGTGGCTAGACATTTCAACAACTTGCACCAAGGCAATACCTCCTCCATGCGAGTACAGGTGATTGAACGGGTCACAAAGAGTCTCCGTGGTGGTGACAAGTTCCGTCGCCTATGCAGGAGGGAGGTGTTCTGGATCTACAAGTTGCAAAGTCGCATTCCCAGAGGTATGAATTTTGAATGGGATGTTTCCCATTACTATGAAAACTAATCGCAAGCAACACTTTGAATTTAATTCATGTATAGTTCAAGGGAGAATTTTTTCCTTTTTGAAATATATATATCCACCATAAATGCATGAGACTTAAGTACTGTCTATTTTTCAGGACCACACTACTTATTCAATTTACCTTCCCGTTCGTTCCTTGTGTCGGGTGACTAGGTTCCTTTCCCTCTGGTCAAAGTGTGATTCCCCTGACTCTGTTATGTCTTAGCTTTTGCTGGGATGTCACCCAGCGGGATCCTCCATTTTTATGCTGGGTGTTTTCATGCCAGCGGAGCCGTCATTTGAGTCTGTATTGGGGTTTATATGCACTGAACATCACACAGTATACCTTTTTTGTGAATGGTAACAAGATTTTAAATCGATACAATTTCTTCACCAGTATCCAGCAAACTGTTCCCTTGCATTGAGAGGTGTAGTCACATAATAACTGAATATATTGTTTTACATCTTGACATTTATACATGTTTCTGTTTTCCTTATAAGCATATCCTAGTAACATATGGATTGAGATACATAATTAATAGACATAGACACAGTTAGGACATGTATTGATTTCGAATGGTGTTGTGTGGTGCGCAGTATCGCGCTCTGCCTTATATACTTGGGTCGCAACTTTTTGCACCTTCTATATACCTTTTTTTAATTCCACCTTTTAGCTAAGTGTGTTTATTGTGCTATCCAGTCCGGACTTCTTCCATGTCCCGGCATTTTTACATTTTACCAGACACGGACATACACACTAATCTACACAATACACTAATACACACGATTGTCGGCGCGCGATCTGTGCACACACTATACACTATTGGAGGATACTCAGCATGTTTGTTGGCAGTTTGGTACTATGGTCTTGATTCTCAATATGACTACTCAATTGTTACAATGCTACTACCCGCTGAAGTCCTCTATCTCTCCATCTCCCTATTGTATTATAGGTACAATACCATTTCCTACTGCTGTTGTCTCTATGTCCTATAATATTATACTACCAATAGTTCAATTGTCAATTTGTTACAACAATTTGGCTTTCCATCTTAGCCTTATTACGCATTTGCAAACACTTTGGTCACATATATTTTTTATATATATGTGTTTAATGATTTTAACCATTGATCGTCCGCGGGATTTATTCTTTTTGATCCCCACGGTCAAATCATTCACACTTAGGTTTTACTCTATGTCTTAATGGGTGTCTTACTTTCTGATTGAACCACTAGGGTCTATTAATGATACACACCTGTTTATGATTATCGATATGCTTGCTTTGTACTCGTAATGAGCCACTAATTAGTAATGATTGCTTTCATGTGTACAATTTATATTTATTCATTGTGTCTGGCTCAGAGATGTAGGTTATGACTAAGCGGACTACAGATCCGTGAAACACGTTAACCCTTTTGGAGCTGTGTTGTCACCTCTGCCTTTAACATCACTTACTTTGGACGATTCACAATAAATCCTTTCCTGGGACTTTGTATGTGCGGTCTTTTTCTTTGAATACATGTTACCTGGACTGGCGGTTGTTCGGACCTGCACCTGGCCCCTAGGATTCATTCATCATTCCGCACCTGGAGCGGGCTTTCCATTTTCCTGTTCAAGTAAAACGGGGGCTCTGGGGAGGTAGTAGAAAAGGTTTTTTATCTTAATGCATAGAATGCATTAAGGTGAAAAACAGAGAGGGTTTACAACCCCTTTAAAGGTGCTCCTTGGATTTTGGGCACATTTATCTATCCATCTAGACTGTGAAAAAGTCCCACACACGTGGTATGATATCCCCATAATCAGGAGGCAAAGCAGAATGTGTTTTGGAGTATAACTATAAGTATGCCTATGCAGTTTGTGAAAAATAACTTGTTAAAAAGATAACTGTGAAAGAAAACACATTTTATTTAATATCTTAATTTTCTTAAAACATCATGACAACAAAATTACTCAAAAAAAAAAAACTCACCATGCCTCTTAATAAATACCCTGGACTGTCACCTTTCCAGGATGAATCATTTTGGGGGTATTTTAACTGTCCTGGCATTTTAGGGCATCAAGAAATTAGATAGGTAGTCAGTAAATCAGGATTTCTCAATTGTCAACTATATACCATAGTTTGTAGACTTTATAGCTTTCAAATGTAGCAGAATACATTTTGGCCTAAATTTCTTAAGAAAAATTATTTGTTTGCAAAAACGGAAAATTGTATACTCACCTTTCCGTAATTTTCCTTTCCTGGTGCATCTTCATGGCAGCATACACATGGGTTGTGGCTCCGCCCCCACAACATGATAGGACTGGTTAACTATAAATCAAAGACAGACCCGGCTCACAGCATTCTCTGTAACTCTCACCAATTTGGGCGGGAATCTGTATGCTGCCATGAAGATGCACCATTACAATTTTCCGTTTTCCTGGTGCATCATGGCAGCATACACATGGGACCTAACTCGCCATATGGGAGGGTGCAAGAAAAATTTTGTAATGATCAGAAGCGCAATTATGCACTCCTTTTGCCTTTTAACATTACCACGTAGAAGTACCGTCGTATGTCTAAGGGCGGGTTTAACCACTCTCAATGTCTCTTACGACACTCGGCCCAGACAGAAACTAAATATCAATTGGTCAGGATAGTACAACACCCCCGCCTCGGTGTTGGGTACACATACGACGGTACTTCTACGTGGTCCTTTCCTTTTAATGCCTTTCCACTCATATGTTAAAAGGCAAAAACGTTTGTTTATTAAAAAGAATTCTTTAAATCCGGTTTTACATAAGACGATGTAAACTTTCGATAT
>BLSH010334087.1:225000-237843 GCA_018402905.1 Glandirana rugosa | reverse complement strand
TGGAAGTATGCATATGCTGTGTGTGAGAAATAACTTGTTGTTTTGACAATTTTGTGCAAAAAAAAAAAAATAATAATTTCGTAATTTTCCAAAGAATTGTGGGAAAAAAGTACAACTTCAAAAAACTCGCCATGCCTCTTACTAAATACCTTGGAATGTCTACTTTTAAAAAAGGGGTAATTTGGGGGGTATTTGTACTTTCCCGACATTTCAGGGCCTCAAGAAATGAGACAGGCCATCAGTGCATCAGGTGTGATCAATTTTCAATGATTTGCACCATAGCTTGTAGACTCTATAACTTTCACACAGACCAAATAATATACACTTATTTGGGTTATTTTTACCAAAGATAGGTAGCAGTATAGGTTTTGGCCAAAATTTATGGACAAAAATTACTTATTTGCAAAATTTTATCACAGAAACAAAAAAAAAGGTTTTTTTTTTCAAAATTTTTCGCACTTTTTTCAATTATGTCGCAAAAAAAACCCCCAGAGGTTCTTAAATACCACCAAAAGAAAGCTCTATTTGTGTGAAAAAAATGATACAAATTTTGTTTGGGTGCAGTGTAGCATGGGAGAGTAATTGTCATTCAAAGTGTGAGAGCGCTGAAAGGTGAAAATTGGTCTGGGCAGGAAGGGGGTATAAACGTCCGGTATTGAAGTGGTTAAACCCCCTTCCTAACCAGACCAATTTTCAGCTTTCAGTGCTCTCACAATTTGAATGACAATTACTCAGTCATACTACACTGTACCCATATGAAATTTTTGCCCTTTTTTTCACACAACTAGAGCTTTCTTTTGGTGGTATTTAATCACCATTGGGGTTTTTATTTTTTGCGCTATAAATGGAAACAAAATGAAAATTTTGTAAAAAAAATATTTTTCTTTGTTTCTTTTATAAAATTTTACAAATTAGTAATTTTTCTTCATACATTTTGGCCACAATTTATACTGCTACATATCTTTGCTAAAAATAACCCAAATAAGTGTATATTATTTGGTCTTTCTGAAAGTTATAGAGTCTACAATCTATGGTGCCAATCACTGAAAATTGATCACACCTGATGTACTGACGGCCTATTTCATTTCTTGAGACCCTAACAAGCCAGGACAGTACACATATCCCCCAAATTACCCCTTTTTGGAAATTAGACAGTCCAAAGTATTTAGTAAGAGGCATGGCGAGTTTTTTGAAGTTGTAATTTTTTTCCCACAATTCTTTGCAAAATATGAAGATTTTTTTTTTCAGTTTCTTTTTTCTCACACAATTGTCATATTAACAGATCATTTCTCACACCCAGCATATGCATACCACAAATTACACCCCAAAACACATTCTACTACTCCTCCTGGGTATGGAGATACCCCATGTGTGAGATTTTTACACAGTCTGGCCACATACAGAGGCCCAACATGCAGGGAGCACCATCAGGCGTTCTAGGGACATAAATTACACATCTCATTTCCTGACTACCTCTTGCACTTTTGAAGGTCCTGGAACACCAGGACAATGGAAGCGCCCCAAAAATTACCCCATTTTGGAAAGTAAACACCCCAACCTATATTATAGGAGGCATAATGAGTCTTTTGAACATGACATTTTTTCCACAAGTTTTTGGAAAATGTGGAAAGAAAATGAAAATGCATTTTTTTTAACACAAAGTTGTACATTTTTACAATATTTCTAATACACAGCATGTACATAGCGAAAATTACACCAAAGTATATTCTACTGCTCCTCCCAAGTATAACGATACCACATGTGTGAGACTTTTACACAGCCTGCCACATACAGAGGCCAATATGCAGGGAGCACCATCAGGCATTCTAGGGGCATACATTTCAAATCTAATTTGACTACCTATTACACTATTGTGAGACACTGTAGTGGCACGGACGGATGGGCACTGTAGTGGCATGGATGTGTCATGGATGAGAACTGATGTGGTATGGATGAGCATGAATGAGGCATAAATGAGCACGAATGGGGGTGGATGAGCCGTGGATGGGGATGACTGAGCACGGATGAATGAGTGAACACGGATGCATGGGTGAGCACGGATGCATGGGTGAGCATGGATGCATGGGTGAGCACGGATGGATGGGTGAGCAAGGATGCATGGGTGAGCATGCATGGATGGGTGAGCACAGATGGATAACGGAGCACAGATGCATGACTGAGCACGGATGCATGGGTGAGCATGGATGCATGGCTGAGCATGCATGCATGGGTGAGCACAGATGCATGGGTGAGCACGGATGAATGGCTGAGCACGCATGCATGGGTGAGCACAGATGGATGGCTGAGCACGGATGCATGGCTGAGCACAGATGCATGGCTGAGCACGAATGCATGGGTGAGCACGGATGGATGGCGGAGCATGGATGCATGGGTGAGCACGGATGCATGGGTGAGCACAGATGAATGGGTGAGCATGCATGGATGAGTGAGCATGGATGCATGGGTGAACACGGATGGATGGGTGAGCATGCATGGATGGATGAGCACGGATGCATGGGTAAACACAGATGCATGGGTGAGCACGGATGAGGCTG
Source organism: Glandirana rugosa (assembly GCA_018402905.1). NCBI lineage: Eukaryota > Metazoa > Chordata > Amphibia > Anura > Ranidae > Glandirana > Glandirana rugosa. Next base: position 235,288 of record BLSH010334087.1, on the reverse strand, counting down.
GATGGGTGAGCATGGATGAGGCTGGATGGGTGAGCATGGCTGGATGGGTGAACACGGATGCGTGGGTGGATGGGTGAACATGGATGCATGGGTGGATGGGTGAACATGGGTGCATGGGTGGATGGGTGAACATGGGTGGATGGGTGAACATAGATACATGGGTGAGCACGGATGGGGGAACACAGATGCATGGGTGACGGACGAGGCTGGATGGATGAGCATCGATGAGACTGAATGGATGATGCTGGATGGATGAGCATGGGTGGATGGATGGGGAGTGCAAACTGGCACATAGCAGTGCTGTGGGCACTTCAGATCCTGCCCACAGCACTGCTGCTTCTAATCTCATCCCCCTCTCCTCTCACACTGCACCGATCAGTGTGGAGAGGGGAGAGACAAGCCGGATATCCGCCGGCTTGTTTCCATCTGATCGCTCCATCATTTGAGCGATCACGTGGTAAACAACCTCTGCGAGTGGCCATTTACCGTGATCCATGATGCACCGGGTCACCCGGACCCGGCGGTTATGGATGCTCCCGGGTGCGCGCCCCAGGGGGCGGGCAGGAGCATGATTCTGGGAGGATGTTATAGTATGCCCTCCCAGAACAACTGATCCACCTTGCGGCCGTGTATTTACATTACACGGTCGGCAAGTGGTTAATATATATTTTTTAAGGAAAGGGGTTAATTACTTTAATTATATATTTATTACTTATTTACGGTAATTTTTAGTTATTTGTGTATTTATTTTACATTTACTTATTCATATATTATTACTATTTTTTTTACATTATTTCATTTGAGCAAAATTTGTGCAAAAACACATGACAAAACACGTGATTGCTCACAAAAGCACGCAAATGGCACATTCCCATTAATTTCTATGCAAATACAAACACGCCAAAAAATGCACAAATCTTCCCAATTTGAGCTACAAATAAAGCTCCAGAAATTTCATGAGCTTCAGGCATTTGGCTTCTGGGAACTTGGAGTGGAGATGTGAATCATCTCCATAGAGAAGGTGGGATTGGGGCCTAACTAACATTCAGTTTGCTAAAGCTTTGTGTACTATAAACAAATGTAATTTCCTTTTTTTAAATAAAATACTTGTTTTCTCCATTTTTTTAATCCCTTGTTACATCTCAGTGCTGCTTTTTTCCTGCATCTTCTTTATAGCCACTGTAGTCCAGCAATGGCTGCATGGCATTTTTCAGTGTGGGTTTTCTGAAGGTGACAACCAACAGATCACATCTGTGAATGCAAATAGTCTGTTCATTTGCAAGTGAATTTTCACTTCGCCAAGGCATTCTATGGCACCACCCTTTCATTAAGGGACTAGAGCTCTGTCTCCCTACACTGTGTGCATCAATTGAAACACACAACTCCTTACCCTAGGAGGTGCCCTGGCAAGGCACTCCCCTGCTCCTCCTTCTTCACCTCTTTTCCTTCCCCACACTGGCTTGAAACTGCACTGTCCACTGTTACCTCTTCCTTGTGAAGACTGGAAGTTCAGGGAAGCAGAATTAAGAGGCCAGGAGCCAGCAGCATTGAAAGTTATACACTGCAGGTGCCACGGTGAGAATGTTAGCAAATAGTTTACTGGTGAATGTTTATTTTTTGTGCTCAATGTATTAAGCTAAAAGGGGTTTAATCAAACAACCAAAAAGATGTCATCAGGGTCACCCCTGATGATGTCAGATATGGGTGACAAAATGCATTGGATGGGACTTATCGTGACACATCACGTGTTCGGAGCGGAGGTGGAATGCAAAATGCAGTTTTTTTGTTTCTATTTCAGTGCCTGAGTATTTTTAATTGATATAATTGTAATTTTACTTTTTTATTTATTAACCACTTAAAGACCGCCCACTGCATATATATATACTGTGGCAGGGCGGCTCTATTGTGCGAAACAACGTACCTGTACATGTTCTTCCTGTCAGTCCATCCCCCACACCGTTAGAAAACACTGCGAGGGAACACACCTAACCCTTTGATTGCCCCTGGTGTTAACCCCTTCCCTTGCAGTGTCATTTATACAGTGGCAGTGCATTTTATTAGCACTGATCACTGCATTGGTGTCACTGGCCCCCAAAAAGTGTCACTAATGTCTCGTACACATAGTGCAAAGGTCGCACGACCGAACAGCCAAAATCACATGTTGGCTGTTGTATCTCGCGTACTGACATGCATTAAACGATTGTACGACCAAGCCGAATGTAGTGACGTATTATGAACGTATAAAGAGAAAGTTCAGGTGCATGTAATTAGCGTCCAGCCATTCCTGACTTCTGAGCATGCGTGTTTTGCACAATACAACTTGTTGGACCAACTTCTCTGTACACACGATACAATGGTCGTATGACCGCTTGTTGGTACTACCAAGTTTTCTAGTCTGCTCATACAACTTCTGTTGTACGACCGTCGTACATCGGCTGTTCTAATCGCGCGTACTAACGGTCGATTTAGCATAGCCTCCTAGAATATACGTTGGGGTGTTTACTTTCCAAAATGGGGTAATTTTTGGGGCGCTTCCGTTGTCCTGGTGTTCCAGGACCTTCAAAAGTGCAAGAGGTAGTCAGGAAATGAGATGCGTAATTTATGTCCCTAGAACGCCTGATGGTGCTCCCTGCATGTTGGGCCTCTGTATGTGGCCAGACTGTGTAAAAATCTCACACATGGGGTATCTCCATACCCAGGAGGAGTAGTAGAATGTGTTTTGGGGTGTAATTTGTGGTATGCATATGCTGGGTGTGAGAAATGATCTGTTAATATGACAATTTTGTGAGAAAAAAGAAACTGAAAAAAAAAATCTTCATATTTTGCAAAGAATTGTGGGAAAAAAATTACAACTTCAAAAAACTCGCCATGCCTCTTACTAAATACTTTGGACTGTCTAATTTCCAAAAAGGGATAATTTGGGGGATATTTGTACTGTCCTGGCTTGTTAGGGTCTCAAGAAATGAAATAGGCCGTCAGTACATAAGGTGTGATCAATTTTCAGTGATTGGCACCATAGATTGTAGACTCTATAACTTTCAGAAAGACCAAATAATATACACTTATTTGGGTTATTTTTAGCAAAGATATGTAGCAGTATAAATTGTGGCCAAAATGTATGAAGAAAAATTACTAATTTGTAAAATGTTATAAAAGAAACAAAGAAAAATATTTTCATATGGGTACAGTGTAGTATGACTGAGTAATTGTCATTCAATACATAAAGCAAGGTCCATAAAGACATGGCTGAGTGACTTTGGGGTGGGGGAACTTGACTGACCTGCACAGAGTCCTGACCTCAACCTGATAGAACACATTTGGGATGAATTAGAGCAGAGCCTGCGAGCCAGGCCTTCTCATCCAACATCAGTGCCTGACCTCACAAATGCGCTTCTGGAAGAATGGTCAAACATTCCCATAGACACACTCCTAAACCTTGTGGACAGTCTTCCCAGAAGAGTTGAAGCTGTTATAGCTGCAAAGGGTGGGCCAACTCAAAATTGAGCCCTACGGACTCAGACTGAGATGGCAATAAATATCATGTGTGTGTAAAGGGAGGCGTCCCAATAAGTTTGGTAATATATTGTATTTTATTATTATATTTGAGCATATTTTAATATTTCACTTTTTCATATTCATTTTTTATTTGCGCAGGTTTATTTTCTACTCTATTTAAATATTGGGTTTGTACGGGTGTGGGAATTTTGTATTGACTGAGGGTTTAATACTACTTTAACTGCAGCAGAAAAAAATCAAGTCCGCTCCCATGCAAGTTGGGGTTGTGCTGTGTGACAGAGCTGTGGAAGGGCCGGTTCACACCTAGGCGACTTGCAAAGCCTCAAGTCACTTGACATCAGAAATCCAATTGAAGTGAATGGGAGCCGTCTTAATATACACCACTGAAGTCCCTCCGACTTCAAGGTGACTTCAGAAAAGCTTCCTGTACTACTTCAAGGCAACTTCTATCCGACTTGTGCCCATTGAATTCAATGGAAGATGCCTCCAAGTCGGATCTCCCATCTATATTGAAGCGACTTTACAGGAAAAAGAAATTTTTTTTTGTAAGGCAACCCCCTCCCTCTCTTCCCTGATTGGCCACAGGCAAAGTCACCTGGCATGGAGGTGGCTTCAGGTCGCATTGGAGGTCGCCCAAAGTTGCTCTGAACTCGCATTCAAATCACCTAGCAAAGTCACCTCTCAAGTCGGATCGCCTAGGTGTGAACCGGCCCTCAGTCTCAGGACTGGATAGACAAATACACAAATATTTTGGTAGGTGAAACAGCTCCCATGTACTATATGCATTTAATTTGTGTATGTAGCTGTTTGCCTGGAGTTTAGCCTTATGAAAAAGCCATAAGGAAACAATGTAAGATTTACCATTAGAGTGTTACTAAACCCAGGACCCTGCATTCACTCTATCTGGTCTCCCACAGTACGCAGGACATGGAAATGCAATTATTTTAGTAACTAAAAACAGCTAAATACCTTTTCTCATCAGCAGTATATTACAGTCTTATGACTTCTATCAGTGTCTGGTTAAAGCTTGTAGGAGGAGTTTTCATTCTTCTCTGACTGTCCTATGAGGATGCAGGACCCCTGACCCTCTGCCTGGACAGTGCTCATTGGCCCTATGCTGATCACATGCACCCTCCCATGAAAAAAAACCTCTCCAGCAATACACACCAAACTAAGCATGTGCACAGTGACTCCAAAGGCTCTGTCTTATCAGGAGATGGATTGGGGACAGTGGAACAAAGGAAGGATCACATAAGATAGGACCAAACAGCCTTTTTATACAATGTGGAGGATTATCCCCTTAGGTCCCACAGTGAGTATGACAAGCATGCTTTACTGCATATACAGACTGATTTTACTATTGTGGGTTTAGTAACACTTTAACTTAGCTGATCTTTTAGCTTCTTCACCCAGTGATATCACATTTGCAATTTTCTGGCTTTTCAATTTGTTAATTATTTTCAAATATTCAAAAACACCACAAATTCTGTTTTATACTGTATAAAACTGTACACATTTTACTTTGGGTGTGTTAAAAGCCAGCACAGCGGGTTGTGCTCTGTCTCAGCATGCAGGAAACACGGAGCAGATCAAATGGTTTGTTAAATTGAACCGTGTACAAACCTGGACAATAAAAGCCTAAGACAAGGAACAGCGATTACATATTTATTCTCTGATTTTCTGTCCGTCTCAATGCAGTAAGTGCTCTGGAAAAATCTAGCTTCTTATCGAATGCATCCTTACCTTGAAACTGCATCTTAATTGCATCCTTTAATGGTTTGCTTCAATCAAACATCCGTGGGTCAGTACACTTGCTGTAGTTGCACTTTGTAACTCTACATTTACTTCTAAAAAAACACTAGAAATAAATTACTGAGACCACTTGGTTATAGGTTAAAGAAGATACCCGGTTAATGCTTGCTTTTATCAGTCCCTTCGAAGAATGTATAAAGCGTTTTTTATAGGAGGTTCTCTTAGTTTATTGTGTAATAAATCCCAAATACTTATTAAGACACATACTTTTTAAATATTTTATTGAACCCTCCCGGTTAGGGAGTATAACTTGTAATACTTGTCAAAACTTCAATAAAAACTTATTGTTAAAAAAAAAATATATACATATTTTATTGATTATGCCTCACAATACATGACACTAAGGATCGTTTAGGTGTAATTTAAAATGTTAGATACCATGGACACCCATTGTAAGGAATATAGACCACTCCAATAAACCATATGTTGTTGCCAACATCCCCAGGTAGACATATGGAATGGTAACAACTACCCCCAACCCACCAGGACATTGGTGGGACTTTTAAGGCAACAGTAAACAGTGTTATATAATAAAATGAATGTTTTATTAATACAAAGTACAATATGGTGCATACATTACCAATTACAATACATATCATATAATAGAGTACATGTGATGCTGATGAGTTGATCAGTTCATAGATATTTCTAATTTAAAACCAACGCTTTTCAGGAAACCAGAAATCCCTTCTGCAGGGGCATGTATTATACAGAGAAAATGGATACCAATTTTTTTATTCTATAAGAGAATATCAGAGGTTAGCACAACATTTACAAAACAAGGTTGAAACCACAGCGGAGAATATGCATTCGACAATGTCATACCAGCAAAAATGAAGATCATGAAACAAATAACAAAGCAGATCGGAAGCTGCCGCGCTTAAGAAGAGGGACCGTCACTTGTCTCCCCGACACAAACTAGTGAGGATAATGCCCAGATGCCCCCCGAGTTCCACACAAGGACCCCACAGAACTAGGCCAATGCTTTGGTAACACCCCAGATGTCTCCGGATGAATGTCCGTGCAGTGTCTAATAATGAAAGACAGTAGTCTTATAGTTCCAAAGTAAAGACTATCATAGGGAAATCTGCATCATTGGAGAGATGCAGCCTAAGTCTACAATAGAGATGGTGTCAATCTATACAGAGTATATGTTAATAATACAAACACAAACCTATGGGCATCATCTCCTCAAGTAACCTAAGGAAGGATTTGTCCAAGAAACTTACCAATATTTGTTTGTTTTACTTTATTCCATCTTCAGTTCTTACTTTGTATGTTACCTGACATCTTTTGATGCTAAATGTTAGCTATACCTGACACATCCTTATTATGTCAATGAATAATTTGCTCAAAACCCAATAAAAATCTATTGAACGGAAGTTAGGAATACATACCTTAACTTGTCTGGAACTATAGTTTTAAGCAAAGCCAACTCAATTTTTCCAGTTTACAGATCATAGGTTCAAGTAAAGCCAAGTCAATTCTTCCAGTTTCTAGACCATAGGTTTAAGTAAAGCCAACTCAATTTTTCCAGTTTATAGACCATAGGTTTAAGTAAAGCCTACTCAATATTTTCAGTTTATAGACCACAGGTTTAAGTTGGCAATATATACATGTATGTATTGCTAACTTAAACCTATGGTCTATAAACAGAAAATATTGAGTAGGCTTTACGCAAGTCTTGAGACACTAAGAAGCCTGCAGCTATACCCCAGTACCGTTTTTTAGAGCGGGTGGTCGGCTATCTGGGGACAATGGCCGATGCGGCTCTGGAGCCACTTGGCCGTTATCCCAGGCAGTGGGAGGAGACAACTCCCCTCCTCCCGCCTTCCGCCGCTTTTCCCCAGTCTCACAACCCACTGGGAGGCCGGAGTCCAGATAGAACCCGGAATCAGCTCCGATCAGGTCTCCTTCGTGAAATTCCAGAATTGACATCACTTCTGGTTTACTTGGCTGCCAATGGCACCGATTTTTAAAAAATGACAGTATTCAGAATTGCTGTTTTTGGCAATCTGAATACTTTTAAGTGCAAAGGAGGGATTTGGGGCCTTTTAGACCCCTGATCCCTCCATAAAGAGTGCCTGTCACCACATATTACTGTCACAAGGGATGTCAAAAGTGATCAGATTTTTTTTTTAAAGGAACAGAAAAAAATAAAATAAAAGCGCCCCAGTCCCACGCAGCAAAGAAAATGCGTACGTAAGTCGCGCCCGCATATGAAAACTGTGTTCAAATCACACACGTGAGGTATAACCACAATCGTCAGAGTAATAATTCTAGCAAAAGACCTCCTCTGTAACTCTAACCTGTAAACCGTTAAACATTTTTAAAGCATCGCCTATGGAGGTTTTTAGTACCATAATTTGTTGCCATTCCACAAGTGTGAGCAATTTTCAACCATAACATGTTTGCTATCTATTTACACCGCGTAACATCCTCTTTCACAATATACAAAAAAATTGGGCTAACTTTACTGTTTTCTTATTTTTTAATTCAAAAATGTATATTTTTCCCCCCAAAAAATGTGTTTGAAAGACCACTGCGCAAATACTGAGTGACATAAAATATTATAATGACCGCCATTTTATTCTCCACAGTCTTTCCTAAAAAAAAATATACATATATATATATATATATATATATATAAAATGTTTGGGGGTTTTAAGTAATTTTCTAGCAAAAAATACTGATTTTAACTTGTAAACAACAAGTGTAAAAAAGGGTTCCGGGGCTGAAGTGGTTAAACCTATAGTCTATAATCTGAAAACAAATGTTGAAAAAAAGTTGAAAACATGAAAAGTCTAATGAGTCAGACAAAAATAAGTTTAGTTGTCAGTACTTAAAAAGCTGATGCAAATAGTTGCCTCAACTTTTTTGACTAGACCCGGCACAATATATTTTACAGCGCATTAACTTGTCTGGAACCATAGTTTTAAGTGATATTAACCTATTTTTTCTTGTAACTTACTCAATTTTTTTAAGTTGGTAAAACTTATTTTCCAAATGTATTTGATATATGTTTAAAGGTTTTTATATAATAATAAAACAATAATACTTTTTTTTTTTTTTAAAGTAAGTCTCATGAAACAAGCTTTCAAAACAAATTGACATTTATTATTTATAATGTGTTACAAATGTAATATTATTAAATCAGCATCAAATGTAAATGTAAACATCTTTTTAAAAAAATGCCTTTCTCAGCTAACAAATCAAACCGAAACACACACATGTAATGCCCCGTACACACGATCAGAAAATCGTATGAAAAATACCGCTTTTCGAAGCAGTCGTACGATAATCGGATCGTTACTACAGAGCTTTCGAGAGCCGATCACGACAGTTCATCCGATGTTTTCCGTACGGACAAGATCGGACATGCAGGAAAAATTTTTTCGCACGGTGCCCGATCGTACGATTTTGTCGTGCGAGAATTTAGTGACTAAAGTAAACTCTTCAGATTCAATCTGAGATTAGCATGCGAAAAAAAAAACGGACGATCTGTCGTCCGATTTTCGGATCGTGTGTACGGGGCATAACATACAGTATATCTGTAAAGAACAGAGAGCACACAATGTATTAACTTTTTAAAGCCTTTTAGGAAAGTAATTTGCACTTTAAAGTGTGAACTTTTGAAGATAGATTCCCCACATTTAGCTCTAAAAAGATCTTCTTAAAAACGGTATATTTTAGGTTTTCAGGGTAGCTCAGGTTAAAAGCATAAATGAGTCCCATAAGAAAAACACATGCTTGGGGTACATCAGAGATTCCAGTGAGAACCTCTACTCCCTCAATAACTATCCTCAAGGTGGTACTGTTTTCATCAGTAACTTTGTGGATAACAAAAATATTCAGGATCAAAGTAGATAGGTCTTCTTGGATCTGTGAGGCATCCTCATCATCCAGGTCCTGTGGAGACAAAAAACAGTGTAATAAGATAAACACCAGAACAGAATTTTACAGAGGGCGTAACAAGGTCCTTTATTTGCACCAGCAATTTAACCACTTGCCCAATGGGCACTTAAACCCCCTTTCTAACCAGACCAATTTTCAGCTTTCAGTGCTCTCACATTTTGAATGACAATTACTCAGTCATGCAACACTGTACCCATATGAAACATTTGTCCTTTTTTCACACAAATAGAGCTTTCTTTTGGTGGTATTTAATTACTATTTTTTGTGCTATAAATGATAAAATAAAAAAAGCAAAAAAAGACCGAAAATTTTGTAAAAAATGCATTTTTCTTTGTTTCTGTTATAAAATTTTGCAAAGTAGTAATTTTTCTTCATACATTTTGGCCAAAATGTATACTGCTATAAATCTTTGGTAAAAAATAACCCAAATTAGTGTATCGTTGTAAAAGTTATACAAGCTATGGTGCCAATCACTGAAAATTGATCACACCTAAAGTACTGACAGCCTCATTTCTTGAGACACTTGAAGATCACGACGATCGCACGTACGACCGTGTTGAATCGTACGTTGGCTGTTGTATGTAGCCTACTGACGTGCACCCGATGGTCGTACATACAACTTGCGACCGGCCGAACGTGATGACGCGAACGAGCGTATAAAGAGGAAGTGCTGGTATCGTAGCGTCACCCTTTGGGCTCCTTCATCTAATCTCGTGCATACATGCTGGTAGCCCACGTGCAGTCATCCGATGTATGTTGTCGGTTGCATGCTAAGTTGTGCCAGCATGCACGCTAGCAGCACTAGAAGTTCACAGAGTTCTTTACTCCGACAGTCATGAAATCCACACTAGTTAAAAGTCACTAACCGTGGTATCGAACATATTGAAAATGTTGCTATGTGATTAAACCCAATAAAAAATGGTTTCTAAATATCGTCATATGTAAAACCGGTTTTACATACTTCTTTTTAATGATGAAACGTTTTAAAATATTGTCTTTGTTTCTTTTTACGTAAAAAATGTTTTAAAAGCCAGAAAAAAACGAA
>BLSH010334087.1:187699-222295 GCA_018402905.1 Glandirana rugosa | reverse complement strand
CCATCACATCAGGGGTTGTCAAGTGTCATCTTTCTGTGTGGGCAAACCCCCCCTTCCTCCAAACTGGCCTCTGATGTTGCTGGGCCGCCCTCTCCATCTTCTCCAGCTCCACACGGCACCATTGGATGTCCCGGCTGAGGCGCCCAATGGTGCAGCGTGGCAGCTCGTAAGCTGTAAGTAGAGGAAAATGCATAAGGTCAATGATGTGCATCATAATAGCTGATGATGGCTTGGATGAGCCTAGTTTTTGGGTAATTGTTTGGGGGAGAGGGGGTGCACTTTCCCAACACTTTAACCACTTCCCGACCGCCTGCCGTGTTTTCACAGCGGCAGTTGGGTTGATGTGCGTGAATCTGCGTAAAAAGGGGGCGATCTGCAAAGGGCCGCTAGGAGGCGCGCACCCACCACACTCCAATGTCCACTGGCAAGCTGTGATGAGCGGCCACAGGCAAATTCATTGGTTTAAAAAAAGTGTCAAAATTGACGTTTAAAATGACGCAGTGCCAAATTGCAAAAAGTGCTCTGGTCCTAAAGCTGGCAAAGCTTCCGGTTGGTAAGTGGTGAATGCCAACAATAATAAAGCTTCAGGTCCTACTTTTAACAAATGTAAAAAAGGTGTGTTGGTTTAATAACTGCTGTCTGCTGTCCCATGTACCCATAGGTGTGCGCAGCCTATTGCATTAGGGTGTGCACCCCAAACCTCAAACACACATGTCTTTCTCTGCAGCCTCAGCTGTACAGGACAGTGAATGAATGGGATAGTGCTTGCTGCGGAGCGTCTTCCTATTCATCCACAAACTGAAGCATAGTAAACATGGTTTACTATGCTTCAGTTATGAATGAACATAGTGAGTGTGTTCACTGTGTTAAATTAGAAAAGGAAGGGGCCGGTAAATTACATATTTAGCAGCCCCTTCCTCCACTCTCCATTCTTCAACATGAGGGAAAACAGAGGCAATAGGGGACATCTGCACTACAGGCAGTGATTAGGATGTGCCCAGGTAAACCTGCCACACCCCCTGTGCACGCCTATGCATGTACCAAATAGGCATGTCAATACACAAGAAACAAGAATAGAACAGTACTTACAAAGGCAAACAGGAGGCTCCCTCGGGGACTGGGGATGTTGGGGCATCTGGCCATCTGAGTCTTCTACAAAAAGAAAAAAAGGCATTCATTGAGCATCCCAAAGTCACTACAGGTTCAACACATACATTGCGGGATATGTTTCAAGTGTACCAACCTGCCAATTGGGCTGGGCTGCCCACATCTGCTGGGCTCCCACCACTCACTCGGGAGTCCTTTCTGAAAATAAACAAACAAACAGACAATGATGTAATTTGGCTGTGCAAAAATACTTGACAAGTGGCAACATTCGTCAACTCCTACAGCTGCCCCCCCCCTTGCTTCTATGGGATGTGGGCTGTCTGCTATCCATCATATGCATTTGTGTGCCTTCCAGCACTGGGGGCTATCCTCTCACCATATCTGCACTAGCAAGGCTGGATTAATGGGCACTGATGAATCAGGCAGCAGCCAGTAAAGTTATACTTATCCTTTAATATGGCCTGACACCCCCGCCCCACCCCCTTTTGGGCACCTAGCAGCAGGTGTCAAAATTTATCTAATTGTCATTTAGCACTTACCTTTTGGAGATGAAGGTGAGCTTACCGCCACCTGAGCTGAGGGGCCAGGGGTGGCCTCATCGGTGGGTTGTGGAGGGGGGGGCGCTGCTTTTTTTTTTGTTTTCCTGTAGCAAAATACGAAAATAACATACGTTTAAAAGCTAAAGGAATGTCTGAAAACAGTCTAAAATGGTATTCTTCATATACAGTATGCTGGATTTAGAAATTACATTTGGGAACCCCAAGGCATACAAAGATTCCAAAAATTCACAGATAATTCTCTCTAACTACTTTGACCAAGAACAGATCCATACACTCAACTACATACTGGTTACCAAAATAAATTGCTTATTTTTTTCTATGATCCGATGGATCCATCGCATCTGTTCGGACTCGCGATGTTTGAGGTCGGACCAGCGCTTCCGCAGCTGGTCCATGCTCCGCTGGACCCCATATTTCGCAGAGAGCTTGGCAATTACTTTGTCTAGGATATAGTCCTTATGACTATTTGGCCTCTCATATTGCCTCCTCCTGCAGTCATAGTCCCTGCTCTCCATTAGGCCGACCATAGCGGCCATTTCGGACCTGGTCATAGGGGTGGCCTTCATTTTGCGGTGGCTCCTACGAGATTCAACCATATTTCCTCTCGTCGTTGCTACTGCGATCGTTCGTTGGTTCCGTGGAGGCGTTGGTACGTGTCACGCCCCAGCGTCACGGCGTACCTGAGGGCGGTGCGCATGCGCAATGTAAAGCACGGTATAAAAGACGAACGAACGAACAGGAAAATGCCGTAGGTAGCAACTCTCTGTCTGACGATCGCTGTGTGACGAGCGCTGTGGGAACGAAGGTTCGGCAGGATTTTCAGATAGAGGTGGGTAGAGGCCTATACTGTTATGCTTGGATTGCGGGTACATGGGGGCCCCATGATAACCTCTCATACTTGACAATTGTCCCTGATTGAGCAGGAAAGTCATGCTTTTTACTAAGCTGGACCACAATATCTGTGTCCTGGGCAGCATCCCATAACCTGTATTGTGGCCTCCTAAACCACCCCTGTACTGTGCACTTCTGCTCACCCCTTTGTGTTGTTTAGTCTTTGATTTATGGCATGCTTTCCAATCAAATTGATTGAAAGTAGTGATGAATATATGTTTAATTCCATCAACAATTTAAAACATACTGGTAGGGGCCCTAGTGCCTTACTTTGCCCAGGGGCCCATGGTTGTATTAAGAGTGCCCTGTTGGGCAAAATGGCTTATACTGCTTAGGTTTGCTACATCATCCCTTTAATTCTGGACAGATATTAATTACTCAGGTTCTGTGGCTGATTAGGGTGGTAATTAAACTCACTTGGTGCCTTATCTGCATTAAATTAGCCTCTGAACCTGTGTAATTCATATGTGTCCTGGATTAAATGGATGATGCAGCAAGCCAAATACTGCTTGTCTTGGGGCCTAGATTTGGTGGGGCTTTTATAGGGGTATGCTGGATGAAGTTGCATAATGCTTTGTCTCCTGTCTTGCAGGCATAATGAGCGACCGCTTTTTTACACAGGAGTTCCTGCCCAAGTTTATTGAGCTCTACCACCAGCTCCCCTGCCTGTGGGATGTCCAGAGAAGAGACTACCACAATAAGATCCGGAAGGAGGCAGTGTTAAGCCAGCTGGTTGACCTCTGTAAAGAGATTTACCCCGAGGCAACCTCCAAATATGTGCGGCAAAAAATTCAAAGCCTTCGCACAACCTTTGGCAGGGAGGTGAAGAAGGTAGAGCAGTCCAAACGGTCGGGAGCTGCAGTGTCTGATGTGTATATACCTAAACTGTGGTACTATACCAGCCTGCAATTCCTACAGGGTGGATCTGAGGCTAGGCCATCCCTCTCCACCCTTCCCTCAATATCAGGGGAGGACGTGTCTCCTAGTAGACATGAGGAGGAGGAGGAGGCCGTCATCACCCAGGTATAGTGTTGGGGAATATATTGTAAAGATACAATCCAATGATAAGAACTAAACATTATTGGCCAAACATTGGAGTCTTAACACATTTGTTTCGAGATCCAAACACTGTTGTGGCCTAAAGTCATTAAAAGTATAAATCCAAATGCTGGTGCCAGAATGCTAGTGTTTGTCATTTCTAATTATTCAATAAGCAACAGTAATGAAATGTAAATTTGTTGGGATTCATCACCCACACAAACAATCATATTCTAATAATGTCACTTTTTTATACTCAGGAAAGTGTCACCGGACGATGACTGAGGAGGAGGCAGCTGGGCCATCACAGCCCTGTGTGTCCAGAATTCCTCCCCTGGAGGTTGGGAGGAGAAGAAAGAGGAGGGCCCAGGACGCCGATGAGGCTGCAGCCCAGTTCTTTAGGGATGCAAGCCAAGTCCTCCAACGAGACCCAGATGAGGCGGAGGCATTTGGGACACTTGTGGCAACCAAGATTCGCAACATGTCGGACGACCAAAAGCAGATGGCTGAACAGCTGATGCTGGAGGTGATGGTTAAGTGGGTGAGGGGCCAAATTAAGCCCACGACACGGCTTGTGGATGATGAGCCAACACCACCTCCACCTCCTCCACCACCTGCCCCATCTCATCCACTGCCACAGCAGCATCCTGCCCAGTGGCAGTACTATCCCCAGGGCCCCCAACAACCCTGGTCTGGGGATTAGAGCCAGTACCCCCATTGAAGGTTTTTTTTATATATTTGTTTATTTTGTTTTAATTTTATACATATTTTTGTTCTACTTTATACATTTGCTTTCTGTTATATTTTGTTTCCAGAAAAAGTCAGAGGATTATTTGATTTGTATTCTTTATGATTTAAAAATAAAGAATATTTAAAATAACAATACTTGCCTAAGTTTATTAAAGAAAAGGCCAGGTTTGAAGTAGGCAGTTACATTAAAAAGAAAAGTTACAACAAATAGCAAGGGACCACAAACACGTTCAATTCAAGGAATTCTCATATTTCAGAGCTTATAATATTGTGGAAATGGTAAATAGAAGAAAAGAGATTGTAAATAATGCAAATTCTATTAATATCACTACAGAACAACTGTCTTTTATGACATTTGTATCACGTGTATCACTAGCAATGTGCATCTTCATTATTATCCCACTGAAAAAGATGCTAATGTGTGCCGTATTTCACTATTTGAATTGAATTGGCAATAGACCAACGAATATGCAATTGGGAAACAGAAGCCTAGTTTTACACGAACTGACACTTCCGCCCGTTATGGACTTGGCGCATGCGTGTTTAGCACTATACAACTTGTTGTACCCATCTGCTCTACACACGATACAACGATCGTATGCGAGCTTGTTGGTACGACCAAGTTTTGTAGTCTGCACATACAACTCCCATGTACGACCGTCGTATGTTCAACTGTTGAAAGCGCGCCCACAAACGATCGATTCCGCATGCAACGGTCGTGAGTACGACGTGTCGTCGTCCCGTGTGTACGAGGCTTTAGAAGCCAGGAAAGTACAAATACCCCCCAAATGACCCCTTTTTGGAAAGTAGACAGCCCAAGGTATTTAGTAAGAGGCATAGTGAGTTTTTTTAAGTTGTATTTTTTCCCACAATTCTTTGCAAATTTAAGATTTTTTTTTGATTTTTTTCTTTTTTCACAAAATCATCATATTAAAAGGTTATTTTTCACACACGTAGTAATAATCAAAATGATTTAATTTTGATTATTACTACTTATGGTTGAAAAACCTAAATTTTGAGTATTTCTCACACACACAGCATATGCATACCACAAATTACATCCCAAAACATATTCTGCTACTCCTCCTAAGTATGGCAATACCACATGTGTGAGCCTTTTACACTTGACTACCTCTTGCACTTTTGAAGGTCCTGGAGCACTAGGACAATGTAAAAAATGACCTTGTTTTGGAAAGTAAACACCCCAATGTATATTCTAGGAAGTGTAATGAGTCTTTTGAACGTGTCATTTTTTTCCACAAGTGCTTGGAAAATGTGGAAAGAAAATGAAAACACATTTTTTTTAAGTTGCCCATTTATACAATATTTTTAACAGATAGCATGTACATAGCAAAAATGACACCCCAAAAAATATTCTGCTACTCCTCCTGAGTATGGCAATACCATATGTGTGAGGGTTTTACACAGCCTGGCCACATACGGAGGCTCAAAATGCAGGGAACACCATCTGGTGTTCTAGGGGGATTCATTTCAAATCTAGTTTGACTACCTATTACACTTTTGTGAGGCACTGTAGTGGCACTGATGGGCACTGTAGTGGCATGGATGATAACTAATGTGGCATGGATGAGAGATAGATGAGCATGAATGAGGCATAAATGAGCCATGAATGGGGATGGATGAGCCATGGATGAGCATGAATGAGCCATGGATGGGGATGGATGAGCTGTGGATGGGGATGGATGAGCCGTGCATGAGCATGAATGAGCCGTGGATAGGGGTGGCTGAGCCATGAATGTGGATGAATGAGCTGTGGATGGGGATGGATGAGCCGTGGATGGGGATGGATGAGCCGTGGATGGGGATGGATGAGCCATGAATGTGGATGGATTACCATGGATGGGGATGGATGAGTCGTGGATAGAGATGGCTGAGCCTGGATGGGGATGGCATACCCATGAATGTGGAGGGATGAGCCATAAATGTGGATGGATGAGCCGTGAATCATCCGCTGTCCTTTACCGCGTGGATTTTCTCGGGTGCACACCCCAGGGGGCATGCCAGAGTGCAATTTTGGGAGGTCATCATAGTACGCCTTCCCAAAATGATCTGACCACGCTGTAGCCGTCATGCGGCTATGGCCCGGTCGGTAAGTGGTTACTGTTACTGTTTACATTGTGATTAGCTGTGATTCATCACAGCTGATCACGTGGTAAAGAGCTTCTGTCAGACTGACACACTACATCACCGATCGCCGCGCTTGTTATCCTGCTGGACATCATATGACACCCAGTCAGGATAACTGAACCACTTCCCGGCTGTCATGCTGCATACGGCAGTAGGGAAGTGGTTAAATAAATAATCACTTACAGCATATAATTTCTTTAATTTATATTTATTTATATAAATAATTAGCAAAATGCATTTCTAAGACATCCACTTCTGTAAATTCAGGGGGATTTAAATCTCGGGTTCAACTGCCTTTCCCAAAAGAATGCTTAAAAAAACTAGGGAAATATTTATGTGGTATGTGTATAAAAATACACCATTTCTTTGTGCTGCATTTGAGTTGAGTTGTGCCACAAAAATGAACTTGTCTGACGGTTTGGTTTTGAAGTTATTGCACATTAAATCTGATATTATGTGGCCACTTTTCACCCCATGTAATTTCATTTTAAAAACAAATATACCATTTGTTTGTGCCACTAAAACAAACCTTTATACCGCTTTAGTTTCAGATATTATAGTTGATGAAACCCCACCCACTTTGGACCCCATGTTTTTAAATTTCAAAAGTATTAAAAAAATTAAGTATACCATATGTTTGTGCTGAGTTTGTGTTTCAATGACTGGTATTGATATAGCATAAATCATGAGCCAGGGCACTGGTACCCAGATGAATGCCCTATGACATACTAACCATTTCTCCTACACAGAGAATGAACAGCCCAAAATCATTCTTTCTGACACAAAATGAGAGTGCTATGTGAAAAAATACACTATACCAATATGCTTGTTTTTGCTGCACAAATGCTGAACAAACTTATGGTATAGTTGTTTTTGAAATGTAATAACATAGTGCAAAGTGGGTGGGGCATTAGGTTACATAAAATGACATTGAATGTCCAATATCTCAAAAACTGAACGAACAGAAAGTTTGTTTTGTGGTACAAATGACAATAAACGCAACACAAACAAAATGGCATTGTCACGATCAAGGGGTCAGGCTCAAAGACCAGTTGCTATAGAAGTGAAAGCTCACACAGGAAGCAGCAGGATAGGAACACAGGCAGGTCATCCTGGCAGATGTCACAGGCTCACCTGAGGTGCGGAATCTAAGTACTAACTGGCGTTCACCAGAGCTCCTGGATGGATTTTGCTGCATGTCAGCACCAGGTCACGGTCCTCAGGATCACCCCACCAGGAGGTGAGCAAGCCAGGGTCCAGTAGCAGATATAGCAGATAGGGATCAAGCAGAAGCGTAGTCGAGGAACAAGCTAAAGGTCAGTAATGAATAGTTGCAGGTTGGGATTAAGCAGAAGTGTAGACGTGGAGCAAGCCAATTGTCAGTAATGGATAGTAGCGAAGTTACAGACAGCAGCAGGAGAGACAAAAGCAAGATCTTGGCTGGAGAAGGCACAATATTCTGGCAATCAGGAAGTGCAGAGACATGGCTTAAATCAGGAAGTCCATGGGAGGAGAAAATAGCTAAAGGTTCAAGACAGAAGAGATACAAGTCAGAACCATTCAAGGAATTGTGCAGGGAGCTGTCCAGCATTCCAGGTGGCTCAGCAAGTAGAGTCATTGATAGACACAGCTGAGGTCCCAGGTTCAAGTCCTGGTCCTGGCAGTTATACCTGTTTTTAACATGTGGTGCAAAGTGGGAGAGGTTTCATCAATTATAATGCGCAATATCTCTGAAACCAAACCAGCACATACGTTCCGTTTGGTAGCATGTTGTACAAATAAATGCTATCTTTGTTTTTAAATTTTAATATCATTGGGTGCAAAGTGGGCAGTGCTTGATGTTACGTAATGTGAATTTGAATTCCAATATCTCAGAAACCGAACCGGCTGCAACATTAATTTATGTGTCAAAAATCAGCACAAACAAATGGTATAATTGTTTTTAAAATTGAATAGCATTGGGTGCAAAGTGGGCAGGGTTTCATCAACTATTATGACTAATATCTCTGAAACCAAACAGCACAAACATTCATTTTTTCAGCACAAACCAGCACAGATGCAGCACAATAATGCTGTCTTTGTTGTTAAATTTTAATAATATGGGGTGCAAATTGGGTGGGGCTTGAGGTCACATGATCTAAAATTTATTATGCAATAACTTCAAGACCAAATGGTAGAAACATTCATTTTTTGTGGCACAAAACAGTTTTTAAGTTTGTCAGCCAGCAGGGTCCATCACCCTGCATCTTGGCTGCATTCTACTGAATGCAGTAGGCGTAAACTTTGTATGCGCGCACGCAAAGCTGAGTTGTCTCAATAGATGTCTACAATGAACTTACAGTATGTCCATTTATTATAAATATATTAGTAGGCAAATAAAATAAACATGTTCGATGGTATGTTAAGCAACATTTAAAGTATGTGAACAATAATTTGTTCAAAGTTCATTCTTACCTTTCAGTGCCATTGCATGGCTTTGTAGTGACTTGGGAAAATTCATGTCACTGGTGGCGCTCTTTTGTCCTGGGACTCAAATGTATTGGAAGTGCCTTGTGCAGGTTTTCAAAGTTCCTAAAGATGTCAAACTCTTTAAAATTACAGGATCAAAACTCATGCAGTTGCACGTTTGGCAAACATCTGCGTCCCGCATTTTCACTCAAATGAAAAGATAATTTTTTAAAGTAACTGTAACTCAATTAGAATAGGGAAATGCACATACCTTAAACGTTTTGTCTAGATTGCTCAATATTATTAGTTATTTTTGTAAATGTAAAAGGTGCGTTTTAAGAACTAATGAAAATTAAGTAAGGTACTTAAAATATCAAAGAAAATTAATTAACATTTATTTATTTGTTGAAAATGATAACAATTTTATGTTAAAATTACAAGTCAACAAAATCCTTTTTATCAGTGTATTGTAGGGATTCTTGTACTGTCATCTCGGTTAGTAACGCTTTCTAAATGCATTTCAAACACGCTGTAAATGTCATATAGGCTAATATTTCACCAATGATTTTAACATGATTTTATTCAACCAAAATATAACTAAAACTATTTAAATTACTAAAATATGACTAAAACTAAAATGGCATTTTAGTCAAAAGACTAGGATTAAAATGAAATCAAAATTTGATGTCAAAATTAACACTGCACTACCAGCAGTGGCGGCTGGGGGTTTTATGTTTGTGGGGGCAAACAACCACCCCCCCCTTGCAGCACCTCAAAACCCCCCCAACCTTCCCTGCTGTCTGCCTGATGTACTTACTCCATCGGCGGCAGGGATCGGCGGGCACACATTGGCGTTGA
Source organism: Glandirana rugosa (assembly GCA_018402905.1). Taxonomy (NCBI): domain Eukaryota; kingdom Metazoa; phylum Chordata; class Amphibia; order Anura; family Ranidae; genus Glandirana; species Glandirana rugosa. Next base: position 212,495 of record BLSH010334087.1, on the reverse strand, counting down.
TCAGCAGGCGCACACATTGAGCAGGGGATCAGGCTGCGGCGGGCATCTGGCAGCATCTCCTGTGTCCTCTTCTCTTCTGAGATCACGGCGGCTGTCCTTACAGCCAATCGGGTGACGGGTATCAGATCCGCTTCCTGATTCAACAAAATCATTTTTATCAGTGTATTGTAGGGATTCTTGTACTATCATCTTGGTTAGTAACGCTTTCTAAATGCATTTCAAACATGCTGTAAATGTCATATAGGCTAATATTTTCACCAATGATTTTAACATGGTTTTAGTCAACCAAAATATAACTAAAACAATTTAGATTACTAAAATACGACTAAAACTAAAATGGCATTTTAGTCAAAAGACTAGGATTAAAATGATGTCAAAATTAACACTGCACTACCAGCATTGGTGGCTGGAGGTTTTATGTTTGGGGGGGCAAACAACCACCCCCCCCCTTGCGGCACCTCAAAACCCCCCAACCCCCCTTGCTGTCTGCCTTTTGTACTTACTCCATCGGTGGCAGGGATCGGCGGGCACACATCGGCATTGATCAGCAGGCGCACACAGTGGCGAAGATCAGCGTGCACATCGAGCAGGGGATCAGGCTGCGGCGGGCATCTGACAGCGTCTCCTGTGTCCACTTCTCTTCTGAGTTCACGGCGGCTGCCCTTTCAGCCAATCGGGTGACGGGTATCTGATCCGCTTCCTGATTGGCCAGGAAGATCAGTGTTGCAACAGCGAATATTCATTCACTATTACAACACAATTGGATGGGCTCCGGACGCAATGCTCTGAACCCCGAGCCTACCCTATTTTAAAGCCTATTAGAGCCTCTGGCTCTAATCAGGTGCTTCAAAAAACACCCCCCATCTCGCCATAGGAATTTTGAAAGGGGCCCGGGTGCATAGATATGGAGGTCGACGGTGGTGTTAGGGGGGGGTGGTGCCCATGAGCCCACAATGCAAGGGCCACCACTGACTACCAGATAAGAATAAGTAGAGGGCATCTACTAAGCTGCAGAAGAAGAATTTTCTTATTTTTTTTTCTTAATATTTAATGTTGGTAATATATTCAGGTAATATGTTCAATGGTATTACAGCCAATAGAGTTTTATTTTTTTTTTACATTTTAAAGTTGCACTTCTGTTCGTCAAAAAGCAATATTTTTGTTTGTTTATGAAACTTGATTTTATTTATAAAGATGTTATACTATATATCACAATGGCTAAATCGGTGACTATAGTGCATGTTCAAACCTTAATACCATAAATAATAACATATTATTCAATTTTTACTCCAGGAGTATATAAGGAGTTTGGCAATTCTAGATAATGCTCAAACAATGCATTATAATTTAACCACTTACTGGACACGTAAACCCCCTTCCTGCCCAGGCCAGTTTTCAGCTTTCAGCACTGTCACACTTTGAATGACTTTGATTTGGACCAGTACGCAAAGCAAGGTTCATAAAGACATGGATGAGCGAGTTTGGGGTGGAGGAACTTGACTGGCCTGCACAGAGTCCTTACCTCAACCCAACAGAACACCTTTGGGATGAATTAGAGTGGAGACTGTGAACCAGGCCTTCTGGTCCACATCAGTGCCTGACCTTACAAATGCGCTTCTGGAAGAATGGTCAAACATTCCCATAGACACACTTCTAAACCTTGTGGACAGCCTTCCCAGAAGAGTTGAAGCTGTTATAGCTGCAAAGGGTGGGCCAACTCAATATAGAACCCTACAGACTAAGACTGGGATGCCATTAACGTTCATGTGCATGTAAAGGCAGGTGTCCCAATACTTTTGACAATATAGTGTATGTGCAGTAGCTCAGCGTTAAAGCCTACCTGCTCAGCAGCCATATATATGAGTATAGCCAGTGAGAATAGGTTAATAGAGCTGAGTCCCGTCCCAATCTCACTTCTCCTGACATAGCTGGAGATCAGGACTGCTTTTCTCACTGTAATAGCAGTGGTCTAGCTCCAGCGGCCAACCACAAACCCTGTACAGAGAGTATGAGTGGCTTGTTTACTAAGATGAGTAGTAGGGAGTGTGCAGGAGGTGTGCCAGACTGCTGGGAATAGACCACAGCTCTCACACTGACTTCCAACAGGCTTCCAGGGAATGGTCAACGGCATAAATAGAGGGCAAATCTCCCCAACAGGGACTAAGACAACAACAAAAAACTTGACCAAGGATCTAACCCTTCTCTGCTCTATCTAAAACAAAACAAAAAAATAAATGTACCCAATATACTTAACATGTTTAAATAATGTTGTTCTGGGCCGATAGAGATAGGTTTAACCTTGTGAGCAAATAATCAATTCTTTGTTACTCTAATTTTGTTTCAGCAGAAATAATTGACCAGTACGCAAAGCAAGGTTCATAAAGACATGGACGAGCGAGTTTGGGGTGGAGGAACATGACTGGCCTGCAAAGAGTTCTTACCTCAACCCAACAGAACACCTTTGGGATGAATTAGAGTGGAGACTGTGAACCAGGCCTTCTGGTCCACATCAGTGCCTGACCTTACAAATGCGCTTCTGGAAGAATGGTCAAACATTCCCATAGACACACTTCTAAACCTTGTGGACAGCCTTCCCAGAAGAGTTGAAGCTGTTATAGCTGCAAAGGGTGGGCCAACTCAATATAGAACCCCACAGACTAAGACTGGGATGCCATTAACGTTCATGTGCGTGTAAAGCCAGGTGTCCCAATACTTTTGACAATATAGTGTATGTGCAGTAGCTCAGCGTTACAGCCTACCTGCTCAGCAGCCATATATATGAGTATAGCCAGTGAGAATAGGTTAATAGAGCTGAGTCCCGTCCCAATCTCACTTCTCCTGACATAGCTGGAGATCAGGACTGCTTTGCTCACTGTAATAGCAGTGGTCTAGCTCCAGCGGCCAGCCAAAAACCCTGTACAGAGAGTATGAGTGGCTTGTTTACTAAGATGAGTAGTAGGGAGTGTGCAGGAGGTGTGCCAGACTGCTGGGAATAGACCACAGCTCTCACACTGACTTCCAACAGGCTTCCAGGGAATGTTCAACGGCATAAATAGAGGGCAAATCTCCCCAACAGGGACTAAGACAACAACAAAAAACTTGACCAAGGATCTAACCCTTCTCTGCTCTATCTAAAACAAAACAAAAAAATAAATGTACCCAATATACTTAACATGTTTAAATAATGTTGTTCTGGACCGATAGAGATAGGTTTAACCTTGTGAGCAAATAATCAATTCTTTGTTACTCTAATTTTGTTTCAGCAAAAATAATTGAATTTGCTGAACATAACAACATACAATAGGAAAAACAAAAATTAGACAAGCCCAGTAGATGAATAATAATAATGTCAATTGTTCCATTGAATGCTGTTCTAAGGTAAGAATTACAAGTACCAGAGCCACCTAAAACACATTACAGAAAGCCACCAAGGTAATTGATTGCAGAGGAAAATACATTAGCAGGAAATAGATCTAGCTGCGAAAGCGATAATCTGATAACACTTTACTTAACGCTGCAGTATGCACGGCTTATAAATAGAAGACACAATGATGCACGTATTTCACAAAAAACGCCATTGCTCTGTTTGGAGAATAAATGGAGTCAAAGTCATTTATGAAAGATAAATACCAAGACTAAAAATTAACAATTTGTGGCGTGCTTATCAATGTCTTTGCAGAAGACGAAACGCTCAATTCGCTAAATTGGAACAGTGATCATTTGCTGTAGTGACTTTTACTAGCAAGAGCCAATCATGGCTAAAAACAACAGTCATGTGACTGAAAGTGATGAACATTAGGGCAAACAGGAGTGGGCAGTTAGGGAAAAGATAAGGGGAAAGAGGAAAGATAAAGGAAAAGGTGAGGAAGGTTTCATTCATTCATTCTAATGTTTGATATCCCAACAACTTTTGGGAAGTGGGTATCTAATTCTAATCTAAATATGCAGTAGATGTTTCCCCTACTTAAAGTGGAGTTCTGGCCGAAATATGACTTTTAAGATAAAAATACCTCTAGAATACTCATGCAATGTAAAAAAACATGTGCTGTAAACTATGCCCAGTTTTCTATTTGTGCAGCATAGTTCCAGCACGGCCATCTCCAGTGTGGGCATCTGAAGCCACAGTGTCCTTCTTCCTGGATTTCATGCATGCTGGCTACTCAGCAAGCACCTGCCGATCTTGTGCATGTGCAGTGCAGTGCAATCTTGGTCAGCTTGACAGGCCACAGCCATGCCAAGCTGACTAAGATTTTCCATAGACGCCAATGTTAAATGTTACGGGAGCAATGCCATGCCAAGCTGACCAAGATTTTCCATAGACGCCAATTTTAAATGTTACTGGAGCAGTGCCATGTCAAGCTGACCAAGATCTCCCTGGAGCCAATGCAAAACCGGAAATGACGTACAGTGCGGCGGCCCCTAAAGGAAGAAGTGAAATTAGATATCGTCATAAATCAGGTAAGTGAATAGAAAAAAAATAATAAATTGCCAATTCATTTTAAGGATGCACATCAGTGCTGCATGGTGAGGAGTGAAAAATGTGGGTGGAACGCCGCTTTAACAATAGGGATGGGCGAATGGTTCTGCCCGAGCATAAGTTTGGGCCGAACTTTTCGTTGTTCGGTCGTTCGCCCGTTTATTCGCCCCCCAAACCAACCAAAAATGCATTGCGGCACTGAACAGGGCATTACAAGCCCTGATTGGCTGAAGCAGTGAAAGCTTCGGCTAATCAGGGCACAGAGCACTGTCAGCCTCATGATTGGGCACTGTCATCATGATGTCATCCAATCATGGGTTATTCCCGCCCCACAGTATAAAATTATTCTTTCAATGGCAGCCATTTTCAGTGTGATTCCGGCGTCGAGAGAAATAGAACAGGGCTCTGCTCAGTGCTATTAGTTAGCTAGTGTGCTAAACGGTGCTATTGTGCTTCAATTGTCAGTGTAGAATATTAGTTTAGTGTCAGTCTAGCGGTAGTGTGAGTGTAATGAGGACCATCATTCAGCTTTGCATAGTGTGCAGCTAGAGTAGGGACAGCTCAGAGAGTTTCACTGTAGTGTAGCGAGACTGTGTCATTCATACATACATTAGTGTATAGCTAGAGTAGGGACAGTTCAGATAGCGTCAGTGTAGTGACGGTCGAACACCGTATATTTGATTGCGTTACTGCAAGTTTAACTTCATTTACTTCAGTGTGCGTTACTGCAAGTTTAACGTAATTTACTTCTGTGTGCGTTACTGCCAGTTTAATACCATTTACTTCTGTGTGCGTTACTGCCATTTTAACGCCATTTGCTTCTGTGTGTGTTACTGCCAGTTTAAAGCCATATATTTTTGTGCATTACTGCCAGTTTAACGCCATTTACTTCTGTGTGCGTTACTGCCAGTTTAATGCCATATAGTTCTGTGTGCGTTACTGCCAATTTAACGCCATTTACTTCTGTGTGTGTTACTGCCAGTTTAACGCCATATAGTTCTGTGTGCACTACTGCCAGTTTTGAAGATGGAGGAGATGGAGATGATGATGATGATGAGGTCACTGATGCGACTTGGGAGCCAGATAGAGCAGAGGAGAAAACTGAAGGTGAGGTGGCACAACCCCAAGGAGGCCGACATCAATAAAGAGTAGAGAGCAGCCACCCCATTCCATCACATTCTGCAGCTGTTATCTCCCGGCCTACTTCCCAAAGCTTAGCTGTCTGGGCCTTTTTCAGCACATCTGCAGCAGATCGCACTGTTGCTATCTGCAAACTGTGTCTCAGGCACATCAAATGTGGTAAAAACACCAGCCATTTGGGTACCACATGCTTAACAAGGCATTTGACATCCAACTACTCAGCCCATTGGCAAGAGCACCTAGAAGCCATACAAAAGGGGCACAAATCTGTCCCTCCTCCTCCTCCTTACCCACTTCAGTCTGCCCCTGCTATACCGAGTCATTACCTCTCAGCAGCCTCCACTGACAGGGATGATGGTATACCACAGGGTGTCCCAGGTCCTAGCAGCACATCTGCCAGCATCACACCGCCAGCTGTAGACTGTAGCCGGAAAATTTCTCTGCCCCATCTGCTGCAGCAGGAAAAAAAAATACAGTCCCTGCCACCCACATGCCCAGCGTCTAAATGCAAGCTTGTCAAAGCTGTTGGCTCTCCAACTTCTGCCTTTCAGCCTGGTGGATTCTGCCCCCTTCAGTGAATTTGCAGAATGTGCTGTACCACAATGGCAGGTTCCCAGTCGCTACTACTTTTCATATAAGGCCATTCCATCTGTTAGGGGTCATGGGTGCCTTTTGCAGTCTTCCGCGGTGGTGCGCGCGCCTGTGCGCATTCGCGCGCACCTGTGCACATTCCCATCACTACCCTTCTGTTGCACAAGCTCCAGCAGATTCTCAGCTGCTTTCAGAGACTATATCCAGCCCTCGTGCCCCCCTGTGCTCCCCCTGTGCTCAAGGATTCCCTGTCCCCACTACCAGGGCTCCTTGAACCAGGGCCGCAAGAGAGGTTGTCCCCTGCACAAGTCAGACTCGACCACCAGGTACGTGACAGTAACGGACAGCCATGCCCGAGTCTGCGCAGGGGACCTCTCCCATGGACGATCTGAGTGTGCACCTGGCTGGCCTCACTCACCCATAAGGACCCTCCAAGAGGGATACACCTATCTGGAAGGGAGTATCCGGGAGCTCTCCACGTCAGTTTCAGCTGATCCCCGTCAGTCTTCTCTGTGCACTATTGTGGCTCTGCCCATGGAGCCCAATGTGCCTTTGCCAGAGCGGTTTGCGGGGGACCGCCGGAAGTTCCGGAGCTTCCGTACCTCATGCGAGTTGTATCTCGCTCTCCAACCCTGGACTTTCTCAGTGGAGGCGACTAAGGTGGGGCTGGTGATTTCACTGCTCTTGGAAGAACCGCAAGCATGGGCCCATTGCCTATTGGAGCAGAAAGCCCCAGAGACTACCAGTTTGGACCGGCTTTTTCAAGCGATGGCTCAGCTCTATGAAGATCCCCACTTAGTGGCCACAGCGGAAGCAGCCCTTCACGCCCTTCAGCAAGGCCGCCGCACAGCGGAGGAATACGTTTCCGAGTTTCGGCGCTGGAGCACTGACACAGCCTGGAACGAGGCGACCCTCCATCATCAATTCAGGCTGGGCCTCTCAGAGCCAATCAAGGACAAGCTGGCTCGTGTTGGGGTGCCTCCTACCCTCGACACCCTGGTCCACCTGTCCAAACAGATTGATTGGCGCCTGCGGGAACGCAGGGTTGAGAGGTCTACGGGGGCTGCACGCCTTATCGGGATGATGCCCAGAAATCCCAGCTGTCCTGATTCCAGTCCGGCCACCTACTCCATTCCACCAGACCCAACTGTACCCATACAAACCAGTTTCTGCCGTCCACCATTGACCTCAGAAGAGCGCCAGAGATGCATGGTCCTCAGCCTCTGCCTATACTGTGGAGGGCCTGGGCATCTGGTAAGGAACTGCCCTGCTAAGGCCGGCAAATGGGCCACTCTGACCCAGGAAAGCCTGATGCACATACCAAGCAACAAAGCTCATCTGGTCATTTCTATCACTACAGCTTCCCAGTGGGGATACCCGGGTGCAGGCAATTATCGATTCAGGAGTTTGCAGTTGCTTTGTTGATGTCACTTTTGCAGCCAACCACCAGATCCCACTTCGACCCAAGGACCATCCCATGGTCGTCCACTATTAAATCCGGCCATGTCACTCAAGAGACCATGCCTATTCCCGCCAAGTTGGAAGGGGGACACTTGGAATTTCCACTGCTGGACGCCATTGCGTCCCCCCTATTTCCAGGCATTTTGGGCCTCCCCTGGCTCTGGATGGACAACCCCCACATTGACTGGGCCACGGGGAAAGTGCAGTTCAGTTCACCCTACTGCCTTCAGCACTGTCTGACCGTCTAACCATGGGCCCGCAGAAGGTCTCAGCCATCTTAGACTGGCCTGCGCCAGTCGACAGAAAGGGTGTCCAATGGTTTGTAGGATTCGCAAACTTCTACAGAAAGTTCATTAAGGGATTCTCGGCGGTCATTGCGCCCATCACCCAGCTCACGAAACAGGGTTCGCGTTTCTGTTGGACTCTTGAAGAGGCTTTCACAAGACTTAAAGAACTGTTCACCTCTGCTTCCATCCTCAAACACCCAGACCCGGCTCTGCCTTATGTCCTTGAGGTGGACGCATCAGAGACAGCAGTGGGAGCAGTTCTCTCTCAGAGACGAGGCCCAAAGGCCGCGCTCCATCCCATTGCCTTCTTCTCCCAGAAGCTCTCACCCCCGAAAGGAATTATGACGTTGGTGACCGAGAGCTGCTGGCAATCAAATCTGCCCTGGAGGAATGGCAGTGCCTCCTGGAAGGAGCGACTCACCCTGTTCTGGTCTTCACAGACCATAAGAACCTTGAGTACCTGCGGACCGCTAGGAGGCTTAAACCTTGCCAGGCAAGGTGGGCACTATTCTTCTCGAGGTTCCAAATGCACATAACATACAGGCCTGGGTCTAAAAATGTGAAGCCGGATGCCCTGTCCAGAATGTTCCATGACCCGGGAGATCCCTCTCCCCCAGACACCATCCTACCTGCCAATAGTTTTCTGCTGACGCAAGAGGACTTCCTTACCCAGATCAGACGATCCTTAGTCGGTCACACCATGCCGTCGGATCAAGGGCATACCATAAAGGACGGGCTGTGGTGGCACTCAGACTCTTCATCCCGCAGGAGCTGCACCTAGCAGCGCTTGAACTCTGCCATGACCTCAAACTAGCCGGGCACTTTGGGGGTCGTAAGGCGGCAGAGCTGCTTTCCCGCTCATTCTGCTGGCCTCGCCTGAATGAGGACTGCAAGGACTATGTCAGTGCCTGCCCTGTCTGTGCCAAGAGTAAGACTGAGAGGTCTAAAGCTTGGGGTCTGCTGACTCCATTACCCATCCCGGAGCGACCTTGGTCCCAGATCTCGATGGACTATTTTTTTTTTTCATTGATACATGTCCCCCAGGGCAGGACCCGGACCCCTATAACCATTGTTTGCCCAATTACTTGCATATAAGTATTTTGCACATTGTTTTTGTACAATGAGTTTCATTGATTGTGTATATAGTGTTATTGTAGCTTCTGTTTTACCAGTTGTGAAACTCGGAAACTTGCAATTACTTGCATATAAGCCTTAAAAATGGGCACTTTTGATTTTTGACATTCGGGTCCCATTGACTTTAATGGGGTTTATTATTTGGGTCAGAACTTTTGCGGTGTTCGAAAGTTCTGGTTCGGCCCATCCCTATTTAACAACCAAAAATAATCACCATCCTGAATGGGGTAGTAACATTGCCCAAAAGATTGAGTTAGCCTTTAACACGGTTGATTGATGACCTGTGATAACATCTCACAACTGGTAAAACAGAAGCTACAATAACACTATATACACAATCAATGAAACTCATTGTACAAAAACAATGTGCAAAATGCTTTAACCTGTAGCCACGATGTAAAACATGTCACATTGTGTTTAAGCCTCAATGCAGCCTCTCACAACCTCTTTGAGGCCCTCAGTGGCCTAAGAATTTAGATTGACTGAGGCGTCAACTGTTCCCAAAGCTTCAATGACATTACGCAAGTTTGTAGCTCAATAGTTAGGAATTGTTTTATGAACCATTTCTCTGGGATAAAAGGTGGTGAATTGCAGATATTACTATAGAGTACATTCTTAAAGTGCTATAATCTTTCTCTGGTAGGTGTGACCCTCAATGATCATGATTTGGCCTTGTTAAGCTTTATTCTACACAACTTGGCCCAATTCAATTAAGCTTGACATGCCTGTACCAGGAAATACAAAATCATCCTTGGGTGACTAATGACAGCTGACTCTGTATGCAAAGGTAGTCCTGGTTTTGAAAGTAGGTTATAGTTGACCGTAAGTAGGTAGGTTGGAGACAGACTCAAGTCAGGATTGGATGCTGGAGCTCTGGAGCTCTGGATTTGTTTTGCAGTGAAGGGTCCTAGGTGACAAGGGAAAATGAGAAGGCACTGTGTGTGTGTGTGGGCAGCCCCCCCCAGAGCTAACAGACATTTCCAAAACTGACACTGCTAGCTGACTGTCAGAAACTGTAACTCACTGTTTTCTGTGCTTCTCTCACTTGCTCCAATGAGGTCTATAAAAACCTTGCGTGCAGTTAAGATAAATGTTCTTGGTATGTATAGAGGACATTTCTAAATGTCATAAAATTGAAATGATGAATACAGTTATAAAATGTTTATTACTCTTTTATTTTGTAATTATTATTATTATTATAATACAGGATTTATATAGCGCCAACAGTTTGAGCAGCGCTTTACAAAATGAAGGTAGACAGTACAGTTACATGACAATTTGGTACAAGAGGAATCAGAGGGCCCTGCTCATTAGAGCTTACAATCTAAGAGGGAGGGTCAATTGATACAAAAGGTAATAACTATGAGGGATGAGCTTATGTAGAAAGTAAGACAGTGTATTAGTTAGAAGCAGGATAGGCCTCTTTAAAGAGAAAGGTTTTTATTTAAGAGAAATTTAGGCAAGTGGTCAGTGAGTGATACTATTCAGGGAAATTTACAATAAATCAAAATCCACCAGTTTACCTTAAAGTAATAATAATTATTAATAATAAAACCCCTATTTTAACCCTTTCATGCCTAAGCCTTTTTCTGACATTTGTTACTTACGTTACTTAAGTTAAAATCCATATTGTTTGCTAGAAAATCACTTAAAACCCCCAAACATTATATGTATATTTTTTTAGCAGAGACCCTATGGAATAAAATGGCAATTGTTGCAATATTTTATGTAAATTTTTTTGGAAAAAAGACACTTTCGTGAATTAAAAAAAAGCAAAACAGTAAGGCTCCATGCACACTGGACGCTATCTGTGCTCTCTCGGCGTCGGGCAGGAGACGCTGCTTACAAAACGTTCTTTTGCAGCGCTGTGTAAGCAGCGTTTACCGGCGTTTATTGGCGTCAGCGTTTTTGGGCATTTTTTTTTTCTTCATTAGCTTCCATTGACTACAAAAAACACCGGACGCCAATAAACAGTCGCTTACCGGTGTTTATGAGCGTTTATCGGCGTCCGGCGTTTTTTGTGGTCAAAAGAACGACTTTTGAACGTCAATTCAGGGCGTTCAGATAACAGCCCAAAAACGCCACTGCTGATAAAAGACAATTAACATCCATGTGTGCATGGACACATAGGATAACATGAAGTGGCGTTTTTGGGCTGTTAAAAAAAATGCCAAAATGACCAAAAACGGTAGTTTATCAGATACAGTGTGCATGGAGCCTTAAGTTTTATGGGGTGCTTTCATTTTTTTTATTATTATTTATTTATTTAAAGTGTTTTTACACTGTCTCTTTACATTTTCTTTTTTATGATCACTTTTATTGCTATCAGGAAGAATCTAAACATCCCTTGTGACAGTAATAGTCAGTGGCAGGTACTCTTTATGGAGGGATCTGTGGTCTGTTATACCCAAAATCCCTCCTTTGCACTTAAAAGTATTCAAAACGCCAAGTTTGTCTGTTTTGAATACTATCATTATTTTAAAATCAGTAAACCGGAAGTGTTGTCATGACATTGCTTCCAGGTTACTAGATTCGAGACCCGATCAAAGCCGATTCCGGCTTCATTCGCATCTCAGGCTAGCCGGTGGACATGTCGGCTAGTCGCTCGGGCCTCCCGGTGGGGCAGGAGAACCCAGGAGAGTTGAGGAAGGCAGTGGGAGGGGAGGGACATCCCCTCCAGGTCCTTGGGATACCAGCCGAACGGCTTTTAGCCACATCAGTTGTTATCCCAAGAAAGCCAAACGATTGCTCTAAAAAAATGGTACTGAGGCCGTATATTTGTGTACGGTTGGTGTGAGGGGGTTAAAGAGGAAGTAAACCCTGATGGGTTTTACTTCCTCTATGTTCCTCAATGGTACCCTGCAATGTAAAAAGCATAATAAGCTAGTATGCATCGCTTACCTGCATTGGAAGCCCGCGATGTCCCCGCTCCAGGCCGCATCTATTTTTGCCCCTCTGCCTTCTGGGGCCGTGGACTCTGGCTCTGTGCCAATCGCGGCACGATCTCAGTGAAGAAACGGCACGGAAGCCCTTTCTTCACTGCGTATGTGCCGATGACGTTGGCACATGCAAGTACACTGTATATCTCCTAAACCGTGCAGGTTTAGGAGATACGCAGGGAACCTATGGGTAAGCCTTATTATAGGCTTACCTGTAGGTTAAAGTGGCCGTCCAGAGTTGACCACCACTTTAAGCACCTGTTTTAATCACTTAAAACAGGTGCATGCATGCAACACGTGTTCCTGACAGCTCTGTGCTGGGCTACTCATACTCTGTTTACCTGGACTACCTTACCCTGCTTCACTTACCACGGTCCCAGCAGTACCCTCTAGTAGAGCGAACCTTCTGGTGGACACGTGGAAGCTATTGTCTTCCTGATTCTCCTCATCGCCAATCAGGAAGTGGGTCCTGAGACTCGATTGACTGAGAGGAGAAGGGACCATATTGACTGCTGAGGAGGAGACGCAGGGGGAAGCTGCTGAGGAGGGGACACCGAGGGGGAGACACCGAGAAGGAGTGGTTTGTTTGCCGCCACTGAGTATATACATCTTTCTTACACAGATTAGACAGCTAATCTGTTAGGTGTTAGAAGGGTGAAGTGGACCTTTTAAAGGACAGGTGTTTTTAAGTTGGAATTCCACTTTAAGAAGTCATTAAATGGCTTACAAAATGGCAGCTAAAGACAGCTCTCCGTGGAGTACTACATGACTCATTTTCCCTTCCTCTTTTTGGACATTTTGCCTTTAATATGTCACAATTGCACCTCTTGCTAATCAACCTAATTATGCCGCAGAACTGCTACATTTAGCACCACAAGTAAATTCAGTATTTAAAGGAGTTGACTTACTAAGGGCAAATAGAGCCATTTCCCTAAGCTTAATGAGTGTGAGAATTCACTTTGCAAATAATACCCAATCACATGCAAGGAAAAGAAAAAAAAAGAAGAAAATTCCCTGCCCCTGACGATGGCAGTTAACATAGCTTCACCTCATTCACTAAGCTAAAAGAGAAAATTGATAATTCTTTTGCAAAATGAACAACCTATTTGTCTTTAATAAATCAATTACAATGGCTCGGGAAGTCAATACCGAAGGATAATATCCCCAAAACCAAAGTCTTCTGACTTTTTAAAGGTTAACAAGTAAGCCTGAAAGTTTATATCTTAGCAATCAACTGCATCACTTTAGAAGTGACTTATTTTCTGAGTCTCCACAGCAGATATCAATATATTTTATTTAAGATATACACAGACTATGATCGCCACCTTATCCCACTCTCTCCAGGAACTTAATCTCAACTATCACTGCACTTTGTTAAATCCATCATCCTATGAGAAAATAAATAGCTTATATGACAGGCGGCAGTTAACAGTCTCATCTCTCTTCCTTATAGCAACTAGAAATATCTGTGAAAAATTGTTGTAAAAAATTGATTTCTGGACTCAATTTCAATTAAGGGAAAAGCAGTTATTCAACTAAAATTGTAATTCAAAAGTACATTCACTGAACACAGCATAATAACATTAGTGGGTGTTATGTTTCCTTGTCCCTGTGTTTTAATGTATTGCCATTGTCTCTGATGTGGTATAAGCTCTAACAATTATCAGAACCAAGTTAGACAGAATTCAAATGCGTGTTATGGGCTAATTTTCACAAGGTGGATATGGTAAATATCTCAGATTTTATTCAATTTTTTTAAACTTTATTTTAATGTGTGTGTGTAAATAATTTTTTTTTCTCTTTTTTACATTTTTTTTCAGCGGGAATGCGGGGGAACACAGTTTCACCACCTCCAGCGCTGAATGTATGTAATGGCAAAGGGTTCAGGGTCTATTGATGCCTGCTGCCGGGATATATTGTTGCAGGAAGGGATCTATTTCTGTGGGGTGGGGTTCTATTGTTGCTGGTGAGGGATCTACTGTTGCTAGAGGTGGGTCTTATGTTGCTGGGAGTCAGTTGTCACTGGGAGAGATCTAGTGATGCTGGCTGCAAGGAAATATGTTGTTGCTGCTGGGGGTCTAGTGTTGCTGGGGGAAGGGGTACTTTTTTGTGGGTGATCCATTGTTGCTGGGGAGATCTATTGTTGTTGGCTGCATGGGATCTATTTTACTGCTTTTCTTGCTATCATTAACAAATTCCATAAATATTGCTTAGTACCACAATTGTTACTTGGTTCTTGCTCTCTAAAACGGACGGTACGGGGAGGTGGGTAGGGGGTGGAACCAAAAAAAGGTGCAGGAGGAGGGTAAGGGGTGGAGGCAAGGGGTGACATAGAAAGGGGGAGTTTCTGCACCTATTGTCCGAGAAAAAATCCCTTTATATGTACAGTATATATATATATATATATATATATATATATATACCATACCTGGCCAATGTCCCCGGAATCTTTAAATCACTGAAGTAGACTTACAAAGCATTCTCTAATTGGATGAGGGAAGAGGCTGGATGGTGATATCACACTCTACATATTTTCCAATCAGAGGATGCTTTGCATGGGATTCAGAAGCAGGTGGACACCGCTGGAGTTTTTTTTTTTTTGGGTAAAAACTCCTGTGTTGCTACCTCTTTTCAACCTATATATACCACCAGTGGCAAGCTAACACTAATATGATATTCACGCATTAAAATTAAATCTTATAATGTAACAATGCAGCACTACTCCCATCTGTATCAAATAAAAAAAGTGTTGTGAAAAAAACATAAAATGCTGAAGTCCAACTATGTAATCCGGAAGGTAAATCAATCCCATGTGCAAGCATAAATAATCTAGACAATAAGTGGAAATATTCTCTGCGCACATCTGCTAGTAAAGACTTGACCTTTGTTAAGTTGTTGCTGCTCACGCTATAATTTATTTCCCACATCAATATAAACTAAACAAAAAGTAAAAATGCTGCGCAACACCGTTGTGTCTCAAAGTTATTACCACTACTTAGCTATTGTGAGTGTTCCAATAATTAAATAATAAGTAAATAACACTACTGTAAATCAACAAAATACTTAAAACAACCAATCTCATTGCTGCATCTATCAAATAATGATTTGTGCACCCATTTAGATTAATGAGTGACAATAATACTTATTATCCTTAAAGTGACATAAATAATACAAATCACATAAACATGTCCATCACATAAGTCCCTTCAATTGTGCCTTCTCCAAAACGATAAAAAATACTTCTTCTTTAATACTTTGCATGCATCAATAGTGCCTACCTCTATTCATCATGTGCTCTCATCTGAACTTGTGGACCTATTAGTGTAAGCAATAGGTCAAATGTGCCTTTTCCTTTAAGGGGTTTATTTCCAGGGCTTCACCACTTTCTCCCTCCTGGGGATCTCTCCATTGGCCCCTGTGGGAATCACTACCAATACGCAGCCTCCACTTGCTCCTCTGCTCAAAAATAAGGAATAGCATAATGCTCTGCCGTTATAACACAAAGATTAAAATATGTACACTCACAAGATAGGTGCACTCAGACAACCGGGCATCACTTTGGATGCTTGCCACAATATTTGGGCATAATGTCCTCCTAAAGCGGTGTTCCGCTCTACCCCTCCAGAAATTAAAATTCAGCAGCTACACATTCTGTAACTGCTGACTTTTAATATTAGAACACTTACCTATCCAGGGTTCCCGCAATGTCGACACCCCAGCCGATGCTTTCATCAGCTGTCGGGTGCTGCCATCACCATTGCCGGTAAGGGAACCCAGCAGTGAAGCCTTGCGGATCCCTACAATGAACAAAGCGCGCTGCTTTCTCCTACTGGCCCCGCAGCAGGGGAAGGAGGAGGGAGGAAAAGGGGGCTGGAATTCTGATGTATCTCGTCACGAGGTCCAACAGAAGTGGGGACAGGGTACCTGTCAAAGACAGGTATCCGCACCCCCCTCCCATGAAAGGTGCCAAATGTGGCACTGAAGGGGTAGAACTCCGCTTTAAGGCTAAACCTCATCATCACCTATTTCCAGTAATCCAGTGGCACATGCGGTTGCCCTGACATGTTTTGTCTCACCCTCATGACTTTATCTAAGAGTTAAATTCCCTTTGATAAGGTTATGGACTTCATTAGCCTTCAAACCCTTAGCCACTGGTCACAAAAGGCAGTTATTGGAAGGATTGGATAATCCAGTCCCCTCACTATAAAAGAGTGGACTCACAGGAGCCATATTGTTAGTGTGTATTGAAGCTGTTATGGAATACTGACAATGTGGTGTAGAAAGAGATAATGTACTAAACTGTTCTTTTCTGTGCTATACTGTGCAGTATTGTTCTATACTATGGATTGTAATGGTGGGCTATGTAACCTTTGGTACAATTATAAGGCAATGCTGTAAATTAAAAAAATGTGTATTTTCTTAAGCAGTATGAAGAGACACTCTCCTCATAGTGTGGTATAGTATAGAATAGTAAGTAAAGTCAATCAATCCATTTTTGGTACTCCAACTGGGTACCTACCAAGGGGGAAACCCCAAAAGTTAAAGCAGAGTCACATGTGGCTAAAGTCCTCCTTGCAATGTCCCATCCATGGGCACAGCTAGGTTGCCTCCTCTATAGCATGCCAAAACAGGGCAGAGCCATGAACACCCAAAAGCCAACACATTAACCCTCCTCAGGGCAGCCTTACAGACAAAACACCTGGGGTCAGGTGACAGATGTGCACTTCTGGGGTGAAAATCACATCGAAGGTTGTGAAGCGCACCACTAAGATTGTGGACCTATGGCTGACTGCTGCTAATGAGTTCCGGCTGGTATGGGAAGAGGGGCCCCTGGAGCACGGACACTGGAACACAGGGAGCTAGTGCATCGGTTTCCCCAGGGCGCAGAGTCTAAGAGCCAGTAGCTATTCGACAGAGCCTCTGGTGGTGAGGATGAATTTGGCTGCAACTGAATCCAGGTTGCGGCCCCCGGGGTACGCTAGTTCGTGCTCTGCTGGCTACAGGTGGAAGAGAGGAAGCAGCAGCGCAGAAACAGCAAAAGATAGTCAGCGGCCTAGCAAAGGGTCAGGGCCACTAACAAACAGAAGAAACAGAGAACAAGCCGAAGATCAAGGTACCAGGCAGGCAGGGATAGTCCGGTAGCCGGAAATAGACACAGAGCATACAACAGGAACAACCACATACAAAGCCAAACACACACAACATTAATTGGCAGGGAGGCTTTGCAGCACATGGTCTAATATAGTGTTTGCTTAATTGGAGGCTGGGGTGTAGTTCACTGAGAGGAGATTACTTAGCCCACAGGTGGTGATGCGAACGGCCTCTAAGCTTACGCAACCAAGAGGTAAGCAAACAGACAGGACATGAATGACTATGGGTTCATGACAATGAGGCAAAACCTGGTAATGTATGTACTTCCCAAGTAGGCACCTGCCTACATGCACTTGCACCTACATAATATTTTTGGAAGGTGGCATAGAAGAAACCAGGGGTCTTTTTTGGGAAGGGGGGATACCCTTTATCATGTACTTATTCAATATGGAGGAGCAGTGGGTTGGTGTTTTCATGAAGCTACTTACAGTGTATCCATCCAATCAAGTATCTGGCAGACACCTGCATCATATTTGGCCATATGAGGCATAGTCAGCAATAAGCTTTGTTGGTTGTGGATCCATCCTTGCTGGGTAATCCTTCAGTTTATTGCACTGCTTTTGTCTAAATGGATATGGCCCTTGGCCTATCCTTGGTTATGAATTTCCATAACCACTGGTATTTCTTCTTAATCTGTCCACTGCCAGTTTCCACCAGTGAAGCCATCATGGAGGCATAAGTGTGGAAGTGCTTTTTGTAAATATTCCTATCCTACCTCCAGTGGCTCTACTCTCTACTGAAGAACAGGTACTTCCAGAGCCTGAAGCCTATTTCCTTACTGATGGTGATGCTGTTCAATTTTAGTTATTTTAGCTAGCGTGCATAGACCCTAACCATCACTCCGGATCCTTGTAGGCATCAGTATGATACTGGACTTGAATCTTTTCAGTTCTTCAGGCATATCTGTCTGGCTGGTAGAGTTCTAGAAAGGATCTGTACATCTTTTTTTTTTTTTTTTTTAGATTTAAATCCAGCAAATTATTGGGCAGATAATGCAAACTCCTAGAGGAGCTGATTTTAAATTATGTATTCTTCTTTATTTAACACTTTTTGGTCTGGTCACTTGGAGCACATGGGCATTGAATTAAGAAGGGTGGTTTCACCAAGGATAAGTAAAGCCACTGAAACTGAGATATGATGAGAACCCTATTATAGTAGGAAGGAAATTAACATGCACAAAATATGGAGAACTTCAGCAATCTGCAACAACGCAGCAACTTGTAACTTTTGGGGGTCAGGCTTGAATTTAAATAGAGAGCACAGCATCATTGTTAAAAAATTGTTCTCTTGCGTATTGTTGGAAATAATTACTGTGAAATGGTTAGGAACAATATTTTTAGCATTTATGAGAATGCATACAGTAACATTGTAATGCTGTTAAGAATCATGGTGACATTCATGTGAATAATCACTGTGGCATTGTTGTATGTAATCACTAGCTTTCATGATTATAATCAATATGAAACACAGGTGTTGCCATTTTTTATATGAATTGCATAGTAATTATTGTTTCAAAAGCATGCTTTTTTACACTGCTGTAGTGTTTTCCTTTAGTAATCTATGTTTTTGTGTCAAGTCAGCTGTCTTTCAACTTATACAGGTTGAAAACAACTGTTTTAAGTTATTGTATACATTTCCATTCTGTCACTTTAGAAAAAGTATGCAAACAGAAATGTTAAATTAAAGTTAAAGGTCAATTGAAGTCTTGAATGTTTTACTTGTTATACAGTCAGGCTTTAACCACTGTAGTGTATATGTGTAGTTAGTACTGTAAAAGCTGCCTGTGTTGGAAGCACACTGGAGAACCAGACCTCTGTTCGCCAACACTCCCCCTGCACAGTGCCCAAGATTGCATAAAAAGACCTGATTTATTTGAACCTGCAGTCACTCAACATGTCAAGTACCGAGTCATCTTTCTTCTGATATTACTGATAGTACTTATTCCAGTGTTCCCATTATTGGGGTTATGAATACTTCCCTCTGGCTTTCAAAAAAATCCATCTCAAGGCAGGGTTCTTACTGGGTCCTGAAGACTTCAAGTGGTAATGCCATAGAAAAAATAATTTTTGGGGGGCGTGGCCGGCGTGCTCCGAGATGGACGCTTAATGTCGGAGCTCCGCCATCCAGCCAGGATCTAACTCACGCAGCAGGGGCACTCAGCACCGTCCGAGCCTAAAACATCCCCGGAAAACATCTGCTCACCCTCGGGCATCTAACATGGGAAGAAGGAGGAAAGAACCACCGCTCCAACCGAGTAAACTGACGGGGTTCTTCCCGTCCCAGCCTAGGCCTTCCCAGCAAGATGGCGCCGAGAGAGGAACCGCGCTGCTTAATGATCGCAACTCCCTAGAGGCCTTAACAACTCCGCTACCATCCAGCCTCCGCTCCTCCGCTGCTTCCACACCATCCACCCGCAGTCCAGCAAAATCAAAACAAAGGACGGCGGAATCGGAAGGCACACCTGAGGCATACCAAATGGAGGTAAGCGCGGCTAGGCCGCAAACTGAGACAATGCACGGTACTCCTCCGGACCCTTTCACCAACTACCCCACTACGGGCCAACCCCTCTCTGATATTCTCCTCAAAGACATGCTTTCCTCCCTTAAATCCTCCATACAAGAGACTATCCGCTCAGCCCTACGCCATTGCCAAAATGACATAGACGCCATAGGCCAAAGGGTGGACGATGTCGAGAAGTATATGGGAGATCAAACAACCTCTCACAATGTACTAGTGGACGCATTCAATGCTCAAGCTGAAGAGCTTGACTGGATAAAAAACAAACTAGCGGATTTAGAGGACAGGTCCAGAAGGAACAACCTCAAGCTAAGGGGGGTACCGGAATCGATCCAAACTTCTCAACTTCTCCAATATGCACAAGAATTGTTCTCCACTCTGGTCCCTGCGCTAACACCGCTAGAACTCACCATTGACAGAATCCACAGAGTTCATAAGCCGTCCTTCATTCCAGACGAAGCACCCAGAGATGTGGTTCTCAGACTACACTTCTTTAAGGCCAAAGAACTCATTCTGATCGCTTCCCGTAATCCCGACAATCGAACACCCAAGTTCGCCTCAATACTTGTCTTGCCTGATCTCTCCAGACCCACACTACAGAGCAGACGCAACTTAGCAACTATTACCAAAGCCCTCCGCAATCATCACATTGCCCATAAATGGAGACACCCAGCTACCCTGTTAGTCACGTACAATGAGACTACCACCATAGTGACCTCTTTGGAACAGGGTCTATCCCTTCTCCGTCAATGGGGTATACTCTCAGATCCCCCTCCTAACCAACTCAACATGTCTGCACCTGCTCACACTGCCCAGGAGTGGCATTTGGTGACTCGGAAAAAAAACCCCCCTAAACTTCAGAAAGAGTCTCCTAATGCCCCTGCTGCCATTCCCAACACCGCCTCAACCAATCCTGGCTCTGGATAACCTCTAAAACGGTTATTATTCCCCCGATGTATATCGCACGTTATGTAGCGACCACTCTAAAGGACTCCCACAAGAGTCCCTGTATGTTTTGTTTTATCTCTTTTCTTTTCCCTTTTCGTGTTTTTCTTGTTCCTTTTTTTTTCCTCGGTTCTCATCTGCCTAATGGACATCTATTCTCCCTGCCTAATGGAGACGGTAAAGCACCAGCAAACCTGCCAACCACCTTTTACAACGCTGAAACAACCTCCCAGAACAACAGGAGCCCCGAAGATTTGCTTCACTTGTCAACCTATCTCGAAGTAAGTGCCTTGCAACATACACCGCAGACCACTAAATGCATGTGGGACGTTCAAATGTGTTTCCCTGAATGTTAAAGGGTTGAACCACCCTGCCAAAAGACACTCTATGTGGAAACAAGCAATCCAGCTGCAGGCAGATATCCTGTGCATACAGGAGACACATTTTCAGTCATCCCAAATCCCCAAATGTACCCACAAACTCTTCCCACATGTGTTTCTCTCTTCTGCCCAAAAGAAACATAGAGGAGTTCTCCTTGCTATTCGTGAGACTATCGCATTCCACTTAATTGACTCTATCATAGACCCTGAGGGCCGCTATGTTCTCTTGACCTGCGACATCAACTCGCACCCTTTCACCCTGGCATCAATTTATGCTCCTAATAAACACCAACACAGATTTTTGAGGAAGACCCTGAAGAAAATTTCTAAAATTAAATATGGAAACACGATCATTTGTGGAGACTTTAATGCTACCTCGGATCCACGCCTAGACACAACATCCAAACTGGTTCACAGGAAACCCCATCTCTCTACTCTCTTCCATAATGAACAGCTGTTTGATGTCTGGAGGTGTCAACACTCTGGGGAGAGAGACTATTCTTACTTTTCCCCCAGACACCACACATACTCCAGAATTGACATGTTCGTCACTGACCAATGGACTCTTCAAAAGGTCTCTAAGTCTAACATCCACGACATTCTATGGTCAGATCACGCTGCTGTCTCAATAACTGTTGAGGAGGGCGCTCCTCATTCCACAAACCCTATCTGGCGATGCAACACCTCTCTTATTCAGAACCCCGAAATCGCTAAGCTATTATCACAAGGTTCAGCAGAATACTTTGAGTCCAACAAAGATTCAGTACAAAACCCGTTCACTCTCTGGCAAGCACACAAAGCTGTCATGAGAGGATTACTCATTCAACAAGGGGCCAGGTTGAAGAGAAGCCGCAACTCTCAACTTAAAAAACTTACCTCTGAAATCCACACCCTAGAACAGGCTAATAAAATCAAACTTCAACCCTTACTCATTGAAAAACTTAACACTCTTAGAGATGAACTCAGGACACTTCTCCACTACCAATATGAAGGTGCGCTCCGTAACCTAAAACTCACTTATTACGCATCAGCTAACAAGGCGGGGAAACACTTGGCAAATAGAATTAAATTAGCCCGTACTAGAACCAGAATTCCCCACCTGATACACCCCTTACACATGCACAAAATAACAGATCCCCAATTAATAGCTGACCAATTCTCCGACTTCTACAGCTCTCTATACAATCTCAACACTGATAAAGACACCCCACAGCCCACCAATGAGTCCATCTCTTCCTTTCTGAAACACATCAACCTCCCCACCCTCTCACAAGCCCAACTGGAACAGCTTAACGCTCCAATAGACATTAAAGAACTACACAGAGTTGTGGCTTTTCTTCCACTGGGCAAGTCCCCAGGCCCTGATGGATTTACCAATGATTACTATAAGTCCTTCTTTGACACACTGGCTCCTCACATGCTCCAGATGTTTAACCAAGCAATCTCAACATCCCAATTCCCAGAAGAAATGCTTAGGGCCTATGTAGTGACGATTCCCAAACCTGGAAAAGACCCTAATACCCCTGCTAACTTCAGGCCTATTTCCTTATTGAATACTGACGTTAAAATATTTGCCAAACTACTGGCTCTAAGAATCGCCCATACGTTGCCATCTCTCCTTGCAAAACACCAGATGGGGTTTGTGAGAGGCAGGCAAACCTCAGATGCTACTAGGCGTATCCTTAATCTTATACATCAGGTTGGCTCTGCTCGGACGCCTTCTCTCCTCTTGTCCATAGATGCAGAGAAGGCGTTCGACAGAGTCCACTGGAATTACATGATACATGTATTGAAAAAGTTTGGTTTTCAGGATTTCATTCTGCAAGCTATCCTTGCACTGTACTCTGCTCCTACAGCTCAAGTTTTCACCTCTGGCCTTCTTTCTAAAAAATTTGTTATCTCTAACGGAACAAGACAAGGATGCCCCCTCTCACCAACTATATTTAATTTTATCATAGAACCCCTTGCGGAAAAAATCCGCTCCGACCCACGAATATCGGGAATACAACTAGGGGCAACTAAGCATCCCATAACTCTATTCGCAGATGATATTATCCTCTCCATAGCAAATCCCCTCACCTCTCTTCCAAGAATCCACCAAATACTTCTAGACTTCTCTGCCACCTCATACTATAAGGTCAATTTTACCAAATCTATAATCCTCAAACTAAACATATCGCCCTCCCTAAAACATAAACTACAATCCGTTTTACCTTACAAATGGACCAATGTCTCCATCCCATATTTAGGAATCATACTCACTCCAACTATCTCCATCTTAATTAACACCAACCTCACTGTACTCATCCAAAAAATTAAAACACAACTCCAGCACCTCCAAGGTGTAGACATTTCTTGGATGGGGAAATCAGCATCCATAAAAATGATTATTCTCCCCCAAATCCTGTATGTTCTTAGAGCCCTTCCAGTTTCTATCCCCCAGTTTCATTTACACACATTATCCTCATTAATAACTTCCTTTTTGTGGAACCACAAAAAACATAGGTGCTCACAAAAAATCCTACACAGACACCCCTCATGTGGGGGGATGGGTTGTATAAACATTCAGGATTACTATTGGGCTATAAAACTTTCCCAACTCAAACAGTGGTTCAACATGGACAACCCTCCCATATGGGTGGATATGGAAAAAGAAATTTCCCCAACAGGCCAATTGGACCTCTTCCTTCTAAAAGACTCCTGGATTCCATGGACACTCTCTAGTCTTCCCTTCACCATAGCAGACTCCATAAGAGCCTGGAGGCACTTACTCCGCTCCTATCCAGATACCTTACAAATACAACTACCCCCCATTCCAACCAAAGCCCTGGCCTCATCCATCCCATATCTTAACGTCAACAACTTAATATCTAAGGGCCTGGACACGATCCAAAAATTTTATGACGGCCCCTCCATTAAATCGTGGGATAGCTTGCGTAAACTCTATGACCTCCAACAAAATGCTCAATTTAACTACTCACGCATAGCACACTTCCTTGCTAAACATCCCTTGCCTACTGCCCACATCCCCCAGAAAGCTTGGGACTACCTTACCTCTCCAAACCCTAAAGCTAATGGCACGTCCCTCTTTTACAACCTGTTACACGACAAACTCATGTTTGTGAAAGATACCCATATACTAAAATGGGAAAAAGATCTCAACAAACAGTACTCCCTTAGAGAGTGGCAAACTGCCATCCGCTCCACCCGCAAATTCTCCCATTGTACGTCCCACTGGGAACTTATGTTTAAAATTCTTACACGCTGGTATTACACGCCAGCCAAAATAGCCACTTTTGCCCCAGACACATCTCCTATGTGCTGGCGCAAATGCGGAATGACAGGTAACCTTATCCATATATTTTGGAACTGCCCCTCTCTTACCACCTTTTGGACCCAGGTCTTTGACCTTATATCCAAGGTCAGCCAAACCATTGTCCCCCCTGATAAAGCCCTAGCTATACTCAATCTGAACATTGAAAACATCCCCCCCACCGCCAAAACCATCACGACCCATATACTCTTAGCCGCTAGATCAGCAATCGCTAGGCTATGGAAAGATCCTGACCCTCCTACTCTTCCCCTAGTCATTAACTCACCAGTTTCTGGACCCAGGTTTTCCACCATTCTCTCCCCGTCAAGGTTTTATATACCTATTCCAATGGACAGTAAGGCGTAAACGCGGTCGTGTATCCTCTACACAGACCCCGTTTTCACCGATAAAACCGACCGCACATTATGGTCGCACATTCTTAAAATTTGTATTCAAGGGTC
>BLSH010334087.1:133180-154350 GCA_018402905.1 Glandirana rugosa | reverse complement strand
CCCATTTATTTGTAGGGCACTTGCCCTAGTTTGAAGATGATTTTAGAACAGTTATATGGCTTCTACCGTTAATTAATACTTTTCAGACACAGTTTGAAGATGATCCACATTCACCTCCATTTTTGCTTTTTTTATGTTTTTATTTTTTAAAAATATTTACAGTTATTTCCCTGTCCCCATTTTTTTGTAGGGCACTTGCCCTACCCTTACCCCCATTTTACTTCCTTTTGCAGCCCTCTAGGGCTTTCCAGGACTTTGTTACAGCCATTTTTGTGCATAAAAGTTCGGGTCCCCATTGATTTCAATGGGGTTCGTTGTCCGTGCGATCGTTCGGGTTCCGTCCGGACCCGGACTTTGTCCCGAAGTTCGGACGGACCAGCAGAACCCGAACTTCCAGAGGTTCGCTCAACTCTAATAGTATGTCCAAACAAAACACTAGTCAATGTGATCAAAACATGCATCCTCCTATGACAACTCTTAGTCCTCAAATATCTACCCTTACCCTCTGGATTATCAATCATGCTTGATATAAATCGATAGATTCTTCCTTCCAGAATAATCCTCTTCCCTTTGCATGCACTATTAGGGCTCATGTACAGTACAGCTTCTAAACTTGAGTTTAGGAGCTTTTGGCATTTTTTTGCCAAAGCTCCTAAACTCAACTCTATAAAAACCTATGTGTCCATGCACACATAGGCTTTTACATGAATTTAGAAGCTGCTGCGGTTAGGGGAGGTTCAACCTCCCCCCAACCCCCCTCTCCTGAACGTGGAAAAATCACGTTGAGGATGGGAGCGTATTGACTGCTGGCCACAAAGCACATCAAAATCTTGGCAAAATTTTGCCACGATTTTGTTGCGCGTTTTCCCTCAGCTGGCGAGCAACCTAGTCTGTGTGTACATGAGCCCTTAGAAGATCCAAAATACCAAAATGTAGTGTAGTACATTTAACCACTACAGATCGAAAGACGACTACAGCGTGGATCTGAATTGCTGGGGGAACGTCCATGGACGTCCACCCTTTGCTCGCTCCCGCGCACACTCACAGCTGGGGGCGGCGCGCTCTCACAGCCGACGCATACTGCGTGGGCATGCCCGCGGGTCAGGCGGACTCAATGTCCGCTGGACACCCGCGATTGCCTAATAGAGCAGCAGAACTGGGAACTGCCACTGTAAACATGGCAGTTCTCCATTCTGTGAGGGGCACATAACAAATCTACTGATCCCTGTCATTGGGATCAGTGAGATCTGTTATGTCCCTGCCAGCCCAGCCCTCATACAGTTAGAACACAGTTAACACCTTGATTGCCCCCTTAGTGTTAACCCCTTCCCCGCCAGTGACATTTATAAAGTAATCAGTGGCTATTTAAATTTCTGATCGCTGTATAAATGCCAGTGGTCCCAAAAAAGTGTAAAATATGTCCACTGCAATATCACAGTCCCGATTAAAAATCGCAGATCGCCTCCATTACTAGTAAAAAAAAGAAATAAATAATAAATAACTTTTGCGCAAACCAATCAATATATGCCGATTGTGATTTTTTTTACCAAAAATATGTAGAAGAATATATATCGGCCAAAACTGATGAATATTTTTTTTTTTTTGGATATTTATTCTAGCAAAAAGTAAAAAATATTGTTCTTTTTTCAAAATCGTCGCTTTTTGTTTGCTTGTAGCGCAAAAAATAAAAACAGGTGGTGATCAAATACCACCAAAAGAAAGCTCTATTTGTGGGAAAAAAAATGATAACATTTTTTTGTCTGGGTACAGCATCGCACGACCCCGCAATTGTAATTCAAAATGCGACAGAGATGAAAGCTGAAAATTGGTCTAGGTGGGAGGGGGGTTTAACCACTTCCCGACCACCGTATGCAAAATGACGGCCGGGAAGTGGCTTAGTTATCCTGACTGGACGTCATATGACATCCTCAGGATAACAAGCCGCCGCGTGCCCGGGGGGGCACATCGCGGCGATCGGTGGTGTGGGAGGTCAGTCTGACCCCCCGCAATACCGATCTCGGTAAAGTCCGAAGCACTTTACCATGTGATCAGCCGTGACCAATCATGGCTGGTCACAGTGTAACACAGGAAAGCCGTTTATCTGCTTTCCTGTACTCAGATCTGCAGACCTGAGGAGTGGAGAGCCGATCGGCTGCTCTCCTGACAGGGAGGGTTTGTGCTGATGATTTATCAGCACAGCCCTCCCTCGGTTCGCCACCCTAGACCACCAGGGAGCCTGCCCAGGGACCACCAGGGATGTGCCCACCCAGGACCACCAGGGAGCCGACCAAGGACTACCAGGGAGCCGATCTGGACCACCAGGGAGACCCCCCAGACCACCAGGTAAGAGACATAGTGCCCAATGTGGATGGCACTCAGTGCCACCTTCAGATGCCACCCTAGACCATCAGGGAATGAGCCCCTATCAGTATATATGCCCACCAGTGCCCCTGTCAGTGCTTACCAGTGCCCCTATCAATGCATACCAGTGCCACATATCAGTGCCCACCATTGCCACATACCAGTGGCCACCTATCAGTGCCCATCAGTGCTACCTATTAGTGCCCAGTGCCGCCTATGAGTGCCAATCAGTGCTGTCTATGAGTACCCATCAGTGCCGCTTAGCAGTGTCTGTCAGTGCTGCATATCAGTGCCCGTCAGTGCTGTATATCAGTGCCACCTATCAGTACCCGTCAGTGCTGCTTATCAGTGCCGCCTAACAGTGCTCATCATTGTTGCATATAAGTGCCTCATCATCAGTGCCACCTCATCAGTGCCGTCTCATCAGTGCCAATCAGTACTGCCACATCAGTGCCCGTCAGTGTAGCCTCATCAGTGCCCACCAGTGATGGAGAAAATGTACTTATTTACAAAGTTTTGTGACAAAAATAGAGAAATTTTTTTTTTTCAAAATTTTCGGTCTTTTTTTATTTGTAGCGCAAAAAATAAAACCTGCAGGGGTGATCAAATACCACCAAAAGAAAGCTCTATTTGTGGGAACAAAATGATAAAAAAAATCTGTTTGGGTACAGCGTTGCACGACCGCGCAATTGTCATTCAAAGCGCAACAGCACTGAAAACTGAAAATTGGTCTGGTAGTAAAGTGTTCTAAGTGCATAGTATTGAAGTGGTTAAGTGCCCAGTAAGCAAGTGGTAAAAATGTCCTCATGCAACTATTGAATTCCTTCAGTATATACCCTTGCTCTTGAAATTAGTAATCATGCTCTGTATATCACTCTCCTCACACTTCCTTGCAAAAAGACAAAAATACTAAGATAGTGTAACACCACACCAGTGCACATACACAACCACTATTTATATATTTTTCTCCCCACATTTGACACTTTTGTTTGTGTTTTATTTCATTGGAGGGTGTGGGTCCTCTGGCCAACCCTGAAATCTCAAAGCCTCTTCTTTTGCATTTGGTGCTTTTCAACATATTTTAACCCAGTGATCGAAAAGCTTGAAGAATATATGAATGATGGTACTCTTTTGTATGGGTTACACCCTTTTTGTCACAGCATGATTTACTGGGAAACTTAAAACAGAATCTAAGAGTGCTCATCTATGATCAATACTGCCCTACGGGCAGAGCTATATACTATTCAGGTGTATAGTCAATTGTACAAAAAAGGGACATGTTTGCACAATGCTTGAATTGTAAAATCTAGCGAGTCCTCTAAACAAATCTTGCATCCCTTCCCTACGGTTTATTTTATAGATTTACCTAAAAAAGCCCAGAAGTCAGAAAATAAAGAAAAAGAAACCACATTTGAAGAATTTACGGCTCTGCTACCCACACCACAGGCACACAAATGTCAAATGAGAAATAAAGCACAGAGGAAGACACAAACTACTGAAGGGAAATCTTACCACTGTGGTCTTTTGGGGAAAGGCATTGTATCTGCAGGCTCTTCCTAATTGTGTCTAACTGTCTTGCACTCTATCTCTGCCATTTCCCCATTTCCATGGCCCATCTACAGCTCATGTCTGAGTTTTCTGTGATATATCCTTTTGTGCTTTTGCCTTTGTTATCTGTCATAATGACATTTCTATCCACTTTTCAGTGATCTAGCTTGATACTGGTCTTACTGTGGAGGGGTTCTGATGGTCAGCAGTAAAATCAGAGGCAACTCTCTGCTCCCGTGAAGCATTCTTGACTTTCTTAACTCCCACCCATAGTCACCTGGGGCCCCTACACAGCACCACAATCTGTACAATTGGGATTGTTCACCTTTGGATTAAAATATCTGCAATAGCAATGCACATATGAAAATCAGTTCCAAGATATTTACATTCAGAATATTTAGCAGGTACACTTTGTTCAAGCTTATTTTAGGTTCTGTTGTTTCCAATGTCAGTACATATTCATTAATTTCAAAATTTGAGGTTTTAAAAGTCTGCACACAGCTTGAGAGACATGTGTTCTGCAATTAATACAGCAATAAAAAGTGCTAATTAATTCAGCGCAAGCTATATATGTAAATTGGCAGTGCTGTCAAGAACTAATAATTCAGAAGATTGGAATTCAATAGCATACTTTATTTTACTTTATAGTTTGCCCTTTTTAACTTCAGGGCGTAAGTCAGTCAACTGTGTATATTAAAGGAAAATTGTCTCGCAGTGCTAGATAAGGACTATTGAAGGAACCTACACAAAAAGGAGTATGGAGCCCTTTAAACACTATTTCCCGTTGTATTGCACAAATCGCATTCTCATGCCAGGGTTGGATCCTTTTTAGGCCAGGGTTTTATGTTCTTTCCTTCCCATCCACGCAATCAGTCACATTACGGGCATTGCACTCCTCCCTGGCTGTTGCCTTTTGTAAGGGTCTAGGATACTTGCAATGGGACAAAGTATGAAAAGCTTCAATCTACCCATAAATGTTCCTGCCATTCAAATGAATGGACTGCTGTGCACAAAACACAAGAGTGTGAAGCTAGCCTTATGTATTGACAGACCTATTCTTTGTGTAGTGAAACAATAAAATGGAATATGGTTGCTATTAGTTACTAAAGTTTGTACATTGGATTTTCATATTAAATATTCTCATCTGAACTTTTTTTTTTGAAAATCTTTTTATGTTTCTCATCTGAACTTTAATTGTGTCACCTGTGAAGTCATTTTACCCATCCAAACCAGATTTTGATGGAGTACTGGAGTGGAGAGGTCGCAGCTGAGGAACCCTACTGGTTATCATAAGGGATATTTTACCTTCCTGTAAAAAGGGGTCAAGCACCTCTGGTGAGTTGCCACCCATTACTTGAGCACCAGCAGTGAAAGCTTAGAAGATATCTCCATATTGAAGCCATTTTTATTTTGTTTGTTATGGATAAAGTGGCCAGTAGCCACTTTTAGGGGAGATCCCAAAGAGAAAATCTCCTCCTGTGTTCCTCTGTGTAACCATGTACAACCCAGCACTAGATAGAAAAAGAAAGCTAATCAAATAAACTGCAACCCATTATAACAGAGGATGAATCGCTGAAAGAAATTTTCCAGCAACCTTCAATGCTGGCCTTCAGGCAACCTCAGTCATAATTTAACGAGCTGAAACTTCATTCTAATTACAGGGGTGTGAACAAGGGAACAAAACCTTGCAACAGTAAATGCTGCAAATGGTGCATTTACATTAATCCATTAAAAAGTGTCACATACACAAAAGGAACCTTCAATATTACAGGATTATACAGTTGCACCTCCAGTAATTTGGTGTATCTAATTCTTTGTAATAAGTGCAATCAGGGATGTTACCATGGTGAAACAGGACAGAAGTGACTGATTAAAAAAAATAAATCTTCATAGACACATGATAAAAAAGCATAAAGAAGGTGATTACTGAACACCTGAAGGACATATTATCTCACAACCAGAACATTTTATGGAAGATTTGAATGCTTTGGATTTTGAAGGGAACGTCAAAACTACTCAGGAAAGGAAAACTTTGAACTAAGAATGATAATTCTATGTGACACAAAACATAATAGACTGAGTGTATACCTTAGTTTTCTAAATCACTATCAAATCATTTTATGACCATTCCCCCCTCTTTGAGTCTACCCATTACCTCTATCTTACTTTTATTATCCTGTATCTGTACTAAAACAGGCATTCAGTAAATCTGACAGCGTGTGGCGCACTAGTGGGCATGCTGATGTTACCACCAATTCCCCCGCCTGACGTACGTTTCATTGTTTTTAACCATGTTTTTAAGTATATGACTTTTTAACAAACCAATAAATATATGGACGTTACGGAATGAAGTATTCCTTTCATTTCTCTGTGTGTACTATGCAGCCCCCTCACCTAAGTGAGGCTAATAATGGGCAACATGATGTCGAACTGAGGGGGTCGGTAGAGTGCATTGCAGTATCTGAAAACTGAAGACCTGCTAGTTGGGGGTCATTCTCCATATAGAGGAGGCTCATTTTATTAAGGCGGTGTTTGACCTGTAAAGGTCATATTTTCCAGTAAGAGGCTAATTCATCTGCCTTGGTGTCGAGAACATTTGGGTTTCCATTTCACAGCACGGTTTCAATGGAAGTGTACCTGTGGATAACTATCCTTTCATCTAATCGGTTTCTGGGACTTCAATGCATTTATATATAGAACTTTGAGCTTTATTATTTATGTAATAGTTTGGACTATCATAGATGATGATTATATGCATTATGATTGTTTATATGCTTTAAAGCACTTTTGCACTTTATTAATTGTGGTATGCATTTTACATATATTTGTGGACAGCGCAACAGTTTTTCTTTACATATTTTTGATGTTGTTATGTGCAATATTTTGTGTGCAGCTGTCATCACTTTTGGATCATTTTCACACTATTTCACGCTCCCTAGAACTAACCCCTTCCCTTCCAGGGTCATTTTTACATCGATCACTGCATTTTTATAACACTGATCAATGTAATAATGTCAGTGGTCCCCAAAAAGTGTAATTTGGGGTCAGATTTGTCCGCTGCAATGTGGCAGTCCTGCTAAAAATCGCAGATCGCTGTCATTACCAGTAAAAACAATAAAAAAAATAAAAGTCTCTAAATCTATCCTGTAGTTTGTAAACGTGATAACTTTTGCGTATACCAGTCAATCAATCAATCAAATAAACTGATGAATAAATTTGTTTCTTTATATATTTTTTTTTGATATGCATTATAGCAAAAAGTAAAAAAAAATGTTTTTTTTTTTCAAAATTCTCACTCTTTTTTTGTTTATAGCGCAAAAAATAAAAACTACAGAGGTGATCAAATACCACCAAAAGAAAGCTCTATTTGTGATAAAAAAGGACGCCAATTTTGTTTGGGTACAGCGTTGCAGGGCTGTGCAATTGTCAGTTAAAGTGATGCAGTGCCGTATCGCAAAAAATGGCCTGGTCAGAAAGTGGGCTAATCCTTCCGGGGCTGACGTGGAGTATAACTAAAGGCAAAGCCTTTTTTCTTTGGATAGAGTGGAGAGGGATTAGAGCTCCTGTCTGTTCTAATTGCTTTCTGTGCCCTGTTAGGGAGATTCACCCTCTCTATTTGTCCTGTTTTAATTATCATTGAAAGTGAAAGTAAAAGAAAATCCCACATTTTGGGTTGTCCCCAAAAAAAGTATTAGAGAGGAAATCTTCCAATGGGGATTCTTGTTTTGGTGACCTGGAGGTCCCCAAGGAATTCCCTTAATTTTCAGGGATTTGCTCTCACTTCCTATTTGGCTATGGGACAGGAAGTGAAGTGAAATCCCTGCAATGGGACACAGATGGCGAAAAATAACCTGACAGGGGTCATAACCCTCCCTTGCTCTATCCAAAATGAAAAAAAAAAAAGTTTTGCTGAAAGTTCTACTTTAATAAAAATTGATATGATATTTGCTATCCTCATTCCTTGCTTTTTTCTGCATTAAATACAGTAAGTCCACACTGTATATAATAGGAATGAACATGTTGATGGCGGACTGTGGATCATACCCCCATAGAAACACTGCTTCAAAATATGTTGGCAATTGACTATTTTTAAGCCTCGTACACACGAGCCGATGGTTGGTCAACCGAACATTCAACTTTTGTCCAAATTGGGCGACGGCGGTTGTGTCTAGCGTACTAACATTAACCAAGTCATTGGCTAACAAAGCTGAACGTAGTGATGTGTTCCGAGCATATAACAAGGAGGTTCAGGTGAATGTGATTTGTGAATTATGAACACAGGTTACACAACCAAGCACTTCCTGGATTCCGAGCATGTGTATTTGCACTTCCAACTTTTGGTTGGTTAACTTCTGTTCACACGAGCCAGCAATCAGTCAACTCCTTGTTGGCCAGCACAAGTTTTCTAGTCTCGTCGTCCAACTTCTGTTAGACGACGATGGTAAATCGTCGATTGTAAATCGGCTGTAGAATGGTGCGTACTCATGATAGGATTTTCGGCCAACAGGCTGTTGGACAACCCATAATCGGACCCTCAGAGACTCCACTGGTCAAACAAAGTATTCACTTCCCTTCTCCATGTTATTGGCCATGACTATTAGCACAGGGTTTTTTCTGCCTTCATGGTCTCATTTTCAATTTTCTTTTTCTCTGTTTATTTTACATGATGAAAAATGTGGCAGAATGATTGAACATCTTTATTGTCGGTAGCTAGTCCTCCTAGTAGTACTGTTGGATGCACAGAAAAGAAATGTAGGAAATACTACAGTATTTACAAATGTCATGTTGGAAAGGTATTGATGTGTTTTTGACTTTCATCTAGACAAACCACCAGTGCAAATTCACACTTTTGTGGTCTGTTATGTTGTATTAAACTTTAATTTATTTATATTTTGCTTTTACTGGTTACTCCCTTTCCAACTGATCAACATGCTAATGATTGTTTTTTTTTTAATAATACCTTTCCATTTTTATTATATACCTTATTTTGAATTCAGTGACATCATCACTGGGTCTCTCTGCCCCTCTATGTAATGCAGGCAGATTATAGCTGGTAGCAGGCACTGGCAGGGTGATGTACATACCTTCTTGAAAACATTACAAAACCCTGCTCTCAAGAGCCCCCAGCCCTGAGGCAAGTAGTGGAATGGCTCTTGGGAGGAGTAATGCAAATGTCAAATTGGCTTGATGGGTGGATGTCAGTCTGGAGGAGAGAGTGTTATTAGCAGGGGCGGCCCATCCATTGTGGGCACATGGGCACCGCCCCCCTTGTCCATGCAAATGAATATTCGCTGTTGCAACTCTGATCCTTCTCCCGGCCAATCAGGAAGCGGGTCTGATACCTGTCACTCGATTGGCTGAAAGGACAGGTGATCCTATTGGATGCCTAGGAGAAGAAGAGAGTAGTCGCCCGCCATCCATAGAAGCCCTTTGCCGCCAGAGCCTGCAACGCGCCAAAGCCTGCTGCTGCCAACGGAGCCTGCCACTGCCTGCTCGAGCCTGCAACCTGCCCACCGGGGCCTGCTGCGGTAAGTGCGGGGCGAGGGGGGGTGTCAAACCCACTGACCAACGGGGGGTTGTTTGCCGCCCCCCCAAAAAAAAAAACACAGGCCGCCACTGGTTATTAGGCAGACTGCCCAACATACAGTAACTCCCTCATTTGATACTGAGCTCTATCTTTTTTGGCTGCCCCACGGGCATATTTATATCTTCAATCTACAAAATGAAGGCTTTTTTTTAGAATGTTAACACGCATTAATAAGATGATTTACATTTAGCTGATTGAAATCATGTACATAGCTAAACAAACTAGTCTATAGATTTCCTTTACGTTCATTTTCTTTAGCATTCATTTTCATGAAGAATGCTGAAGAGGCTTCCCAAGGCTGTAGCACTGGAACTTTTGCAGGGGTTCACTGGATTTACTTTTATTTTATAATTTTATTTATTCAACCAAACATGTCTGCTTATAATTTATAGCAGGTAATGAGACAAGTACAAACCGACTCATTATAAGCAATAAACGAATATACTCTAACCCTGTCTACCCACTTTCAAACAAAAAGAGAGATTAGAAAAAAGGAAAGGAGACAAGTGGAAAAATAACGAGAGTAATAATTATTTATTTAATTCTTCATACCTCTCCTTAACTCCATTTTCTCCTCACAATCATGTTTTAATGAAAGAAAAAGAAAAAAATTACCCAAAGGACCATGCTGTATGTTTTAACTTGTAGACCTGGGCCCTAGATCTGCCTCAAAATCCGTGGTTACTCTATAGTCAGTAACATACTTCTCAGAGAAATAGGAAACAATAGAAAAAGGGGGAAAGAAAAAAGGAAAGAAAAAAAATTATGCATACATACATATAATCCTACATATATGCATATATGTTTAAATGGCTCTGATCAATCAGCACAAAGGGGGCCGCCACCTCTAGTACAGGCCCAAGGTATAGCTCTATGCTTGTATTCCAAAAGAGCCTCTAGCCAAAACCATTGTGTGATGTAAGTATCTAGGCTTGCTATTACCTAATAAGGAATTAAATCTTGAAACACATTTTATCCTGATAAAACAATGTGTTAATAAATGCTGCCCATCCATACCAGCTATTGAGGTATTTTTCCTCCTAATTGTGGAGGGTGGTGGTCAACTGCTCCATCTTAAAAATGTCATTGACTCTGTTAAACCACATCCTTATCTAAGGAGGTGTGGTGGACTTCCAGTGAACACACGCTTGGGCTGCTACCAAAAGTTGGGCTAAAAGAGAGGACTTACAATGCTTCAATGGCACTGCATTGACCTGCAACAGATAACAAATAGGATTACTCCCTAGGTGCATAGTTGAGTGAGTTGATAAATTATTTTGCATACTTTCGTGCTGAAAGGGCAATATAAAGGGCAATCCCAGACAATATGAATTAATGATCCCAGGTCAGTTAGGGGGAATCTGTGGAACGCCACCGGTACCCGATACTTGCGTGTCAAAAGCTTGTAGCTTTGTTCTTGAAACTCGTTGTTGTCTGATGGGGATGTAGAATAGCTCTCCTTATTTGGGGTTTAGTAAGTGTGATATGTAATTCAGCTTCCCATTTATGGATATAATGCGGAACATAGTTCTCTGGGGGCGAAGTAAGCAGTCTGTATATTGATACAAGCTAGGGTGGAGTAAGTGTTTGCCAATTGTCTAGATCGGCTTTTCTCTTTTTCAATAAAGGTCGATATTCACTTCATATAGGTTAGATGGATCTGAGGTGACTCTAACCCACAAACACTTGAGATACAGTCTCTGTACTAAGGTTTCTGGTAGGGAAATAGTAAATGCCTGAGATTTATTGTGATTTATTTTAAAATTAGACAGTTCCTCATACTGGTGAAGAGTGGGAAGAGCTGTGGCTGGATAAAAAATAAAGAAGAAAAGGTTGTAGGCAAAATGCTGCAATGTTATGCTTTACCCTGCCTTCACTGATATCCAGGATTGATGACAACTCTGATTATACATGAGAGTAGCTCCAAAGTCAAAATAAATAACAGGGGTGAAAGAAGGTAACCACTTGTTAATGAAAAAAAGTCTGAACATGCTTCATTCACCCTCATGAACGCTTGGGGTTGTTGAGTATAAAGCCACAATTCAAGTTTTCATGCAGTGGTCCAAACCAGTATGCTGCAGGACACATTGTAGGAATTGCCAGTCTACCCAATCAAATGCCTTTTCTGCATCTGTAGAAAGCAGCATTAACGGGAGCCTCCTTTACCTGGAGTGAATGAATTAGATCTATTACTCTCATTGTATTGTCCCGGGCTGCCTGTTGTGCCACAACTTCCACTTGGTCCACACGGATAAGGATGTAGTCTATTTGTCACTGCATGAGCAAAGAGGGTTTTTTTCTGGATTTAAACCTTTAGATACCCAACAAGGTAACTACTGCAACAAAAAAATTGAAAATATAATTTCCCTTTAAAGTAGAACCTCACTCTGTCTGAGCATCACAAACTAAAAATGCTATTAATTTCATTTTTAATATTCAAAGCAAACTCACCCATTCATCTATGTCTCAATGCTTTATTTTATTGAGAAATTGCTTTGAAAAACACCCCAAGCATTTCTATCCATGGTGATTGTGAGTAAGGGCAGATGATTCATGTAGCATTTACTTCCTGGCAAGCAAAAAGGTGGCTGTGCTTAAATAAGAAATGTGGTAAAATGAAACAATTGGCACTTGTCTGCAGTAAACATCACAGTCAAATAAGAAAGCCTCTCTTCCCCTCATGCAGAGCAAAGTAAAAAAAGTTTAAAATTCGTAAATATAATATACCTTCCTTATCAATTTACTAATGCTAATATCATAAGGGATAAAATAGTTCATGTTGATTGACAGAGTTTAGTTCCACTTCAAAATTTGCACATCATACAATCTGTAATCCACTCATCAATTTAGTCAACAATTTTTCAGAAAAGATAAAAGTTTGCCCTTCTGATATTTTTAAATGACTAAGCAACATTTCCTTAGTGTTACGGCATAATATAGCTTGAAAAAAAAACTTTAATTTTATCCAAAACCTTCTTGATATAATGGACCAAATTCACTCCACTGGTGTCTCCAGGCTGAATCATTATGGAAAGCAGCACAGTGTTGAGTATCATTAAGTAAAAGCAGAACATGCGATGTGCATTATGATAGTCCATAAAAATAATATTGCAGAAAGACATAATATTTTTAATGAGGTACAAAAAGGGTTTGCCAGTGTAGCATTTTCAATAGACACTGCTGTTTAACAGCATAATCAGCAAAACCAAGTTAAACTAAGTTCTCGCAATGTTCTGAAAGTATAGGAGGAAAGTGTCATGCTCCATAAAACCAAAGCACCATCACTGGAATCTACACTTCAGGTTTCTGACATAAAAATTTAAAAGAGAGAACAGTTCATTGTAAAAGGAATGATGTGTGTTTTAGCCATATACATTTTTTGTATTAAAGTGACCTTGTCAGAAGAACAAACATTCCAAAACAGAGTTACCTGCAAACAAAAAATAAATAAATAAAAGACTTAAAATGTACCTTTCCCATGCCAGTGCAACCAGAATGGCGCTCCATTCAAGAGAAATCCTCCACTGAAGTTTGCTGGTAGGTTAGTCCTTTCAGGAGTGTTGATCATTTTGCCTCCCTCCTGTGTACAGTAACTTCTCCCACTGACCTTAGCATCATTACAGGACACAGACTCCATGTCCAGAAGGACTCAGAAGAGGTAAAAACACCCCTCTTCTCTCCCATTTCGGTCTTCAACCTGCAAGTCAGTAAGGGCAGGGCTAATGCTGTGCTTTCTTATTAGCCTAGCATACATTGTGTATATAGATGCAGGGAAACACCCTGTATTAAATGTTTACTAATTATTTTTATGCATTGCTCCTCAAAGTTTGCAGCCTATTTGCCCTGTATTGTGCAAATGTTTCTGTAGCTGGGCCTCAGCTGAAAAATATATAATGTTTTCTGCAGGGTAAATCCTGCTTTATGTCCCAAAGGTTGCAGCCTATTCCAATGCCCAGGCACTGTAAAGTTGTCACATAATGTTTCTGCAAAGAGTCTGTTCAGAGCTACACGTCACTTCTGTGGGATTAAAATTCATTTTATTATTACATTTCAACAAGAAAAAAAGGGAGATTGGCACTTTAACCAGTTCCCAACCGTGTGCCGTCTTTTCACGGCGGCAGTCGGGATGCATTGCGCGAATCGCCGTAAATAGGTGGCGATCGCGTGCACAACTAGGGGGCGGGCATGCGCACCCTCTAGCGCGGTCGCAGCGGTCCCATTTGTTGCCGGACCGTTCAGTCAACATGAATAGACCAATGTATTTTGGTCTATTCATGTTGATCGTCCGGCGAATAGGATTTCTTCCCCTATCTGTGGAATGTAAACACAGGTAGGGGAAGTGATGTAATCTCCCCTCTCTGCTTTCTTTTCTGTTGCAGAGAGGAGGGAGAGACCTCTAAAAATGTGAGTTGCACAAACAGCACACTAACACCAGTACACATAGGCTCATTTAACCCTTTGATCGCCCCTTGATCGCCCCCCAGTTAACCCCTTCACTCCCTGTCACTCCCTGTCACAGTGTCATATAGTGCAGCGATCTGATTTTTACAGATCGCTGTACTTGTGACCCTTGTGATGCTAAATCAGTGTTAGGGTAGATAGTATTAGGCCTAGTTAGGTGTGAATACCCCCCTTTGCCTCCCCATAAAGGTTTTAACCCCTTGATTGCCTCCTGTCACCTGTGATCACCGTATAAGTGTCACGGGTGACGCTAGCTAGATAGATAGTTTTTTTCCCCATCTGATTACCCGCAGTATATTATTTTATATACATTTTATAGGTTTTAACCCCCGATCGCCCGGCGGTGAGCCCAGTTAGGTTTTAGCGTGCGTTAGGGTCAGCGTAAATACCAGGCAGGGCCAGTTAGTGAGGTACTCTGACATGCACACACACATTAGGTAGGTGCTAGATATTATTGTAATATCTGATCAGATCAATATCTGCGATCTGATCAGATCTATATTAGCGTCCCCCTTAGATTTAGTGTTCTAAAAAATGCAGCGTTAGCGGGATCAGCCCAGATAACTGCTAACACCTGCGTTTAGCCTCTCTGCCCAGCCCAGCCCACCCAAGTGCAGGATCAATAGATCGCTGTCACTTACCACTCACAGAACACATATCTGCAGCCTTCGCAGAGATCACGCCCAATCCCTGCGAATTCTGACAGTGAATTTGGTAGCGACTTGACACTTGACGCTCTGACAACCAGGTGCACTTTTTGCCTGTGAGTCTCACTTGTGTACCTATAAATTTAGAGGCCATGTCTAATCCGAGGTACACTAGTGATGAGGCGATTGTGAGTATGACAGATGAGAGCGATGGGGAAGACTCACTGTCAGATTCAGATAGTTCGGACGATTGGGTGGTCTCTGCTAAGGTCAGGCATTCCAGATCCCGTTTAGCTGGCACTGAGGTACAAGAACCACAGGGCTCTCGTATGGAGCAGAGACCCAGTACTAGCACTGCTACCCCTTCTGGTGACCTGGCAAGCACAAGAGGCTTAGTACATTCTGGTCATACAACCAGCACTGCAGTAACACTTGGTGACTTGGCGAGTCCCATAAGTGCAGTTCAAGCTGGTGTGGCTAGCACAAGTAATGCCCCGCAGCCACGAAGACGAAGAACACAGGCCCGTAGAGCCCATAGTGCCCTTCCTGACACGCTTGCAAACCCTGATTGGCAACCCACCACCGATGCAGCGCCCGTACTTCCCCCATTCACTGCCCAACCCGGAATTCAGGTGAATACAGTTGATTTTAGGGCCATTGATTTTTTTTCGCTGTATTTCACAGAGGATCTCTATAGATCTATTGTGGACCAAATCAGTTTATACACTGGTCAATACATCGCCGCTAATCCCCATTTGTCCCTTGCCAGAAATTGGAAACCAATTATGGTTTCTGAATTTAAGACCTTTCTGGGCCTCACCCTCAACATGGGCATACATCATCTACCTGAATTGCGGTTATATTGGTCCAGTGACTCAATTCATCACATGTATGTCTACTCTGCTTCCATGGCCAGGACACGATATGAGCAGATTCTGCTGTTCATGCACTTCAGTGACAATCGACTCCATCATCCGTATGGAGACCCTGAATTTGACCGGCTCTACAAAATTCGGTCCCTCATTAACCACTTCAACCAGACGTTCGCAGCACATTTTATTCCCAACCAAGTTGTGTGCGTGGACGAGTCCCTGATTAAATTTGCTGGCCGTCTTGTTTTCAAACAGTACGTCCCCAACAAGTGTGCCAGATACGGGGTCAAGTTGTATAAGCTCTGTGACAGGGCCACAGGCTATACATGTCGTTTTATGGTTTATGAGGGCCTAGATAGCCGCATAGAGCTGGAAGGATGCCCAGACTACATGGGGAGTGCTGGCAAAATTGTGTGGAGCTTGGTGTCACCCTTATTCGGAAAGGGGTACCATTTGTACGTGGACAATTACTACACAAGCGTGACACTTTTTAGTCACTTACTTGATCACCAAATTGGCCTACGAAGGAGAGAGACATTTTATAAATCCAGGTAAATACCCAGAAATACATATTTGCCAAAAACACCCCTTATTAGATTAAAGGGAACCCACCTGTGGATAGGTATTCAATTCAAAACATAATGCAGGAGGCCAGCATAAAATGATTATGCGACGCACTGGAAATCATCACCAGCTTGAAGGTATCAAGTGGGATAGCGGTGTATGGCTTACAAAACAGCAAGCTCTGCAATGAAATAATGGGACATATAATTTAGAATATTGCAATAGAAATAGGCTCGGAAAAGCTTAAAAATGTCTCCCAAAACAAGGGTTCCAAAGAAGTGATTTTTACCTGCACCCGTGGATAGTTATTCAAACAATTATGCAGGAAGCCAGCGTTAGGGTAATTGTGTAAAGCACTGAGATTCAACACCAGCTTAAAGATATCAAGTGTGATGGCGATATATATGGCTTACAAACCAACAAGCTCTGCAATGAAACAATGGGGTATATGATTGGAATATTACGATAGACTCAAAAAATGTCTCCCAAAAAAAAAAGGGTTTCGAAGAAGTGGTCTTTACCTGCATCAATGCAATCAAAATATGATGATCCCCTCCATTCGTACATCCACACCAGAAAAAAACCTCAACAATGAGGGTTTATATAATGCCCTCCACTTCCCCAGCGTCCAATGGCGCTGTGGGAAGTGCGGACGCCAGAATGGAGTCACCACACATGTGTGAGCGCGAATCACGCCGGAAATCGCGTAGTAACGCGAGAACTCTGGGTGGCCATGATGGAAAGTCTGCCCACCAAGGGGGGGCGGCTACGGAAAGTCGCCTTCCATGACCTAGCTGTATCCACAGCAAAGGAGGGGGCCAGCGCTCATCATGGGGGCGATCCCTAGGGCCTCGCAAATCGGCACAGCGCCTCCAAAGGGGGATCCACAGACAATCTCCCCAACAAGGCACCACCACCACAGTGATGCCTGGGGTGTCCGTATGGACACCTATCCCAACAAGAAGGTCCTAGAAAAAATATATATGAAAAATACCACCATTTAGTGGCGGAATAAGAGAATGCAATAGAAAAAACTTTGCAAAATCTTAATGAATGCATAAGACAAAAATATATATAAATCAATAAACAAAAATTAAATAAACCACATGAATACTTTTCTTATCTCTCCAATGGAGAAGACCATAAGGGGAGAAAGAATTCTGACCCGAGGGAAAAACCAGAGAGGAAAGGGCAGGAGCAAACCAAGCTGGATCTTCAATAATGAGCATATACAATTATTAAGTGGACAAATGGTCAGTGAATTAAATTAACAAGGACTAGGTTTCTACTGGTTCTATTACAAAAAAAAACAATGACTACAGAAAAAGCTTGAAACTAATGGACTCATTGAGCCCAGGGGACTTGGTGGCAGCCAAGGTATGACTCCACCTTGCCTCACGCTGCAATGATACCTTGTCAGCATCCCCACCTCTTTCATTTAAAGGTACATATTCTAATGCAAAAAAAAAATCATTTTTGAGAGATCAAAAGAATGATAAAGGCCCATATGTCTACTTATATGAGATTCAATGTTTTTCTTAGAAACTAGAGAGACATGATCTCTTATCCTATGAAAACTGGTCTTTTGGTTTTTCCAATATAAAAAGCCTTGCATTCGCATTCCATATAGTATACGACACCAATTGACTGGCAATCAGCATGAAAATTGGGCCTATATTGATCACCATTTGGTAGGTGAATCAATTGAGTGTTCATCAGAAAACAACAGAAATTGCATCTATTGCAGGCAAATGTGCCTGTTTGTTTGGGTTTAATTTTTTTATTTATATCCGAATTGTCAGTAAAATGACTGTGAACAAGATGATCTCTGAGAGATTTAGACCTCCTATATGTAATTTGGGGGTAGGGGCCAATATATTTGGAAATCACCTAATCCTTGGATACAAGATGCCAATATTTTTCAACAACTTGACGTATTTTGACATGTTGCCCTGAGTATCTCGTTTTTAGTCTTAATTTTTGATCTGTATCTTTAGATCTTTTGAAGTGTATCAAGTTGTCTCTTGTGGGAGCGTTGGCCCGTCTGTATGCCCTTTTGAGACAAGAGCGACTGAATCCCCTCTTTAGCAAACCACCTTGGAGGGCTTTGGCTTCCTTTCAAAATCCAATTGGTGACTACAATTTTGTTTTATTCTCAAATATTGCCCATAGGGTATACTCTGGACAAGTGGTTTGGGATGGGAGCTATCTGCATGCAATAAGGTGTTTCCCTTAAGGTGCAGGTAAAGATCACTTCTTTGGAACCCTTGTTTTGGGAGACATTTTTAAGCTTTTCCGAGCCTATTTCTATTGCAATATTCTAAATTATGTGTCCCATTATTTCATTGCAGAGCTTGCTGTTTTGCAAGCCATACACCACTATCCCACTTGATGCAGTCAAGCTGGTGATGATTTCCAGTGCATCGCAAAATCATTTTATGCTGGCCTCCTGCATTACATTTTGAATTGAATACCTATCCACAGGTGGGTTCCCTTTAATCTAATAAGGGGTGTTTTTGGCAAATATGTATTTCTGGGTATTTGCCTGGATTTATAAAATCTCTCTCTCCTTCGTAAGGCCAATTTTGTTTTTTTTTATTATCCTCTCTTTGGACACCGCATGTCCCTCAAAAGAAATTGGTTCATGGCCATATTTCCTGTTTTTATTTATGCATGTCTTTGACTATTGATCAGGTGAAAGGAAGTGAGCCCTGGGGGATTTATTACCGGAGGGGGGGGGGTATGGTTAGGGCCACCTTGTTGGATCTATGGCATGTGTTTCAGAAATGTTTTAACAAGTTATATATATTGGAAATGTGTTTGAATCTTATTCTAATTATTGTTATTTGATTTCTAGTGAGCACAAACTGTATCTCCAAATCATAAACAATGCCATCAAATTTCTCTCCTGAGGAAGCCATTATTTGGTGAAACATGTCAAGAAAAGAATGGATGTAACTGTAAATCTGTGCTTAAGAATCACTATGATCATAAATATGCAATGAACATTGTAAATTTAAAAAAAAATTGTATAAATAAATGTTGATATTTTATAGATAGTTTTGTGTCTCTAGCACCTTTAAAGTCCCAATCTCCCTTTTTTCTTGTTGAACTGTTATAAATAAGGGATGTGGTGCTTTAAAAATGTCTTGTTATCCAGTACCACTTCATATTTATTATTCCAGCTGACCCATAATATTTCTTATCTGCTATCTGATCAACATTCACAGCAAACATAACCCAATTCTATATAGCCACTATTTTTTTTTATTTACAATCCTTAAAACGACTAAATCTATCCCTGAAAGAACCCCTAATGTCTTAATGTTGTTTATTACAAGCTAAAACTTGCCTTATCTTGCACTCTTAAATTGCACCCTAACCAAGCAGCTTACATACTATCCAGTCACTGTAAAATATTTGTGGCTATTGTCGCTCAAATAATACAATCTAATTTATAATTAAAATAAAACATGCATTGTTTTTCCTTTTTCCATTGTGGCCTAAGTTGCTTGGTTGTCCACTGAACATACATTTACTAGCAAATCAATATGTGTGGCTATAGTCTCTCATATAATACACACTGTTTATTTCACAATCAAGGCTGCTTCATATTTCTCATTGGAGCCTCGCCAAGTTGCTTACATACTGTCCAGCCACTGTACAATATTTGTGGGCATTGTCTCTCACATAATATAATATACTCTATTTTTTTATTTCAAGGTCAAGCCTGGCTTGTTTCTTTCTATTTGCTGCTTATTTAAGTGCTCATGTAATACCCTAGGCAGTTTCTACCAAACACATGCCTCATTCTAAATTCTGAAAAATGTTGTAATGAATGGGCATGTGGGTATGGGAGGAGGATTTCTATTAAAATGTAGTGCTCAAAAGGCCAAATGTTTATAAAAAAGCAATGTGTAACTTTAGATTTGTTGCATGAATGCAGGATAAATTGACAATGCAAACAAATAGTACTAGGGGTATGCAATAAGCACAAAACAAATAATATAAGAAATGCAACTATTATATTAAAGCGGAGCTCCACTCAAAAGCAGAAGCTCTGCTTGTTTGCCTCTCTCCCCCTCCGCTGCCACATTTGGCACCTTT
This sequence comes from Glandirana rugosa, assembly GCA_018402905.1. Classification (NCBI taxonomy): domain Eukaryota; kingdom Metazoa; phylum Chordata; class Amphibia; order Anura; family Ranidae; genus Glandirana; species Glandirana rugosa. The sequence goes on along the minus strand of BLSH010334087.1, from coordinate 134,203 downwards.
CGGGGGAGAGCTGGTATCTCGTTTTGACACATCCTCCTTTCCCCACTGCCAGGCTAAACATTTTTATCTTACAGCAGAGTACCACCCAAAAGTGGAACTTCCAATTTAAGTAATGGTGATCCCCTGACATGCCACAATTGGCATGTAATTTTTTGGGGGGGTAGTGGGTACCCTGTTATCAGTGGTACCCAGCTCCCACTGCCACTCCTGGCACCGTGGTGCCAGAAGGAAGTTCACCTCTTCCCCTCCCTCCCTGCAATGACGTGTCCCAGAAGATTGCCCGGCCATTCACATCATGCAGTACAGCTCACACATGCCCAGTGCACACAGTGAAGCCACAGCCAGGCACCCACACTTGTGATGCCGGCGCCGCGGGCATGAGGAGGAGAGGATTGAATCGCTGGGTGGCGTCATTGCTGGAGCGTGGGACAGGTGATTGTATGATTGTTAAAAGTCAGCAGCTACACTATTTGTAGCTGATGACTTTTAAATGGGTGTAATTCCACTTTAAAGCAGTGTTCTGCTCCCCCCTCCAAAAGTTACACATACTGTAGCTGCTGACTTTTAATATTAGGACACTTACCTGCCCACGGTTTCCATGATGTCGGCACCGCAGCCAATGCTTCCATTGGCTGTCGGGTGCTGCTGCTGCAATTGCTGGCAAGGGAACCCAGCAGTGGAGCCTTGCAGCTTCACCACAGGGCCCTTACTGTGCATGTGCGAAGCGCGCTGCACTCTCCTACTGGCCCGGCAGCAGGGGAAGGAGGAGGGGGCTGGAATTCTGACGTTCCTCACCTCAACGAGGTCAGACGAAAATGGAGACAGGGTACCTGTCAAAAACAGGTACCCGCTACCCCAGAAAGGTGCCAAATGTGGCACCAGAGGGGGGAGGAGACAGACAAGTGGAAATTCCACTTTTGGGTGGAACTCCACTTCAATGCATTCCTTGCATTAAGGTTAACAATGTTTCAGCATTAGCACCCCTACCCCCCATTTTACTTACCTGAGCCCTCATTCGATCCA